>VWZF01004115.1:949761-979168 GCA_013396755.1 Sclerurus mexicanus | reverse complement strand
CCGTGCCATCCCCCTGTCCCACCCCCTGTCCCACCCCGCGGCCGGCGGTGCCCCTGCCCCCGTCCCGCGCTCCCTGCCCCGGGGCCCGGGCGGGGCCGCAGTTCCCGGGACAGCGCACCCCGCTCCTCCTCCGGGGCTCCGGGAGGGAATCCCGCGTACTGCTCGCCTGGCATTGGGCACGTCTGCAGGGAAAGGCTGTGTGCGAGGTCCCACTCTGCACACCTGACCCGCTAAATCTTTGCGCAGACGTCTTTCATCTAGCCAGATCAATAATCCTGGTTTAGCCCGCGGGACCAGGCACACACTTGCAGTTTATCGGCTTAGCAGGTTTGAAGCCTGCAGATGTATCATATCCAGCTTTTGTTTAATGTTTGTAAGCAGTGCAGCAGTATTGGCCTGGAAAACCATCTCTCCTGCTGAAAAGCTGTGGGCCTTGTATAAAATCTGAAGTTCCCATAGATTGATGCATTTCTTTTTATTCTAGGCATCTAGGCCAGCATCAGGTATCCCTGGGCTGACTCCAACAGATGAAAAGTAAGTCGTTTCCATCTCCTCATTGATCAAGTTCAGCATTGGCAGAGGATGCTGTTCATAACCACATATCCTCTGTGTTCCTCAGGGATGGCAACCTGCCAGATATCATTGCCTGCAGCAGTTTACATGAGTTTCTGGTGAACCTTCATGAGAAATATGGCCCACTGGTCTCCTTCTGGTTTGGAAGGCGTCTTGTTGTCAGCCTCGGCTCTATTGATCTTCTGAAACAACATGTTAACCCCAACCGGTTGTGTAAGTGTCCTTTCCATTGACTTCTAGCCAATTTGTTCTGGCCCTGCTGGACATCCTATGTCAGAGAAAGTTGGGGGTTCATTCTGTGTAGAAAGACATTGAGACTTTGTTAGCAGCTGACATGGTGGTTCAGGTATGGCTTTGGTCCAGCTTATTGGACTTGAATATCGGTGACCAAGAGTAGCTGCTGTCCCGTGGCCATCAAGGAATCAGTGCAGTTGTGTGTTTTGCCAGGCAAATGTTTATGGAAAGCATCACACTCATTAGTCACTTGACAGAGCAAGGTGAAGAGCACGGTGTAGCCACTTGGCATACATTTTAAAGGCAGTCTGAAATACAGTTTAAGAGGGGAAATTTTGCTAAACTCAATCTGAAAACAGCTTTGCTAGTTTGTGATAACTGCCTTCTGTGGTTCAGCATAAAGGATTTTTAAACTATTATTTGAAAAAAAGTTCTTTAGATTTCATTTTTCTTTGGTGTGTAGAATTTAGTGCTGAAAACCTTTAATGAACTTTCAGTCTTGCAAGTAGTTGGTGGTGCTGGTAGCTGAGTTGATCATCTTAGTTCTGGGAGGATATTTTAATTCACGGTGTAAGCCTCTCAGGTGGGTGTTTTGCTTCCTGAGGTGATCACAGTCAATAAGTTACCTCAGTTGATGTTTGGGTTTAATCTCTTGCTTTTCTGGGTTTTATCTTACAAGGTTGAATGAGGTGCTGGGTGCACACCTCTGACCTGATCCTGTAGGCTGTCTTTAGGCACAGGCAGATATCTCAGATCGCTTTATGCTGGGGTTGTGGTGGGTAAGCTTCATGTACAGTTGCATGACAGACTCAAAAAAATGCGGTGGCAATCTGGGAAAGGAGTGGGAGTTGACAAGGATCAGAAGACACAGTGAATAGTGATGACACTCCAGAAGGTGGAAAACCACCCTGAAAGATTTAGATGTTCTCAAGTGTGTTTGGGGGAAATTGAGCAGACAGCCACTTTCTCAAAGCTCAGAGAAATAGTGACAGGCCCCTGAGCAGGGAAGTTCTCAGAAGTGTTCTGAATTTGGGAGTATTTGAATATCAGAGACACATTAATACAGCACTTGGACTTACATGCAGGAAATTAAGTGACCCAGGCAAAAAGACTAGCCCAGCATCTTGCTATGCCAAGGGCTAAACATATTCTATTAAGCGTGGCATGGGGATGAACTTTGTTGTAATTTGATAATTAGACTTGTAGACAAGAAAAGTGATAGAATTGTGTTTCTGTCAGGGTTTCAGTTCAGAAATTGCATGGACACTGTATGGGTCATCATATGGCTTAAGAGAAATGAAAGAGGAAGCAAGGGTGGATTGTCTTGGAAAAATGAAATACTGTGTTGGGGAGGTGAAGTACTCCCACTTAGCATCCTGCCCTGATGACACTATGCTGGAATCCTTTGTCTACACAGCCAAGCAGAGTGAGATGGTATTGTACTGTGCAGCTTCAAAGGTCCTTTCCATCTCTGATGTTCAGTTCTGCTTGGCCTCTGACTCGACTACCCAGTTAGATCTTTTCTCCATAGTTACTTGCAGTGGTGTCCATGACAGCATTCTGAGGTTCTTGGGATGAAGGAGATTTCCTTGGAAGTCAGCGGAACAGTCAAAATTTTGATACATTTCACTAAGAGGACTGCAGATGTAACCCTGGAGATGTTTTCAAGACAAGGACATAGGAAGAAGTCTATGAAAGTGCTGGCAGAACAGAGCTCTCTGCAGAGGCAGTTTATGTCTTGTGGAATCACTGGCCTCCCACAGCTGTGGAGAAATAGCCTTTTCCCAAACAGTGCAGAGCCAGCCCTCATCCCTGAGCACTGCAGCCTGAGGGCACAGCAGTGAGTGTATCAGTGATGTGGGATTATGAGTTTGGACTAGGGACAAGGGACGAAAAGAACAGAGCCCATAGCTGATCCAGCAGTTTTCTTTCATATGCACCAGGAAAGCTTTGCAGTTCCAGCAGGTGTTGGTGCTGAGCATCCTCCAGCCTGTCTAGATGCCTCTGCTTGCCAGATTTGTTGTGTGGGTTTTACCACCTGCCATGTGTCTTTCTGGCTACCCAGTATTGTGCCAAGCTCTGCCAGGGCCAGTCAGCAGAGAATTGTGGCATGAATAGCAGCAGCCACTCCATGACAAAGTACCTTGGGGGAGGAATTGTCAGCAGCAGCTAGAGTCACATAACAGCCTGCTCCACGTGGAGAGCCACAGGTACCATCTGCTGTGCCAAAACACACATGCTCATACTCCTTGTCATTCAAAGTGGGAAAGAGGGTGAGATGCAGAGCTTAAAAGCACTGGGAGGGAAAAGATGTGAGAGAAAAACATTTAGGAAAGATTAGCATGTTCATGCCTCTGGCCTCATTAGCATCTTTTATGTCATTAGGTAGTAAGTCCTCTGCAGGTGGGAATTGTCTCTTACTGTATGTTTGTCTAGTGGCATAATGAGGCCCTGATCTCTGCAGGGAATCCGGGATACATCCACAGCTGGTAGAGTCATTTGTGTCTAGCCCAGCCTCGATGTTTTCTGATGCCTCAGAGGTTTCACTCTCCATCTGGGAGAAATAACAGACTGTGATAAACAGTGACAATATCCCTCTTGAAAATTGCTTGATTGCCACTTCCAAATAGTTCCTTAAAGATTCTGCCAGTTCTGCAAGACCCACTGAAAGGTTTACAGAAAAACATATGCCATGCTTTATTGCACCATTTTGCATTGACACCTAATGTACCTTTGCAAATATATTAGGTAGAGGTCCATGCTGGTGAAATTTAGAGTTAAAAATCTAACTGAAGTGAGTCATGGATATGGAAGTTATGTTTTTGTCTAGTTTGTACACTGTTGCAAGAGTCTGTGTGGAAGAAAGATGGAAAGAAGGGGATTAGCAATAGAAAGCATTCTATAGCTCAGTGAGGTACTGTTTTTTGGATGAGCTTCTGAGCTTCTCTGCTGGAAACAGTTCTGACAGAGAGGTAGGTGCAAGTTTGGGAAGAGCTCATCACCAGGGAACTCAGTGCATGCAAGAGAAATCATGCAGGAAGACTATTAAATAAGGTTTGCTGGGGCTGTGAAGCGAGGGGAGGAGTGCAGAGCCTCTGGCTGTCTCTCACGTGAGCTGGTATGTCCTGAGTGCATAGCCTTGATCAGGGCAGGAGGGCACACCAGATGTGAAGGGAGAATGTGCTAGAGGGGCTGGGGTCAGGGTAGAGGAGAAGGGGAAGGACCATGCCATACTCAATCTTGTCAATACTCACCAAGTCAGTGGCACAACCAGGAACAAATTGGGAACAGTTTGCTCCAAAGGCATTGTTACTGAAGAGTTACTTGGTAGAGCCAGCAGACGAGCTCTGCTGGGGCAGCTGATCACAGGGTGGCACCCTGCCCCAGAACAGAGATATGACATCTCAGCCCACACGGAGCAAGAGAAGCTTGACACCCCAAAGAGACTGTTCATAGGGGAAGGAGCCATGCCTTGCTCCTTGCCCAGAAGTAGCAGCACCCAATTAAAGATGTTGCTGTTTTCATCACCCCTGTGTAGTGTGACTTTTGAATGGTGTTTCCTCGATTTGCTTTCAGTGGATCCCTTTGAGACAATGCTGAAGTCCCTCCTGAGGTACCAGTCCAGCCTGAAAGGGGATACAGGAGAGAGCCACATAAGGAGAAAGCTGTATGAAAATGGTGTGACCAAGGCCCTGCAAAGTAACTTTGCTCTCATCCAGAAGGTGCGTAACTGCCTTTGCCCAGCAGAGAAACCCTGTGTGGCTCACGGGGAAGTTTAGTGAGGATGATCACCAGGATAAAGGGCCTGCATTCCAATTAGTGCTGGAACTATAAGTGTCTGAGACAGTGAACAGCCTCAGTGAACCATTCAAGCGTGGTGTGAATATTTGGTTTCTCTTAGCTTTAGTGGGTTAGGGAGAAGGGCTGAGCTTGGTTACTTTTTATGCCAAGATACCAGATGCAGTTAAAAGTACTGGAGCACCTGCATTCTAGATATATTTCCCAAGATAGGAGGGAGGAGCAAGGAACCAGCTATTTGGACCACAAACAGGTGAAGAATTGTTCTGTTGATTTAGTCCAGCAGCCAGAACATGATCTGTTTTCCCAGTCTGGAGCTATTAGTATTGAAAGCTTTAAGGTTTCGTTTGTGACAGAGGGAAAAAGAGAGGAGGATAGGGCTGCCTTGTTGGGGGAAAACCTTGAAAGAGGCAGAAATGTTACTGTTTGAGTTAACAATGGAAAGAAACCCTGGAAAGAGTGTAGCTTCGTGCTATAGCCATGAAAGTGTGGTCTGCCTCAGGAACTGGGTGGGAATGTCTCCAGGGGGTGTTTGGTAAATAGACTGCTGATATTGCTTCTAACTAACGGTTCATTCCCTCTCAAGCTGTCAGAAGAGCTGCTAGCCAAATGGCTCTCCCTCCCTGAGGCACAACATGTGCCACTGTGCCAGCACATGCTGGGCTTTGCCATGAAGTCTGTCACGCAGACAGCTATGGGCAGCAGCTTTGAAGATGACCGGGAAGTCATCCGATTCCGCAGGCACCATGATGCAGTAAGTGTCACCAAGAGCCAGGAATCTCCTATTGTCTTTTTCCAGACTAAGAGCACAGAGTTTGTGCCTGTGTGTAGTTTAGTACAAGCTACTGCTGAGACTTTAAACTAAGAGCTTGAGGGCTCTGCCTCAACTGTCCCAAGCTGAAACTGTTAGAAAGATCCTACTGTTGATCCTGCTGTCATTAGTCTGAAGTGTTTCTAGAGGATCCATGGGTATCAGGAACCCAGATCCAATGGCAGCTGGGAGGTCTTTGGTACCTAAGTCAGTTAAACTCTGTTGGGAGTGCCAGTGGAACTTCTCCTTTTTGAAGATTTTCTGAAGGCTCTGTGACATTGTGGAAAAAGAGAAATCTGAGATGATCTCAAACTGTATCCACACGAGGGGTATGTTAAATCTGCTGGTAATAGGGCGGGAAAGAAACAGTTTCCATCTCCCATTTAAGATTACCATGTCTTTTCCCTCTACAGTTGTAATTAGAGTTGTTTCATTTCAACTTAATTTCAGCTATAATAGACGTGGTATCTGAAACGGGATGTGGTGTCCTAAAGAGGAGACCAGTTCCATAATTATGGGAAGACTTAATTTTTTTTTTTGGGGGGTGGGGAGGGGGTGTCTAATTTTCCTGAGTAGGGAAGAATGGAATAGTCCCAGCAGTCTCAGCCTATGGTGAGTGATGATACTGTTCTCTCTGTCCTTCTTTCAGATCTGGTCAGAGGTTGGGAAAGGTTTCTTGGACGGGTCTCTTGACAAAAACATGACTAGGAAGAAGCACTATGAAGATGGTAGGTTCCTTCCTAAATCAGTTTTCTTCCCACTCTGATTAATACTTAGGAGTTAGCTAATGTATGAAAGCACTTAATTTGCCAGCTGTCTTGGGTTTTCTTCACTTGGCTGTCATTCCATAAGCTACCAGATGTGTTGTACTTACTCTCGCATGAGATCATTGTTTTGGAGGTGAGTGACAAGTCTGCCATTACTTGAGAAGTTTGTAGGACTAGAACTCTAGTTCCAGGCCTAGTTCCAGGGTCTGGCCAGTCTGAAGAGTGATAGAGGTGAAGTATCAGGGTCTGCTTACTCCCTTCCTGTTCCATTCCCTACTGTCCACTCTTGACCTCTCTTGGAGGCAAGCAACTGTGCTAGGTGGAGACAGGTGGAGCCACTTGATTTGGCCCATGTGGGCATCCATATGATGTACCTTTTGGTCAATGCACTGCCAGACAGTCACTCACAGGCTGGAGGACACAAGTACAGAGGTGCTGCTTTGATGGGTACCTTCCATGTGATAGCCTCTGATGTGCTCTTACAAGGTAACAGGATTTTTCAGGTCTGTTATGGCATTACTTCTGTTTCTCGTATGTTTTATAGTAAGTTATTTTATCTTTTGGTTGTCCTTTCTTTTTTGTTCGTAAGAATTAAACCCTTTCAGTATTGATTCATAAGATGTTAAACAGAAGCAGCTTGTACCTAGAACTAAGAATTTGCTTGTAAATTCTCCAAATCCAGTGTTTCCTTCTTTATACTGCTGTTTCTGTGGATTTCAGAACCTGAGGACAACTACTGCCCCATTGAAATGGGTTCCTCCCATGGTCGCTCTGTTCCTGAGTGCTAGTGTGATGTTGCATCAGGACATAATTTCACATACTCCAGATAGTGAGGCTTGGTGTTTTAGTGTTGCTGGCCTTCCTATGCAGAGATGATCAAAGAAGGGTAGTTCTAAGACAAAGGGGCTGAATTGGGCCTTGGTAATTGGAGTTTCAAATCCAAATTCTGCTCCATGTTTCTTGGATAGTCTTCAGTAGGTCATTTAAATCAGGCAGCCAGTGGCATCTAGGTCCCTAACTCCCCTTGGTTCTCACAACAGTCACCAGGAGGTAGGCACTCAGACATCTTCAGATGTGTGGACTCTCTGTGCCAAAACCCTCCCACGTTTTCCCCACCTTCCTCTCTCTATTTAGACTCTTTAGCACAGAGCTATCCTCCTGCTCTGTGCCCTTAGAAGCCCTGGCACAAGGGGCACCATCAGTGGCTGGAGGTGCTGTGGCACTGTAGTAATTCCAGCTCTGCAGGGCATGTAACCAGTGTTACGTGGCTCATGCATGTTTTCACGGGGGTTGATTAAACACGTTCTCTGGTGGTCCCACACTGTTACTTGACTTCCCTTTACGTGATTTCAGCTCACAGAGTGCACATCTCAGTTATACCTGTAAGGATGGCTATTTAAGAGCAACCTGTGTTATTTGATTCCTGCATTTTCAACTAAACTGGAGATGCTGCCTTCCAAATTGACAGAAACATGTAACAGAGGCTGCGTCTGTAACTGAGCCCAGCAGGGACAGCTGGTCTGAAAATCTGCTTGGGGAGATGAATTTGCTTCTCTGCAGCACCAGGATGACCAGATTTTAAAATAAACATTGCTTTTTTTCTTCCAAAGCTCTGGTGGAGATGGAATCCATCTTAAGGAAAGTTACAAAGGAGCGCCGAGGCAGATCATTCAACAGGCATGTCTTTATAGACACCTTGCTGCAAGGGAGCCTGAGTGACCAGCAGGTCTGTGCAGCTGCTTTGTCATTACACAGAATGGAGTTCTGCTGGATGGGCAACTCACTACATTGCGGCCTTTGATTAATACAAGTTTTTGCATCTTAGCTTGGATTCTTTACTAAAGCAGAGTTTCTAGTTGTTTTTTTCCACTCCTACGATGTTTAATTACATTAGATCTTGGTAGCTTTCCTTGCCACTGCTTCATAGCTATTTTTATAAACCAGAACTATGTTAATATTAAGCATGTCTTGTGCAATTTCAGTGGAAGTTCCGTAGAGAGTTCAGTCCATGTCTTCTAGATTTATGTCCTGCTCTCTGCACTAAAGGGATTTCATGTGCTTGAGTGGAGAATGTACCACTTCTTTTTTATCTTTACAAACTTCATTCTCTGAAGTAGATTTTGTTTCCTAGATTCTGGAAGATACAATGATTTTCTCCTTGGCAGGATGCATAATCACTGCTAACTGTAAGTACAGATTGCAGGTAACTTCTCATCCTTGCACTCAGCTGCCTAAAACTCTGAATGATGACATGAGACTTATCCTAGGCTAATAAAAAATTGTATTCATCATTCTCTTTCTCCTGAGCTACAAACATGCAGAAGAAGCTCATTTTTGCATCAGACTTGACACAGCCTCACAGCTACTGAATTGAAACTATGCTGTTTGAGAGCCTTCCCAGTCTTTTGGTGATCCTTGGAATTTGTTCCCATTGCTTTTTGCTTTCACTCTTAACCCCAGACAACTGATGCTAAATTTGATGAAAAAGCACGAAAATATATAGTCTACAAAGATCATGTTGTAAAGTAGGTTCTGGCACATGGGAAGGAAATTATAATAGAGTGTTGGAATCTCCCTGGCCACTTTGAATTTCTGGAGGATAGGTGTGTTCCATGTGTGGGGGACTTTCAAAGGAGTACTCTGGGATTTGTGCAAAGATTATGGAAAAAAATACAAACTGAAGCTGCATAAAATATCTTATAGGGGATGGTTATTTGGCCCTATATCTCAGCCACTGGAGCTGGGACTCCAGAAGAACCTCCAAGGTGCATCTGTGTGTTAAACAATGTGGTAAATAAATCAGGCAACTATGATAATACTCTTCCCCAGGGGATGTCCTCTCCAAATACTCCAGAAAGACTGTAATTTTATGGGGCTTGAATCCACATGGATTCCAGATAGTTCTCACAAGTAGACATTTTTGAGTGCTAGAAACATTTCCTTGTCGCTTTACATCCCACACACTTATTTCTTATGCAGGGTTTCTTTTTCACTCTGCTATGGAAGTTGAGTACCTCATGAAACAGATGTAGTGGAGACAAGTGCTGGCCAACCTGCTGCAGAGGGTTCCTTGTCAGGAGCCCCAGTCACTGGCTGTCTGGAGCACTTGCCTGAACTATGCTGGGGAAGCCTCCGAAAGAAGGGAATTTTCTGATGCTTTGGACAAACCAGCCTTTCATTTGCATGGTTGGTCTAGTAACCCTGATTCCGCAGGGCTTTTTGGTCCCTTCGCCAGAGCTGTGAGGATGGATGACATGGTCTCCTGCACAGGTCCCTGAGCCCCTCATAGCATCAGAAAGAGAATGTTAGCTTGCAGGGTCTCTTGCTACACAGGAGTTCAGCTTCTGTTCCTACCATTGAATACAGAATCAGCACAGCCTGCTGTGAGCAGAGGTCACCCTTTTTTAGGTCAAAATGTAACGTTGAAAATACAGGAAGTAAGAAAACTGAATGCAGTTTGTAAAGGATTGAATTTTCTGGCTCCAGTCTTGTCTTGTTTTCTTCCCCAGTGTGTACCTGGGCAGTCTATTTCCTGACAACCTCAGAAGATGTCCAGCAGAATCTCTACAAGGAGATGGACCGCGTTCTGGGGAAGGGACCAATTACACTTGAGAAAATTGAGCAGCTCAGGTGGGTCCTATAGAGGGAACTGCAGAGGAACTCAGGTCATGTGGTGGGGACAGGAGGTTCATGTGGAACCTCATGCTTAGCCTACAATGGGCCAGGAGAAGGCATCCAAACACTACTCCCTTTTTGTTTTTTCCTGGAAGTGATCAAACCACAGGATGACTTGCAACAGAGAGAGAATCTGCTGTAGGACTCCAGAGAGGGACCAAGGTGCTCACTTCAGGGTGTCTGTAGGAAACCCTTTAGGTTCATCGGCAGAGGAAAGCACAGAATCAGTGCCCTGGCTGCCAGGCCAAAATTTGTTTGCTCACTGTCTCGCTTGGTTTCTGTCACAGTTTTTCAAGAGTAGAAGTAATCAGTCATTTTCATGGCTGGATTCATGTTAGACATGTTTAGAGAGGACCAGTCTTCTTTTCAAATGGCTGCAAGATGATGACTGATCAGCACTGTGCCTTTATTTTTTGTGCATCTGTTGGTTTAGCTGGGTGCATTTTGTATCTGGACTAGTGTTAGTGTTTCAGTAAGGGCATATTGAGTGTGTGTGTTTGTTGCTGCTTTTTGTATTGTAAGCTTCTCCCTGGGAGGGTTAAACTAACCAATTGTCACTGGTTGCAGGTACTGTCGGCAAGTCCTGTGTGAGACGGTGCGCACAGCAAAGCTGACTCCCATTGCTGCTCAGCTGCAGGAGCTGGAGGGCAGAGTCGACCAGCATACTATCCCCAAAGAGGTAGGGCAGTGCTGGGAGCACGGGGCCACTCTCTGTTCCTGTAGGGAATTTGCTGTTTTCTCCTTTTCCCAGTGAGGGGGGAGGCAGGAAGACCATTTCTTCTGATGCTGTTCAACCTGAGCAGCTGTTCTGTCATCTGAAAGGACAGTTTAGCTCCAAGTTTGCTGCAGTTCCTCTGCAGGAGAGGCTCTGCAAATTCATGTTCTCTTGCTGAGCAGATTTGCTTCCAGTTTGGGGTCCACCAAGGACGAGTAATCTTTTGAAGGGGACTATGGGGTCAGTGGTGCATAAAAGAGCATTGTTTCAGGCCTGATCATATCATCCATCATATCACCTTCCATTGCAGAGAATAACGTAGCCCATACATACATGCCAGCAAGAGCAGAGAAATGGGGTCAGACCCTCTGTAACCACTGACAGTGACAACATGATTCTTAGAAGTTAAAATCCTAACATCTGGGCATGGATTATGGAAATCTGTAGATGAATATAGCGTAATTGTCTTTTTAATCCACCTCAATATGAGTAGTCTACAGAATAATCATCCAGCAGAGCTGTCCAGAGGTGTCTTTGATTGTTGCATTTCTTCCCGCTTTGACATACATGTCATAATTTTCTTTGCAGACACTTGTGCTTTATGCTCTTGGTGTGATGCTGCAGGATAGTTCATCTTGGCCATCACCGTACAAGTATGTAGGATCGACTTAATGCAACTAATTCCTTCCCTTTTTTAAATTAGATCTTAAAGCACAGCCTTTTGGGCTGAAGGGCCTGCCTTAAGCAGATTTTGGAGATGAAAGGAAGTCTGTAAGAAAATCAATTTACGAAGGTCTTGGTTTGTTTTTCTCCATGGATATGCTTTTGGGGCAAATTAAAGTCATGATTCTCCCATGCTCCAGTCTGTGTGTATGTATGTGTTAGAGTTTAATAAAACCTTCTTTTGTGCACACACACAGAGCTTCCCTGGAAAATGCTGGTAAATTCTGTGTAAGGTTTTCTGTGAAACGGTGACTCGAATGGCTTTGGAATCACTGCTTGTCATTCTGAAACAATGATACAAGAGAGGAAATGTCAGTCTGAAGTTTTGGTTTTTTCAGCGGAAAGGGAACTGCTACCTCATTATTTCTGTCTGTGAAAACAGAACTGGATCCAGGCCAATGTTTCAGAGGTTAAAGAAAAAACTTGCCGTAGCTTCCTGTGGCCTCCAGGTGGCAAATACTAACATGTATCTGACTCACTTCACTTGGGCTGGGAAAAAATGCGGGTCAATTACTCTAGTCAGAGAGAACAGACAGCTGAGATTTAGGAGAAAGAACACTCTTTAAAGTAGCACTTGTCGTCTCCTGCGAGTTTGCCTCTTAGGAAAGGCTCAGGCATTGATGCACCGTCTAGGAGCACCTTGGCAGGCATTGCCTGCTAGGAGAGGACACGGTTGTGTTTAGGTTTGCTGAGGCCTCCTGGGAAGGACAGTGAGGACTGCTCTAAACAGTGTGTGTTTATTCCAGGAAGACTGGGATTGAGCCTGAGGTCGATGTATATTTCTGTGACAGAGACAGGAGATCAGCTCTGTGTGATGCTTTCATCTACCTTCTGTACAAAAAGCCTGTGCATGGCTGTTTGCCCTCCCTATTTTTTGCTAGGCAGATGCATTTTCTCTCCTATTACAAGATCTGTAATTTGCCACTGCAGTTCAGGAGGAATTTAAGTTTGATGCTGCTTTTCCTGAGGGTGAGCACCCACATGCCCTTTCACCTTGTTAGAAGCAGAGCATGGATGTTAAGGCGTCTTCTCTCCATCAGATTTTCTGTTTGGAGGTGGTTTTTTAGTATTTAAATTGAATTATATTTTGTTAGTCTCTCTTGTTTTAACTCACGCCAGCCCTGGATAAGTTTTCTCACAGCCTCTACCATCCTAAAGCTGGAAACCACTTTTCTCACTTGAATGAGTCACTGGCTTCCCTCCCCCAGCACATACACATATACACACCAGCTGCTTGAAGAGAAGGGTGAGGGGCAAGGAGAAAAGGGAAATATTTTTGGAAGTGAAGAAGAGGGGGAGTCAGAGGAAGAGAGAGAGGGAGGCAAGTGAGGTTGCCTGTGCCCTGGAGG
The DNA here is from genome assembly GCA_013396755.1 of Sclerurus mexicanus. Classification (NCBI taxonomy): domain Eukaryota; kingdom Metazoa; phylum Chordata; class Aves; order Passeriformes; family Furnariidae; genus Sclerurus; species Sclerurus mexicanus. The sequence continues at coordinate 966,523 of VWZF01004115.1, read as the reverse complement.
GGAGTAGAGGGCAAGGAGCAGCATCAGCTCAGCTGTGTACTCAAGCTAAATAGCCACTGCTGAGAGGTAATGCACATTAGTTCCAGCCCTGTCTCACACTAACTCAGTTTATCAGCATTATGACCAAGACAGGACACAGCTGACCAGCTGTGTCCACTGATGGAGTGGATGCACAACTGCCTTCATATATTTGTGTGGAATTGTGCAGCATGATTTAGAGAGAGAAAATTAGTGAGATTCTGTATTTTGTTGACAGTTTCTTACTCGTGTGTGTGCATGTTTATGGGGAAAGGATGCTGTGCCTGCACAGAAAGCCTTAGTATATTTTGTCTTTCATAGGTTTGACCCAGGGAGATTCAATGAGGAATCAGCCATGAAAAACCTGTCCTTGTTGGGTTTTTCAGGAAGCCAGGAGTGCCCAGAGCTGAGGTGAGCATAGGGAAGAAGGTCTTTGTGAGTCTCTATGGCAAACAGGAGAAGAGGTGCTTTCAGCATTTTCGTGTTACTTCTGGGACAGCCTGACCAAGCTGGCTGTTGTCCTTTGGCAAATTTCCGTCATAGCAGTGTTCTTATTCTTGTCTCCCTATTCTTCCCTCAGGTTTGCCTATATGGTGACTACAGTTCTGCTGAGTGTCCTGGTAAGGAAACTCTACCTCCACCCAGTGAAAGGACAAGTCATGGAGACAAAATATGAACTGGTAACCTCACCAAAGGAGGAAGCGTGGATAACAGTGTCCAAGAGAAGCTAAGAGGAAGCAAAACAAGGGATTAAAAGTGCCAGTAAGTGTTCAGAGCAAGGGTCTTAAGGAGAATCATGCTGGCAGCACGTTGACTCAGCTAAGGAATTTTACATCCAGATTTTTTTACCTTCCATGTTTTTAACCATATACATATCTTGGGTATTTTGTCTAACTCAACCAGTAGTTTTATTAAAGTAGATTTAATCTGTATGCCTTTTTTACATTTGCTTTTGGATTTCTGGCCAAACCATTGCAAAGGAAGCAACGAAACCTTGCAGTGGTGTATGTATGAGCTATTGGTTATCAGCTAGTCAAAGACCAGACCTTTAGTTAATCCAGCCCCTTTCCAATAGTGGCCAGAGCTGGGTAAGAGTGCCTCTGTTATCCAGTGGAATGTTTCTTTATGGATCCTAGCTAGATAAGACCTTGGAGACACAGGAACAAAGCCTTTCTCTATATATAGGTATTTTTATTCAAAGTGTCTTTCCTTCCCTTGAGCTATATCTATAACTGTCAGGAAGAGCAGATATATCTTGTGAGAGGTATGTGTGAGTGTGAGAAAGAGAGAAATAAAGTGGGGGTGGGAATTGCACCACAGTTCTCTTGCTGTGTAATCCTGCTATGCTGTGGAGTTGCAAGAGAAAGGATGACTGAGAAATGCTAGTAAACCAAGAGGAATAAAATTGGTTTGGCTCCTGAGAAAACAGAAGTATCAGTAATAATATAATGAAATTAAATAAAACCACAGAACAAAGCCCTGAGAAAGGGATTCTCTATCATGAAAGTTCTGAGGGCAGTGTCTAATGTAATCTACATCAGAAGCTGACAGATGCTTTCAATGCATTCAGCACTGGGTCAGCATAAGACTGGTCATGCAAGTATTGAAAAGGGAGAGTGCTGATTTGATAGGGCTCTAGATTAATGTTGTACTTAATAACTTAAAAGCCTGTCAGAGAATCCTTTTCCTTCTCTAAAATGGGTGCCAGCCAAAGCAGCATCGAGTGCTGCATGTTCATGTGCTTTTCCGTGCTTCTTTTTTGTCCATCACAGGACAGCTGAAAGATTTTTCAGAGTCCCACTCAACGGCTTGTGAGGCAGGAACGTCTTACTCTGTGTTGGAGTAACTGTCATCTGACCTCCTTTTCAGGTTGTGTTTCTCCCATTTTCCTCCTCCTACACAGGATCACCCGTTTATGCAGCTCCCGTTTATGTTGTTATTTTCATTGGCACCTTCCACATCAGAAAATCTGCTGCTCTTGGGAAAATGTTCTTGCTCGTGTATTGCTGCCGAGTGCCAGCCTGAATGTCAGCTCTCATGGAGTTAACATCTGATGCCAGCCTCTGTGGGCACAAGACAAAGAAAATTCTGCTCTTGGGTTTAATGTGTCAGCTCTGGTTTTGATGGAGCTGTAGAGATTCAGATCCCCCTCAGTGTAGCTTCCGTTGAGGGAGAGGTGAGACAGTGATGCTGGGCCGAAAAAGGAGGGTTGTACAGTTCAGCTTCCTGCCTCTCTTGCATTGATTTTTATAATGAACTGCAAGAAAGCTCTTGCTAATCTGACCTCCACTTAACTGAAGGTTGGTCATGTCCCCAGACAGCAATTCATGTTAGGCTTTGCTTCACTGCTTATGCAAAAAGGCCTGTTTTTCTTGAAGGTTGCAGATGTTTCCTAAGCCTTCTGGAGAAATCAGCGTGGTAAAGGATTTTAGTTTAAAGCATCCCTGGTGTACAGAGGAGGCAGAACAGAGGCCAAGTGATTGCCTTCTTTGGAAAATATGGTAGGATAACATTGTCCCTGCTAGGAACTGGACAAGAAATTTAATTGTGTGGTGAAGATCTGCTTTCTTGTAGCCATGTCATAGGAGGGAAGCTTTTGAACACCAGAAAAGCTTCCCAAGTGTAATTGTCCAGACTTCTGTTACAGCATTTCTCTGCCTTGCTGGAGCTGTTCAAGCCAACTGCCTTGCAACAGCAAGTCACAGGAACCAAAAAGGGGAGTGATTCCAGGTAATGTGTTACAAATTTTCTGCCAGCCTGCACCCATATACTCAGTCTGGGCCAGTGTTTAAGCATACTACAGGTGTCCTTGACTGGTACAGGAGAAGAACAAGGCCCAGTGTGCTGGAGAAAGCCAATGATCAGTTTCTGTTTGCTCAAAACTGCTGTCAGAAAAACACCCTGACTCATCAGTTTAAGGAAATGTGTTGAGCATGGAGGGAAAGGAGGGGGTTAAGGCGCTATCAAGCATTTGTTATGCACTGCTGGGAATGGCACTGAGGTCACAGCCACATTGTTTGCTGAAGTCTGTAAGTTTCCATCTTCACTCCATGTGTGTCACAGTCGTTTCAAACAGCTGAACTACAAAGATTTAAGGCAATACTCAGCCCAGCTGTGGATCCTTGTGCAGCAAACCTCCTTTTTTACATGAGAATGTTCATGGATCGGAGCTTTCTCATGAAGTTTTAATCTATTTTGATTGAAGGTTGAAACACCGTTTTTGTCCAGCAGGCACTGTTAGCTGGTTCTTTTTGGCCTGGCTTTCGAAGGAAGACTTGTATTCATAGTGTATCCCTTTCCCACTTATGTTTGGCCATTTTCCCCTTTCTCTTTTCACAAGAAGTAACTTCTGAGCCCTTGGGCCAAATCAGCTGCATTTGACAGGGATCAGGGTATGAAATCTCAACATTGTTGTGTTCCTGAAGATTTTGCGGGATGGGGTGGGGGGGAAGAGAAAGATGACTGAATATAGGATGTCCATGCCAGACGTGTCACAAGGTTGCAGTCAAAGCTGAAGCATTGTTAGATGCCAGCCTGGGGAAAAGCCTGAGTCAGCACCTGCACTGTAGCACACAGCCAGTCTCAGGAGTCCAGTCAGTAGAGAACAGGGTTTTGTCAGTGCTGCTGCTCAGACCCACCCACTAAGGACACATCTAAAGCCCAGAGATCCCTTCTGTCTGTAACGTGGGCATATAGGCAAGCATTGCAACCTGGGGAAAAACTGGTGAAGAAAGCCAAGGGGTGTGTGGGGTGCTTCAATAATATAGGGAATTATTTCTTTTTATGCTTCATATTGCTGCTCTTCACCAGCAAGCTGCTTCCCAAATTCAACAGGATGGTTTTGAAAAGCAGTCATTTCATTCCTTGGACTCTTACTGTAGAACAAGTTTCTACAGAGCTGCAGACTCAGAGAAGGTAAGAGGCTAAATATATCCCTATGCCTATGCAACCTGCTGCCCTCAGGGGCAGACAGCCAGCACAGGTGGTGGGAGCAGTGAGGCCATCACTAGTGGGCTGTTTATGGCTAGTAAAGCCTTATATTATATATATATATAATAAGGCCTTATATATATATATATATATATATATATATGCCCCTTGTATTGGTGAAAACTGGTGAGACAGTTGTTAACTTTGAGCCGAGCAGACAGTTTACTGAGCTAGCCTCCCACTGCCTCCAAAATAGCCATGAATGGTGTTACCTCTACACTTTAATTAAACTGGGCTACATATAGAAGCACTATTGCACATTATTGATATCCTGTTCCCAGCAGTTTAAGGACTTGATGGCAATGGCTGTGGCATGCAGCAGAGTTGCGGGCTGCATGTTTTATTTTCCATCATTAAATGGAAAGGATGGTCTTGGCAACTTCGGTCCTACTTGCTGCAAAAGTAAATGCTGGTTATTGGGCAGAGTGGATGTTTGCTGGTTATTGGGCAGAGTGGATGTTTGCTGATTTAAAATACCTTGGGCAGCCTTTGTGCCAGCTCCCCCATTTGCTGTGAAGTTTTGTGAGCCTGAGCCTGCTGGCAATCCAAACTGGGAAAACAGTGTCTCTCACCTGCAGTTTGCTTGTGAACATTTTGGTACTGCTTTAACTCACAGGTCAGTAGCATTGCCTTCTCACTCTTTCTGTGCACATGTTCCCCACTGACAGCAGGAGATGCCTGGACAGTCTCAGCCCTCTACAGGGCCATGTATGGCCTACCCAAAGTTTTTGCTAATTCTATAGAAGGGGCTCTCTGACACTGACCCTGATTCAGCAGAGTGAAGCCTGTAGTTTATTGACTTCCATTTTGTGTTCAGATCCTTTTGTAGCTCTGGGGCAAAAAGGATGGGTAGAGCAGTACCTTCAGGAAAGCACTTGAGTATACCCACTTCCCAACCCCTTTTATCAAGAGTGACAAGGAAGGTGGAAAAAGGCTTCTAATGAGAAGGAAAATCTTCATCACTTGTGGGTTATGCCACTGGGAAGTGAAACTCTTTTAATTACAATGGCAGCTCTTGCTGCTTCTTTCCACTTGTGCAAAGCAAGAATTGCTGGAAAATATTCCAGGCATCTTTCTCTGGAGCTGGAGAATATGATCCCATCTTGATGTCTCTCTAGTTGAGCTCCGGAGTGGTTTTTAGCAATCACTTTTGAACTAAACAAAAGGCCTGTTTGACATCTCTTAGGATTCAATGCAGGGTTTTTGTGGTAGCAGACAGAGAAGAGGAACTACCACATGAAGGAAAAGAAAATGTTCTTCACATATGGAGGGTGGGGAAGGAGACAAGATAAGGGTTTCCATGGCAACATTCCTTGAAGATAAGTATTTTTAAATCTGTGTGAATTTTAGCATTGAAAACACAGTTGTGTTTCCCACAAAAAGATTTGGGGGAGGGCTGGAGTAGGAAGAATTTTTCCCCCTACTTTTCAGGTCATTTCAGTTTGTTTTACAGAGGAGCCTGAACCCAAGATAAATGAAGTACATGTGATTGCAATGATGTTAATGCTCCTGTAAAGAAAGCCTTGCTTCCAGGAGGCATAAAGCATCAGTCATAGTTCTATATTTGCACCAATATCTTTGGCGCAAGCGCTTGATCATCTCTTTAATGGGAAAAGTAGTTTAAATAAATCAATGCTAGACCAGTTAAAAGTCACAAGGACAAATCTTGAGAATTCCACATTAAAACTAGTGTAACTTGGCATGAAAACTTAATTAATTGACATACAGATAAATGACAGCAGTAGTGATGAGGTAGCTGAGGCCTTTTGCGTTGGCCAAAGAGTAGAGGATGAGAACTGAAAAAGCAGAAAAACCAGCTAAAATGTGTCCCCAGTGAGGGTCTCAGCTACTTCATTGACAGTGAAACATCCCTGCAGGTGGACAAGTGATGCTCCAGGGACACTATTAGGCAGGAAATATTTGCTTTAGATATAGGGTATCAGTGCTGGGGCCACCTCTGAACCTCTCTGAAGCTTCTTTGCTCCATTCTCTGCATTGCTGAGCAACTCATGGGCATTGGCACACTCTGCTCCCACCTCCCTGCTGGCATCCAGGCAGGTCAACTCTGTCTCAAGCCTGGCAGTGAGACATCCAATGCTGTGTGCCTGCTTGGCTGCCAACTTTGTAGTCTCATGAAAAAAAGGCTTCTTTTTTTTTTTTCTTAACAGTTGCTTCCATCTCAGGGGTGACTCAGACACTGCAGCAAGGGTAAAGTGATCATCTTCCCCTACAGAGCTTTACAGCAGAAAGCCCTGGGTATCCTCTCTAAAAGAGAGCTTTCTGAACCCCACCGTCAACTGCATTCAGTTCTTTAATTTAACTGATAGAATGAGATGCTCCAGCAGTCCTGTGTACCTGCTGGCTCAGGGCTTGTGTTTCAGCAAAGGACTAAATGATTTCTACAAGTACTTTGTATTCAGAAACCCTGGGGAGGGGAGGCTAGGAGAGAATGAATAGTCATATATAAAAGAGAAGGGGCAATTCAGCTATTAAGGTACTTTTGCTGACCAAATTTCCTTAGGCCATGAATCCAGAAAAGGAACAAAAATCCATTGGAATACTAAGAGAAAAATGATCATACTTGGCCATTTATCTTTTGGGGTGAGGGAGGGGAAGCAAATGAGGGTGACTAAAAAAGCATAATTCATATTGTCAAAAGTGTGGAAATCAACACTTGGTAGAATTGTTTCATGCAGAATAAGCAAGGCTCAGATCTAGCTAAGATGACTCGTCAACTTCCCTACCTCTTCATTGATAGAATGTACCAGCAGCGTGGGGAAAAAGCTGCACTTCTTGTGTTACTGTTGGATTCTCTATTGAGATTGACTGTTGTCAGATGTATAATTTCTAATTCTGGAAATAATATGATGCCCTGATGTCAGCACTACTGTAAAAATGCATACTCTGGCTTTGTAGTTTCTTGGACTGAAAAGCAACTGACTTGCTCATGTAGGACTTCTTAGATATTAGTTATTGATTATATATATCATGTTTATTCCATCCCTTCTTTTAAGACCACTGTGGTATTTTGTGCTGCACTCCGATGCTCTAGCTCCATGCATTTGCCTTACAGCTGAACTGGAGATGCCCCAAAACTGCCATACCTCAATAACACAAGTGCAGTGACTTCAATCCCTGCTCAGCAGCCTTCGGTATCCAGTATCCAGAAGCTGACTCGTACTCCACCCCTGGGTGCACGTAAGCCAGCCAGGCACAGTGTCAGGGCTCGGGATCTGTGGGCGTTAGACAGCAGCTGTGTTAGACAGGCTTGCTGCTGTGCAGGGCAGCGGGAGAACTGCCTTGTTGTACCATGTACCAGTGTTCTTACGCAGCTCTAAAGCTTCCACAAATGCAGTTTCCAGGCCAAAAAGTCCTGCCTTCTGCCACCTGCAGCTTTTCTACTTGGGGGTAAAGGTGTGGCAGATTTGTTTCTGAAAGTGCCCTGGCTTTGTGAGGTGTCTCCTGCTTTTGCAAGCTCTTCCAGCAGTCTGAATGGGAGAAAGGTGCCTTGGGAGGAGAGGACTGAGCTGTGTGAGTTAATGGGAACTGACAGGGATGCCTGCAAGAATACACCACCAAGTATGGTGGGAAACCAACGGGACCAATGGTTGCAGTCGCCCTACATTCATTGGGAAGCATGATATTTGGGAACAGAGAGGGTGTTTGAAGCACTTAGTTCTTCTACAGTGCAGAATTCATACTAAATCTGACAGAGTCTATGCCTTGATTTGATGATACTGTTCTAAAAGGAAGGAGCAAATTGATTGCTTGTTAACAGAATGCTCTAAATTAACCTCAGGCATGGGCCTGGGCCTGCAAACCTTTGCATGACTGTGACTATTATTTATGCTGTATGATTGCATTGAATACCGCTGACTATTCAATATATTGCCCTGGCACAGCTGTGCTGACATTATAGTTGTGGCTTTCAGTTGTTGGAAACCAAATTTTTGAAGCTATTTCGGGGTTTGGATTTTGAATACCTGTTAAGCACCTACTTGGCTATTTAAATGCCTAGATGTCTTTGTAAGTATAGTGTTGCCATAATGCAAAGAAAAAGGAAATGATCGAAGTTTGCTGGGTGACGCCTCTGGTTTCATGTCCCAGCAGTGATAACTGGGTATATACCCCATAGTTCACCACAAACATCTTTTTTGCTTGAGGAATCTTAATGGGGACTTTTACACAGTAAAGATAAAAATACTGCAAACATACATCCTGCATTAGCCTTTATGTATTTTACAGCTGTACTGTTCCAGCATGGTAAGCTGAGCTGAGCAATCACATTTTTTCAATTACCCTCAAGAACAGGAAATCCTTATCACCTCTGTGTTTCTTTCTCCCACTACTGCAGCACTGGTCTTGAAATTGTCACCACAGCTAAAAATCCTCATTCTGTAAAGTGTGATTTAAAAAAATTTTACAGTACAGCCTCCTCATAAAACTCCACAAGTCTTTTACTGATGTGACTCACTCAATTACTCATGTGGGCAGACGTTCAGATAATAAAAGTAGTTAATGGAAAGCTGTGAGAAATACTGCTGGTTCCTGAGGAGGCAGCCAGGGGGAAGGCTACTGCGGGTGTTTTATCCTAAGAGCTGCTGAATTCACTGAGCTCCCAGCCATTTTTTTTAAGATAAGGATTTCTCCATTCTTTTTCCTTTGTATAAAAACAGCTTGAAAAATCAGTCTGGCATCAGAGAAGCAAAAGCACAACCAGCTGTATATGTTTGCTCTTTGGCTCTAATTAGGGATGATGGCCAGTCTGTGCCCTGAAATAATCTCCTTATCCTACTCATGTATGTACCTAAACAACACTCAGTACTCTAATGAGCTCTGGATTCCTGAATCAAGGAGCACAACTAACAAGTGGCTAAATAACCCCTTTGTTTGGAGGTGTCACATATACTGACAAGAATCAGATTTTTCTGGAATTAATAATAGGGCCTTGAAATTTGGTGTGTAATAGGTCAGGTAATACATGTAGAAAGCAGGCTTCAATGACTTTTAGTGAGAGCACATTAAAGAAATATGGCACATTTTGAAGTTTGGTGATGTATTAAGGTACCAGTTGGATGTGAGAGCTCCCTTACAAAATGTATGATGACTTCAAAGAGACTTTGAATTAAGCCAAAACTGGAACTAGTGTAAGTGGACAAACTGATTAGAGCTAAAGGCTAGCTAGCATTTGCAGAACAACCAGAGCAGTTAACTCTTGGTTGTGTGGCTCTGAGGCTGCTAGATTTTTGGGGGATTTGCTACCACAAATGGCTGTGCAAGTCCATTCCAGCAACAGTGCTGGATATGGAAAGAGATAGGACTTGAGGATATGCTCATTTTTCATGCAAAATGAGCTGCAGGGAAACTATGGCTTGACTTGTAAAATAGAGCTTCTGGCACAGAGAAGCAGTACATGGTTGTTGAAGCTCTGGATCAGAGAAAATAAGCTGTCAAATTATATTTAGCGACTACATGCTGCAGGAAAGTGCAGAGAGGGAAGGAGGGGAACGATTGCATAGCTGGGCCCCATGGGTAGTGAGCACACAGAGCAGGGAATGAGGCTGTTAAGAGAGGATGAATTGCCTTGGTGTTCCTGATTCAAATAAATCTCTGTGTGAGGCCAGGGATCTGCACAGACTTGTATGACTACTTTGATCAGCATAGCTCTGCTTTATTTACTCCTCAATAATGGCCCAACCTCAGACCCCATCAGGTGAAGAGTGACCAACTTGTGGCCTTCCAGCCATTCCCTCTGCCCTCACCCTGGGGACATTTCCCACAGCAATCCCATTTGCAGCTGGGGAAGCAGTAGTGTGATGGGGGCTCCTGAAACCAATATCACAAACTGCTGTGCACCCCAGCTGCACAGCCAGCTCAGTCCCAACCCACCAGAAGCTTGTTAGCTAAGGTTGGCATCTGTAAAATAGGTTACCCTGCTCCATTTGAATTCAGGGGTGTGAGTGCTCCATTGTGTTCCCTGGAAAGCCCAGCCCTAAAGAGATGATAATGGAAAATAAATCTTTATACCTGTATGAGATAGATCAAAGCTTGTGTTCTGACACATGACAATCAATCATTTGGGTCCGGTCTTATTTTCCAGGGTGAAGAGATTGTGACTTTGACTGGTTTATAGCAGGATAGGTACAGCTTAGGCTCTAACTGTTTCCTGCTAAAAGCTCACTTGTATGATTCAGAGATGTCTTTGCCTTTGAAATAAATAAGGCCTTTAAGCTCCCTCTCAGAGGAGACAGTGTGGGGAGGCCTGGCTGCCTTCAGTGCATAACTTTCTGTCAGACTGGATTTGGGCTGAGGTGGGTGAAACTGCTGCGCCAATGGGGAGCCATCGACCTCCATCTCCTGTTAGGCAGTGCTGCATCACTGAGATTTGTGTTGTTACTGTACTGTCAAAAATAGCTGTGAGTGAGAGAAAGGTCTGAAATGCTCCCATGTGTTCGCAAGCTGGAGGACAGAGCGGTTAGAAGGAGGGAGATGCAGACTGTGATAGCGAACAGAAGATGTGCAAGGAGGAGCTGCCTTCACAGCCTTGTGAAAGGGGATTACTTGACCAGATGAATGATGGAAGGAGGAAAGATGACTTCACAGATGTAATTTATTATACTTCCAATGCAAGGGAGTTATGCTAGTTCCAGAAACAACACACAATGGTTTGGTGGCTCCTAAGAATATAAAAGGTCATAAAATTTTTTAGAAGTGGTTTATGTGGTAAAAGCATGATTACAAACAGGACAGGATTAGAAAAGCTCCAGGGGTTGAGTTCCTGGAGCTATACTAGTCCCTAAAAATCTGAATTTTATTACATACAGGAAGAAACAAAGACCCTAGATAATGGTTCTACCTGTTGCAGCTGCTGCAAATCAAACTTGCAAATTTGAAAAAAGCATCACTATGTCACTAACATCCACTCCAGTCTGTAGTGAGCAAGAATCAATAGTTCAGAGAGGATGAATTCTCACATGTGCTGTATTGGAGCATTAACTCCTCCGTCTACCCTTTAGGGGCTCAGCAGCCATATCAGACCCTACCCTAAGGACAGGGTGGAAAAGAACTGGCAGTTGGCCTGGGTTGGCATCTTAGAGAAGGGATACCAAAAGGAAAGAAAAACAAATTAGAGCGGTTCTTTCTTCCCCGGCTCCCTGAGTGCTTGTCGTTTGAGCCCTTGGAGGGAAACTGATGAGCAGCTACACTTTGTGCTGGCTTCTCTTTGAGAACATTTGTTGCCTGTTTTCTTTTGAAGTCTGAAATGTCAGAAAGAGATCATTATTTTTCCTATTTAACTTGACCTCTTCCAACCTGGGAAAGCTCCTCACATTGTTCTGGCTCTGTCCTTCTCAGACAGTGCGGTGTTGAAATAAAGTTCAACAGAAACCTTGAATTCCTAGAAAAAATTGTGGTACTTGGAATGAGACATTCTCTCGAATGCTCTGTTGCTCTGCAACATGTCCTATCTCTCTCTGGAGGTGTTGTGAGGTATCAGATATATGCATTGATGAAATAGCAATGTTAAGGCAACCACTTCCATGAGATGGAAACTACTCCATGGCCCATCTCTCCTACCCCTATGCAGCAAGCTCTTTACCCAGCTGCAGTTTCTCCTAAGCAGAGAGGTTATCTGTGGTTACAATCTTGATTGCCCAGCAAATTGCTGAATGCCTGAGGAAGCAGGAGGAGAATGTGCAGCTTCAGGGTGTGTGGGTTTTTCAAACTGGTTTACAGAGAGAACTGGAGGTTGAGTGTTTAAGATGCCTCGGGATCCTGATACCATTTGTTGTAGCACTGGACAGATGCATTCTGTGCTGGGAGGCCACCCCTGGCATTGCGGAATAGCTGTGGGAGTTAAATAAACTGCTCTTTGCTTCAGGTACTTTGGATTATGAGACTGGTAAAGACGGGCTGCCGAAGCAGATGCAGACACTGTGAAGTGAGCACGAAGGCATGACTGTTGAGGCAGTGAAGGTACATACTTCAGTTACAAACTATTTTCCTCAATCGCCCAATTTTCCTTCCCTCCCTCCCTCCAGTACGTTACCTTCCAGCTAAAGGGCATGGACCTGTATATATGATCAGTACACACAACCAGAACTTTGGTGTCAGAGTCCTTTGTCCTTTATCCAGCAGCAAATCTGCTTAGCTCCATGTGATGCAGCAGCATGGGGATTTTTTGCTTTTGTTTCTACTATTTACAAAATGTGGGGAAAAAAAGGAAAAATGCTCATACAACTAGAGCAGAGTTACATAAACACGTGAACTGACAGCCTGCAGCAGGATATGTCTGAGATCTGACCTGGTAATTTGTCAAAAGAGGGTGTTTACTCGCACCACCCGATGTGGTGACTGTGCTGTCCAGTTCTCCGTATAGGAAAGTAAAAGCTTTTGATTGTGATTTCTTACTGTGGTGCAAAAAATAGGTGGCCTTTGAACTACCCCACTATTACTTTTTCTAATAAAGAACTGGCAATTCAAACTGCGTTGTATGTGGGACACCCACGCAGAGTGATCAGCTGAAAGATTGCACATGACCAAAGGGTTGGCTCATCTGTGCAAGAGGTTGTGGGGAGGGGACTCCCTTGGTTGATTGGGAGAGGTAAAAACCTAATGCATGCAAGACAACTTGGAAGAATAGTGATATCCCTGTGCTTTTAGATCTTGAGCTCCCATTTAAACTCCCTAGACTGGTTGCCTTTCTATTTTCTGGTGACTGTTTGAACAGCACCTTTAGGTGGAAAATATGTTTGCTTCTAAGTCTTGAAGATATTGATCTAAGGGGAGATCTTGCAGAAAAGGATTGGAAAAAAGTTGGAAAAGTTAAAGTGTGTAATAAATTAGGGCTGAGGGAATAAAAAAAAATTAATTTAGCACATCACTTGACAGATGGGAAGTCATTTATGTAAATTTAGTGAAATGGTGGGTGGATTCAATTGGTTTAATTTAAAGACTATTTCTAATTATTTTTTGTGTGTATACAGAGGATTATATGATGACCATTATTCTGACAGGAGGGCTCTTCATATTTGAATTTAAATCCATAAATGATTACCCTATTAAAATGTAAACATGCTGTGATAACAAGCACCTGATTATACAGACAGGTTAGTCCAGCTACTCTAGTGAGCAGCTGGGTGCATGTATTTCAGATAATGCTTTCTCTTACACCCTAAAACCCACAAGTACAGCCACTGAGAGGTCAAGAGGTGCCTGACCTACAGGTGGGAGCTGCCTGTAAGGAGGTTTGCTGGTGCTCTCACAGGTTTCCACTGAAAGCAGGCCCTGGTGGCACCCAAAAGTACAGAGGGAAGATGACACAAGTAACAATTCCCCCTCCCTACAGTCTGGTGCTGCTAATTCAAGTTAAAACCCTTAGCAGCATCTTTGGAGAACCTTCCCCTTTACATCTTGACAGTTTTTTCCCTTTGCCAAGAGAAAGATCGTGCAGGTTTACTGGGAAGCTGCCAAATGACAGCTTGACTTCACACCTGTGAAGCAAATGAAGAGAGAAGGAACGTCTCAGCCTGCTTCTAGCCTGGCACAAACACAGAGTCCTGGGAGTGTGGGCAGGAGCAACCCCTGGAGCTGCAGCAGCAGCTGTGACATGAGCAGAGTCCAGGCTGAAGCTGCGGTGGAGGAGGGAGCATGGGGCCTGTTATCAAAGGGCAAAAGCGTTACTCATCAGCTGCAGACCCCTGAGGTGGAGGCTTGGCCATGGTTGATTCTTGGAGGTGTGGGACAAGGCTTGGAGCTCCACGCTNTCTGCTTAGCTCCATGTGATGCAGCAGCATGGGGATTTTTTGCTTTTGTTTCTACTATTTACAAAATGTGGGGAAAAAAAGGAAAAATGCTCATACAACTAGAGCAGAGTTACATAAACACGTGAACTGACAGCCTGCAGCAGGATATGTCTGAGATCTGACCTGGTAATTTGTCAAAAGAGGGTGTTTACTCGCACCACCCGATGTGGTGACTGTGCTGTCCAGTTCTCCGTATAGGAAAGTAAAAGCTTTTGATTGTGATTTCTTACTGTGGTGCAAAAAATAGGTGGCCTTTGAACTACCCCACTATTACTTTTTCTAATAAAGAACTGGCAATTCAAACTGCGTTGTATGTGGGACACCCACGCAGAGTGATCAGCTGAAAGATTGCACATGACCAAAGGGTTGGCTCATCTGTGCAAGAGGTTGTGGGGAGGGGACTCCCTTGGTTGATTGGGAGAGGTAAAAACCTAATGCATGCAAGACAACTTGGAAGAATAGTGATATCCCTGTGCTTTTAGATCTTGAGCTCCCATTTAAACTCCCTAGACTGGTTGCCTTTCTATTTTCTGGTGACTGTTTGAACAGCACCTTTAGGTGGAAAATATGTTTGCTTCTAAGTCTTGAAGATATTGATCTAAGGGGAGATCTTGCAGAAAAGGATTGGAAAAAAGTTGGAAAAGTTAAAGTGTGTAATAAATTAGGGCTGAGGGAATAAAAAAAAATTAATTTAGCACATCACTTGACAGATGGGAAGTCATTTATGTAAATTTAGTGAAATGGTGGGTGGATTCAATTGGTTTAATTTAAAGACTATTTCTAATTATTTTTTGTGTGTATACAGAGGATTATATGATGACCATTATTCTGACAGGAGGGCTCTTCATATTTGAATTTAAATCCATAAATGATTACCCTATTAAAATGTAAACATGCTGTGATAACAAGCACCTGATTATACAGACAGGTTAGTCCAGCTACTCTAGTGAGCAGCTGGGTGCATGTATTTCAGATAATGCTTTCTCTTACACCCTAAAACCCACAAGTACAGCCACTGAGAGGTCAAGAGGTGCCTGACCTACAGGTGGGAGCTGCCTGTAAGGAGGTTTGCTGGTGCTCTCACAGGTTTCCACTGAAAGCAGGCCCTGGTGGCACCCAAAAGTACAGAGGGAAGATGACACAAGTAACAATTCCCCCTCCCTACAGTCTGGTGCTGCTAATTCAAGTTAAAACCCTTAGCAGCATCTTTGGAGAACCTTCCCCTTTACATCTTGACAGTTTTTTCCCTTTGCCAAGAGAAAGATCGTGCAGGTTTACTGGGAAGCTGCCAAATGACAGCTTGACTTCACACCTGTGAAGCAAATGAAGAGAGAAGGAACGTCTCAGCCTGCTTCTAGCCTGGCACAAACACAGAGTCCTGGGAGTGTGGGCAGGAGCAACCCCTGGAGCTGCAGCAGCAGCTGTGACATGAGCAGAGTCCAGGCTGAAGCTGCGGTGGAGGAGGGAGCATGGGGCCTGTTATCAAAGGGCAAAAGCGTTACTCATCAGCTGCAGACCCCTGAGGTGGAGGCTTGGCCATGGTTGATTCTTGGAGGTGTGGGACAAGGCTTGGAGCTCCACGCTGCACAGCAGCTCTCCATGGGTTGATTTGGCTGGCTTTCCTTCCCAGAGCCATTGCGGCAAAGGCTCAGGTCAGCTCTCTCAAAGGGCGCATTAACAATCAGCAGGGGAGCTGACAACCATGATTCATTCTTTAATTGTCCCAAACTCACTGTCTTTGGATATATTCATGGTTTAATAACTCTGTGGGTAAAGGGCACCAAGAACGAGGCTGCACAGCGCTCACTTCTTCAAGCCTTGTGGGTTTATGGGGCAGAGAGTGCCAGCCAGACTGCTGTGGGGAGCTGCAGGCAGCCTGACTCCCTGCTGGCACAGCCCTGCACTGGTGCTCGAGTGCAGCCACCCCTCTGCTCCCCGCACACATCGTGGCTGGAGGTCTCTGCAGGGGTGTTCTGTGACTCTTAAAACTCTTTGTGAGATTAAGACTGCGTCAGCTGTAAAATGCGAATTGCTCTTGGCTTTTTACCTGCCTGTAGAAAAGTCAAGCAGTTGAAGTTGTGAATTTTAGTCCACATTTTAAAATGGGAGAAAAATGCTTTACATATAATGGGGGGTTTTTTCAGCAGTATGATGAACAGTGTGCCTGACTCATCCTTAATATGGGAGAACTAAGCAAGCTAAGAAGAAATGCCCCTCGGGGCAGGGATTTCTATCTCATTTTTCTTGTAAGGGAAGAAATTTCCAGGAGCTGGCCCCTGTTTGTTGCCTGACCCCACCAGGTGTTTGCAATCTGCGGTTCTAGAAGTCACCTGGAGACCAGGCCTATCCAGCTGGATGCCTTCGCAGCAGCTTTCACGGCAGGAGAGCAGCTCTTCCCGCACGGGTGCTGCGGTGTGGATCCTCCCTGGCTGGCTGGCGGTGTCGGGCTCCGTGTCGGTGTGCGAGGGGTGGCACACAACCCAGGGCTGCACCACGGCGGCAGCCAGAGCTTTGTGGAGCCTCTCGGGAGCAGGGGTGAGTAATCACAGCTCCGGTTCGTTCCCACGAGGCCAAGGAGCTCCCCGGAGAGAGCTGGGACACTCGTGCTGAGAGGGCTTTTTCTGTCTGTTTGGTGGGGAGAAGGCTGCTTTCGGCTCGGGCGGCAGAGCTGAGCGGCAGGCCCTGCACGCTCCTCGCACGGTGTCGTTTCCACTGCTGGGGCAGGGCCCGGCCCGGCTCCGCCTGTCCCTGCCGGGGCCCGAGAGCTCGCCCTTCCCTTCCCTTCCCTTCCCGCAGGGCGCACACAGCAGGCGCGGCCCAGGGCCCGAGCCCGGCTCTGCCCGGCGGGGGCGCTGCCAGCGGGGGCACTCACGGCTCGGGAAGCGCCGCGGCTCGGAGGAGCCGCCAAGCACAGAGGTGTGTCTCACACACACACACAGAGACAGACAGAG
>VWZF01004115.1:919272-949469 GCA_013396755.1 Sclerurus mexicanus | reverse complement strand
GGGGGGCCGGGCCGGAGTGACCGGACAGACCGACCGACCGACCGACGGACGGGTGAGAGGATGTGAAGATGGCGGAGCTACAGATGCTGCTGGAGGAGGAGATCCCGGGGGGGCGGCGGGCCCTGTTCGACAGCTACACGAACCTGGAGCGGGGGGCCGAGTACTGCGAGACCAACTACATCCAGGTGCGCGCGGGCCCGCGCCGCGGCCGGGCCGCCCCTCACGGGTCCCCCCTCACGGGTCCCCGTCCAGAACGCCCTTCCCCGGAGCCCCCCGGCCCAGGGCAGCAGGGCGGGCGGCAGCTCCGGCTGGCTCTCCCCCGGCGTGACGAGGCGTTTAAATACGCGATTGATCCCCAAGCTGAGTCCCTTCCACTTTCCGTGCGTGAGGGTTCGCCCCGGATCGCGTCTCTGTCGCTGCGTGCCCTGCCCTGCGCTGCCCTGCCCGCGTTCCGCTCGGCTGTGCCGCTGGGGCGGCGAACAGAGGGATGCTGACCCCTGCAAACGCGTTAATTTAGGGCACTATGGCATGTGTTTGGACAGGGATGTGCCTGTCGGTGCGTGTTTCCCCTCCCGAGCAGGGCTGTGGAATTCCATAGGAAGGGCAGCTACCCCGGGGTAGGTGCGGGATGAAAGCGTGATGTAGTATAGGGATGGTACAGAATTAGGCAGAAAGAGAACAAGTACGAGTTGCTACCGCAGTGTGTGGTTTTTGCGGTGACTGCTCTGAAGCCAGGTTGGTGTCAGGACTTTGCTTTTTTCCTTCCTCTTTTCAGTGGAAAGAAAAGCAAAACACTGTCAGTTTACCTCGATAGCGATGGTGGGGCCAAATGAAGGAGTTCGCCCCCAAAGACACACAAAAAGACACCTTAAGAGGGGTCTGAGTGTGCAGGAGAGAAAGGCAAGGGGGGCGATGTGGATTAGTGGAGTCCACAGAGGCTGCCGGTGTTATTTTTGCATTCAGTCCCCGAAGTGTAGAGTTCTTATGTGTTTCCAGAAGGCAGCTAGGGATGAGATCTGTGGTGAGACTGTTCCGTCAGTGAGAATGGGAGAGACTAATCCGTGTCAGAGAATACTTAAAATGCCCCTATAAAAAAGCTCTTACTGTTTCTTTTGAATTGCTGAATGACCAGCTGTCTTTTAGAGAGAAGACTTTGTGTATTTTGGGTCATTTACAAAGCATGTCAATTACAGTGAAATTACATAGATGTATTTTTATTATGTATTAACTTTCCCTATGTTGAGTTATTGTGACTTAGGTTTTTTCAAGAGATGTGTTGAAATATTTCCTTACAGTTATAACCTGACATACATGTGTTTAAAATACGCCTTTTTGAAAACTGTGAAACTGATTTTTCTGGAACAAGGGAGAGGAGTATTAGAAGGCAGAACCAGAGAGGAAGAAGGACATGTAGTTTGGTTTTTTTTTTCCTTTGACCTTTTTTTATGTTCTTTGTATAAACCGAAGTTCAAAATCTCTACTGAACAGCTCCACTTTTAATGTTTTAATGAAAACTGCAGAGGAGGACTCCATGCTGTTTTGTACAAATAGAGAACGAAAAAAAGATGGTTATTGCCCCAGACAGCACACAGTCCATAAGGACAGTCTGAAATGATAGGAGACAGATGCAGACAGATGGTGAATGAAGGAAAAGAATGAGGCACTCTTGCTCAGCGTGGTGGATTCTGACCACCACGCAGCAATATCCTGACTGCTTGCTGGCAATTTATCCAATAATCATTACAACACACAGCTTTAAGGGGGAGGTGAGAAGAATGAATTTGTGTTGTGAACGTTGACTGTGAGGTGCAGTATGGGTCACAGGACAAACATGTTTAAATTTTTAAGCAAGTGGGGGACTGGAAGACATCAGCCGGACTATAAGCTCTGGCCTTTGGAATGAATTCTCTGAGACAACACGGAGTGGGTTTATTGTAGAGACGAGCTCCAGTGTGAGGGGATTCTGGATTTAGTGATGTGAGTGTCCTAGTAACAAACCCGTCAGTGAGCTCACCCCACCTTCACGATGCCAGAGCTACGTAAACTGCTGCACCAGATCTGTATACAGGGCTGATTTTTTTTCTTCTCTACGAGAACAGATAAATGGATATAACCATTGGTTAGTTGGATATTTGTGATTTTGTTTCTAACAACATTTACTATTCCAAAGTCACTATGTCCAGTGAAATCCAGATTATGTTCAAAATAGTAACCTTGAATTTTGTGGGCAAGATGGGTTTATGACTGCTCTGAAACGTGTGGAAGAGTGTCCAGAAAGTCATGTAGTGAATATGAACTAATTCTGCTGTAGTCCTGTAGCGTTTCATTGTTGACAGAAGATTTTGTTGTGGATATTCTTGAGATCTCCTAGGGGAGGCTCAGAACGTGACTGAGAGCTGAAGTGGATGGTTGTCACTCTGGTCATGGGGATGCTGAAGGCCTTACTTTGCCTGTATTTGTCAGTAGAGAAGCGACTGTCTTTCTGTACCATTTGCTGCTTTGAGGTTTATTGTCAAGTACAAAAACTGTTGAAAAAGTCATTGGAGGCATAGGTCAGTGTAATGGAGAATTTGAAGTTCAATGCTAAGGTGAATGTATTTTTTCTCTTCGCCAGCAATATCATTGCAGCTTCAAAGTAATTGAACGTGTAATCTCGTACATGTGGAAATTGCTAGTTCATAAAAGTAGACTTGTGGCAATCGCAACTTATTTGTCTTCTGCTTACGAATTGAAAAATCTGTTCTTAAAAGTTTTGTCAGTGTTTATCCAAGTTATGATTGATACTTAGTGAGCTCAATTACTTTAGCAACAGGGAATGTTACATAAATTGTTATTCTTCCCTTGAGTCTGTGATATAGTAGTATATAAGAACACATCTGCTTAAAATGTTATGGAAAATGATAGCAGATTCAGAAAATGGACCTGCAACAATGAAAGGCAAAGGCTGCTGTTTAGGCAAATAAAGTTTTTTCATTTGTTTTTCTTTATCAATGGTTGTTCATTTTAAAATTTCCCACTGGTCTAGTCATCCTCCCAGCCCTCCAGCCAATCAGCTACCTAGTAAAGTGGTCTGTTTTTTAAGGGACACTGTTAAAATAGAAAATAAATTTATAGAAGAAAAAAATGAAGTATAATTTCAACTTACATATTATAGCAATTCATTTAATAAATTTTCTGTGTGATGACACAAATAATTTAGTTTGAAGCATAAATGCATAAATTGTTCACTTTCATCTATTTGTCTTACTACAGAAATCAAATAGCTTTTCTTGCTGAAAAGGTCTTATTTCTAATAACTTGGAGAAATCATACAGTTATTTCTATGTCATCCTGCTTTTTACAGAGAAAGGGAAGATGCACATTTTTATTTAGGAGGATGTTCGGGCGGCATCTGACACAAAGTCAATCACAGGTTAAATTTTATACTGTCTGTTCAATGCTTTAAGTGGTAGTGTTGTGTCCTGTGTTACCAAGTTCAGTCTCAGTTTGAACTGTGCAACATTCTATCAAATTTGATTATCTGATGTACTTGATATTTGCAGTCTACGTTGATTTATCTGGTCTTTCGTAAAAACCAGAAAATAGTTATGGTGGACAGTGTGTTGTGTTTACAGAATTTTCATATGCCTGCTTAATTTTGTCCAGGGGTATCATAAAGCAAATTTCTACTTACAATGGTATAAACGACAAGACCTCACAATTATGAGATTTGCACATCTTATTACTGATATACTAACATAAATTCCAACATTGTCTTGGCCTGTTCATCTTTGAGCTTGTCCTGTATGAGTCTATTCTGGAATAATCTTTGGCTTGTTTCTCATTATGATAGCTCTTTTAAAAAATGAGCTTTTCACTTTGTGCAGTGCATGGAGCATTCTAGAGTAACTGAACGCTCGTGTCTGTAACTCTTTGTTGAAAGAGTAAAAAAAAAATTACCAGATGAAGGCCTTTGAGCCAGTAAATATGTAGCAGGAACAGATTTGGGGTGTGGGGAGGTCCCACCACCACAGTTACTGTGCAGAACTGAGCGGAAAGCCAAGCCTCTGTGCCCTGCCCAGCTTTCAGAAGGAACATAGCAATTATGTGTGCTGTGTTGTCCAGATTATTCTAAAAGGGTCTGTATTCCTTAGTTTTTCAAGTTTATGATGTTTTACTTGTCAGCTCTAGAGACTGAAAAGGAAGAGGGAACTTCTGATTTTCCTCTCTTCATAGTCTTCAGGTTGCCATGACTGTATTTTGTTTTATGGACAGAAACACTTTTCTGGTGTCTATGAGGGGAAGGATAGAAAGGTGATTTTTATTCCTGTTCTTAATAATACATTCCAGTGATTACTAGAAATTACCTGCTTTCATTCCTGCAGATAGCTTTATTTAAATAGACATAAAGGTGAAAACTACTTGTTTCTCAGTAATTTTACTGCAGTCCATAGATCAATGAATTTCATAGCTGTTTTCTACATACCTGTTAATTTTACTTAGATCTTACAAGCAAATCCAGGTAGCTGTGGATTTGGAAGCATCTTCTGTAGGCTGAACATGAGAATAAGGCATCCATCAGCATACCAGTTTTAAATTACAGGAATGGTGATCCTTTACAAATAGCAACTTAATAGTTACAGCTTTAGTAATGGGAAATTTCTGTGGAGTTGTTTGTAATGACTGGTACCAGTATATAACTTGTGTAAGTATAGGGGATTGCAGGTATTATGGTTTATAAACAAGTTCAAGAGTGATCTCTATTCTCTTTACTGAGGATATGTGTCACCTTAACAAAGGCAACTGAGTTAAATTTTTAAAATTTATTTAATTATCAGAAGTCTGAGTATGGGAGGAAAGTTGTTTTCACCTTTTCTGTTTCTTAAACTTGTTTATTTTATAATCCAGCTTTTTGAAGGGGTGATTAATCTTAGAGGTGATGGAACACTTGTTCTGCAGGCATGAAAGTAGATATTGATTGGCTCCAGTGAATATTAGTCCAGAAGTTCAGGAAGGTGCTGACAAGTTGAAACTCTTTAAAAAAACCTATGAAGCTGGTAAAACAGCGGTAATGAATACATGGACAATGTGCTGTAGTATCTTACTCCTAAGTGCAGTGAATGAATGCATGGATATATCTGGTCCATCATGGTATGGTAGAGTTCATAAAAAATGCATGATTTTAAATTTGAAGTAGTATGCAGTGGTGGGTTAACCCTGACTGTCAGGTTACCCACCAGGCTATTCTTTCACACTCAGTCCTCAGCAAAACAGGAGAAAGTAAGAGAAAAAGAAGCTCATGGGTTGACATAAGGACAGGAAAATCACTCACCCATTACTGTCATGGTCAAATTAGCCTCAGCCTGGGATGTATTAATTAAAATACTGCCAATTAGAAAGTATAAATCAGGACAGTGAGGAAAAAACTCAAAACTAAAACTACCTTGCCCCAGCCCTCCCTTCTTCCCAGGTTCAACTTCGCTCCTTCATTTCTAACTCTTTGACCTCTTCCTCCCAAGTGGTGTGGGGGCCAGGGAATAGGGGATGCTGTAGTTCACAACAGTTTCTCTCTGCTGCTCCTTCCTCCTCGCAGTCTTCCCCCTGCTCCAGTGCAGGGTCCCTCCCATGGGTACAGTCCTTCACTCAGTGTTCCAAAACAGGTCCTTCCCATGGACTTCAGTTCTTCAAGAACTGCTCCACCATGGGTTCTTCCCGACAGGGTACAGTCCTGCAGGAGCCGGCTGCTCCAGCATGGGTCCCCCACATGCCTTAGTTCTGCCAAAAAGCTGCTCCTGCCTAAGCCACAGGTCCTGCCAGAATCTTGCTCTGATGTGTGCCCTGCACAGGCTGCAGCTTCTTTCAGAGCCTGTCCACCTGCCCTGGCAGAGGCTGCAGGTGGGTCTCTGCACCTCTGTCTTCCTCCACAGACTGCAGCAGGGCAGCCTGTGTCAGCATGGTCTTCTCCACGGGCTGCAGGGGAATCTCTGCTCCGGTGCCCAGAAACACCTCCTCCCCCCCCACCTCCTCCTCTGACCTTGGTGTCTGTAGGGTTGTCTCTCTCACATTTTTCTCACTCCTCTCTCTCACAGCTGCTTCACAGTGTTTTTTACCCTTTCTTAAATACGTTATTCTGAAGGTGCCACCAGCATCACTGACTGGCTCAGCTCTGGCCAGCAGTGGGTCTGTTTTGGAGCTGGCTTAGAACGGGTTTTGTCTGTCTGACATGGGGCAGCTCCTGGTCTTGTCTCACAGAGGCTACTCCTGCAGCCCCCCACTGCCAAAACCTTGCCATGTAAGCTCAGTACGTGTGCCTGAGGGGATATTGCTTCAGTACACTCCATTTGTATTAATGTTTACTTGTGTTTGTCATCATCACTAAATTCCAACAATGAAGGGTAGGCTAAGCTTAGTGATTCCTAAGACTAGATGCAGCCACTGTTCTTTTGATTTCCAGAAGTGATGCATTCTGCAAATTTGAAGTAGCTGGCTGAGTGAAAGTCTTGCTATCTGCAGTGTCTTGCCTCTGATGCACTGTTATGTTCAGCCTGCAAGTGTTTGCACAATTCTGTTTTCTCCTTTTTCCCTTAGGTGGAAGTAATTGGATGGTGAACTCGGGTGCTATTGTAAGAAACCAGTAATAATACTAACGATTTCTCTTTTGGTTCTTTTCCTCCTTCTGTTTTATTTACTGTATCTCCAAGTGTCTAAGCTTTAAGGACCTGGTAATTTAAAGGAAGGTTGACAGATACTGTTGCTTGAAGGAGATAGTCTCCTGTGTGTTATCAGAGTATATAAAAGAACAATCTTCTGAAGTAAGACCAAGTTGGTTTTCAATATTTTTCACAAAATTTGAAAAATTGCTTTTGTGTCTTTGAGTCTGACTTTCCGAAATAAAATTCCATGGTGGTAGTTCAGTCAGAGTATATGCCTGATGGAGTTGTAACTCTAGCAAATGATTGCACAAATTGTTAATGCATGTCTCTATTCTCAAGGTTTAAAGTGGCTTGTGATTGGGTTTGGTAAGTTTAGTGAGGATAATCTGGGTATAGAACTTGTTTCCTTTTCAGTGAGTCAGTAAAGCTGGCAAAGTTGGTGAGGGATTTATCACTCAAGCAATCTACTTTTCCTTTGCATTGACAGTGCTGTGTTTTGCCAGAAAAGCTAATTTAATGCATTTAATAGTGCCACAAGTTCAACCTGGAGTTCAGGAAGACAGGACTGATTCTCTATTGAGTGGATATGGAAAAAGCATGAGCCATTTTATTAGTGGTAATGGGAGTTGCTGGTGGTAATACTGTATGTATAGGTATGAAAAATGCAAGTTGCTAATATAAAGTAAATGTTAGTTACAAGTGGCATTTTAGTTTTTCCCTTCTCTAGTTTATTTTCAGATTGTAGTTATTGAATTGTATTGATCAAGAATTGTAATGCAGAGTAGCAAGCTTCTACATCCTACAGTTAATCAGCTTGCTAAAATTTATTGTTCTTTGTTTATGTTTTACTTGCATTTACAGTCATTAATCTTTGTGGCTTAGTGCTGTAGGTTTTAAGGCAGGAAGTGGTGCCCCACCATGGTGCCCTGTGTAAAGCAAGAGTTTCTCCAGTCAGTGCTGGAAGCAAGCAAAATCTTACTCTGTTCTATTCGGCAGGATATTTTCTTGATGAAAACATTGATTTAAGTACCATGTTTGCAGCAAATATTCAGTAGAGTCTATGTCTATAGAGTCTCCTTCCCCCTTTTTTTTGTTAAATTTCATTTTCAAATACTGTGTTTTCACACTTAATTGCACACCTGAAATTGACCTCTTGCTTAGTAATCTAAGCTCTGAAAATTTTGTTGGATATCTGTACCTGGAACTTTAGTCGTTGGGCTACTTTATGAAGCAAAACTCCATGACAGTAGATGAAGCATGTAATCACAGTACACTGAATTTAGGAATACTTCCTCCTCTCAGGCTTCCCACAGATTAGGTTGGCAATTATTTCTTGAAGTGAATGGACTAATATGTTCTTGCAAATGTGTTGTGCCTATTTCAGTGAGAAATCTGAATTTACTGTTTCCCAGGTGCAATGAATAAGTTTCACTGTCAAATTTATAGTGGTGTGCTCTGAAGTATAGACTCTATACATGCTATTCCATTTTCCTGTAGCTTATTTCCCAGTAGATGTCATTGTAATATCTATTCTTAATAGTATTTCAGTTTGAAATATAAGCACTTGCTGTATTATTGGCGTAGTTTTACCATAGTGAAGTTGTTTTATGCTCAGTGAAACACAGGGTGAGGAACAAATACTACTTGCTCTGGAGTTTTGGTGGCCTGTGTACGTTGGTTATATACAGAGCCAAACCTAGTTTTGTGTCAACTCAAACTGAGTATTTTTTTCTGAAAGTTAAAAACTCTTCTAGGTAAATGCAAGAGGTTTTATTATGGTATTTTGGAACTTGGTTGTGAATTTACTGCAATAACATATATGAACTCTGTATGAATTCTTGGGAGTAACTTCAGGATCTTTTATTAACTTTTTGAGCAGGCTGCTGTTTTGAGAAAAGGTGATTTATACTGTAGATAGCAGGTTTATAAAACTATACTCTTAGAAGATCAGATCATGGCTATTAAATTGCTCTTTCAGCTGATATTGTTAATAGATTTTATGGAAGCCTGAAATTCTTTTGTTTGAAGATGCTCATTGCAACCAGCATGCCATTGTTATCAAAAGTATTTCAATTCTGTTCAGTTTTCAAATTGTCCAGTGTTGAAGAGTTGAGATTGAATGAGCTACCTGCTGAACCATTCTGAAAAAGGCTGGCTTTTTCAGATTTGAGAACTTGCATTTAAAGTAGCTAAGTGTGTAAATTCTTCCTGTTACCCACCTAGAAACCTTTGGAATGTAAGGTGGCTAGAAATTAAAGCAGTGCCTGTCAAAAGCTGCACCTATTAGGCTTCGCTGCTGTTTCGGGACGAGATTGCTGAGCTGATACAAGGTCTTTCTGCCTCGAGTTCTAAACTATATCCCTGGATCTGCGTCTTATCTGATCATTTGTGAGCACGTTCAGTTGGCTGAACAAACAGAAAACTAACCAGGACAAGAGCAGCATCATTGCTTTGCTCTGGAGTGGTGGGAGTGTGAAGTGAGGGAGGAGGAGGGAAGGAAGCAGAGAAGCAGTGGGACCATCCGTGCCAAGGGCAGTGAGCTGTTAGATTGGCAATTTTAAGGTGAGAAGTTCATCAAGGTAACAGGTATCCAACTCGGTTGTTTCAAGCTGTGCAGCAGCAGTGCTGCTCTTCGGGCCTGAAGGTCAGTAGTGAAAATGTCAGGTCTTGTTTCTGTGCCCTCCCGGTGGAAACTGTGAGAAGTAGGGGCTGACATGTGTTAAACATGGTCATGACTTTAGGTAGTACGTGACTTTTGAAACCGGAATTAGTGCTTGTCTTTCTGTGTAGTCTGTCTCATAAAATAATCAAAGCCTGGGTTGGATGCTGCTGGTTTTGCCAGACAGGAATATACAAACATAGCTGAAATAGTATTCTTAAGTCTGACCTCTTTTCATACAGAAAATTTTAGTCTGTCTGTCAAACAAGATATACAAAGCCATTTATTAGTGAGTGGTTTAGTATGATTTCAAAGCACACTGTCTTGTTAATAATAATCATTAAATATTATGTGTTCACTGACTATACAATGCAAATTCTCAATTATTTTCAAGTGTGTCCTTTTAAACTGTAAATTTGAGCAGTGTTGGGTATTGCAACATTTGTAATTCACCCCAATTTTTAACTAGGTGGCAACTTGCTAAGTTGGCATGAGAAGTGGAGCTTGTTTATGGCTTTATATGAGGCAGAGTGTTTGCTGTGAAGGGCAGCATTTGTTGCCTGCCTACTTTTTGTTGAGTGAAAAACACAGGTCTGCTGCAGCTTTTGGGGAGTGTAAAAATGTTAAATATCCCAAATTAAATTACTGTCTTGAACCAGTTAGCATATATTTTTCTATCTGGATGGTGTGTGAAGGGACAAGCCAAAAATACTTAGCCAAAAGGACAAAAAAAATCTTATTTAATAGAATGGTAAAGATACCCTGCCATTATGGAAAGTTTACAGTGATTTTCACTATTTATAAATACTTCAAAAAAGGAGAAATAGTAAAAACAGAAGGCAACCTCTTATCTCCTTCAAGGCTAACAGTGAAGGAGGAGGCTGAAGTGGATAACAGGCTTCAGGGATTGAAAAATGCCCATATGAGCAGAAGCTCAACAGAGGGGTTGTTACTGTGGACAGAGATATAATGAATTGTAAGATTATACATATAATGTTGTGTAAAGTATGAACTACGTACACTGGTTTGCCACTTCTCTGGGTAAAATACAGGGATACTAAATTTAGTTTGAGAGGTAATGCTACTTAACATAATCTGTGGAATTATTGCTATGAGCTAATGCTCAGGATTTAATGGTATTTGAAAAAGCCTAGACATTTTAAATAACAAGAATATAAGCAGTTTTATCTTTTTCTTATATTTTTGCCTTGCGTTTATTCTCTGGTGAAGTTTTATGTGTATTACATGAAATATTTTGAATTGTCCACTGTAATTAATTTCACTGGGCTATTGGGGATGTTGCTTCTGTTTAATACCATATTTTCTGTATCCTGAGTACCATATATCCTGTATCCTTTGAAATACTTTCTGCACAAATTGGTGTTGGTTTGGTCTTCCAAGGAGAGGGAATTAATATGCCGAGTTACTCATGTCAATTAAGTAAGATCTAGATAAATTTCATTTATGGGAAAACAGGCTAAAGATTTTCATGTGATGGAGTATGTATGTGAGTGCTGAAATGGTGATAGTGAAATTGATGGGATTTTTCCAGCATGACTAATAACTAGAGAACTGAGAGTGAATGGAGTTGTAGAGAAGCATAGAACTGTGACATTATGTTTATTTATTAATTACGATAAATCAGTGTTTTCTGATCTCAGTTTTCTTACTTTACTCACCTGGTAATGATCTCAGAAATTAGCTTCTAAGATTTAGGCCTACTTGTGTTCATGTCCTTAGGGATGTGATGCCCATGAAGTGACTTTGTCTGGGAAGGGAGAGGAGGATTGTCTGGATCAGAGTAATGTGTAGTCAGCCTGAACTAGTGAGGATGTTGTTTTGCAGCCTTTTTTTTTTTTTCAAGTTCTGAGTGCATTGTTCTAAGAGCAGTCCTTTCCTGAAAGAAAGAGGAAATTCTGATTATATGTGCTTCTATATAAATTAATCACTTTGGATAATGGGAGGTAGAAAGTTACCAGTAGACTTTGAATTGCTGTTATAGTTGGCTGGCTGTGTTAATAATTAAAATCATCTCCAAATTGAGGACACTCCTATAATCACTTGGTAGGATGAGTTAATAGAACTACTGTAAATCATTACAATTTTACAATCTACTTAAAATTTAAATCTTAAATTTCCTAAATATGTATGCAGTCTTTACATTTATTGTAGTCAGTAATTCAGTAGGTAATACAAATACAGTAGGGCAGATTCAGTCTTGATGATTGTGGCAAGAGGGAGGAATAAGCATTTAATTTTTGTTTTTCTCATTTGTATACTCATCTGTACACCAAGTGCAGGTCCTTGGAAACTGAACTTTTCACTGTAATGAGCCTGATACAAATGTTTGTAGTTTTATTTATTGCCATAACTGGATGGGTAGAGAGGTGATATTACTTAAACATATCTTGTCAAATGAAAAGCTTATTTGTGCAGCTCTTTTAATTCATGAAGGTATAGAGAAAGCCTTTTTTTTTTTCTGAAGGTAGTAGAACTTGCTGAATATCCAGTTGTAACAATCTGCTAAGACAACTTGAAAATGAATTCACATAAAAAAAAAGCAAGAACCTTTTGTGACATAGAAAAAATGTTCAGCGTTCGAAATTCTCATTTTTGTTATTGCTCTTCTCTAATGTTTCTATTGTTGTGACAGTGAAGAGCTCAGATTTGTTAGCAAGAGAACACTGAAATTGAGTGAATAAGTGGAGTTTCTCATTCTGTGACATATTTATGGTGAAGGTAACCAGAGTCATGGGGATTCTTTATACCCTGGTAATGCAGCAGGAAACTGCTGTGAGAGGAGTCTTGCTTTCTTTCACAGGTTTGCAGTGTCAGTTTTTGTTTTTATCCTATAATCCTTCCTTTCTGTACCGTTGATGTAACACTGTTAGATTATCCAAGCATGATGTGGATGGCCACTACCTTGCAATGCAGTGCTTACAGGTGTATGTGTGTGTAGCTGCAGGTGTGCTGGTGCTCACCTGGGGCAGGCTGCCTTCAACACTGCATGGAACACGTGCAGCCTTGGGGATGTGTTTTGTGGTTGAGAGGTCTTGACATGGTGAGAGTTACCAGAATGCTAAAGCTGTCTTGTGTTGCTGCTGGAGTTGGAGATGATGAAATGTGGCCTAGGTGGGGAACAACACCATGTTAATTCTTAACTGCAGGATTACGGTTACTCTTTTCCTGAAATACTCGCCACCTAATTTAGATTGTGTAGCAGGAAGGAAGTGTTTTTCCTATTTGAGATAGCTGTAGTCTGTATATGGCTTTTCTTTGAAAATTGTGTGTAAAAATTGACTTTGAAGGCTATTGCATCTGAAAGAGGCATTTTGTTAGTTGAGGATGACGATGGATTCATTTACTTCATGAAAGTTCTGAGCTTAAGTTTTATTGGGCTACTCAGGATAACGCTGTCATAGGGGAAAAATAGCCATATATCTTTAGGTTCTGCCAACATGTCTGTGACAGATGGTGTCTTGTCTGTCCAATATGAATTCTTACCATTGTCTTGATAATAGGACAGTCTAAGGGGTATTTATAAAGGTCTTGGGCAGAACAGCACTAGTAAGTAGAGAAATCAGTATCTGAACAAATCCGGAAGGGCCTGATGAAAATCTGGTTCACATGAGACAAACAGACAAATGAAAAAATATGTGTGTATTTTGGTGAAATAATATTAAATAGTCCCTACAGGTGCTTTTGTGGTTGAAGAAGTTCTTTAGTGAAAGCTGGTCTGGAACATTACTGGTACATGTGCAGAGATGAGCAGCTGTTAATTTTGGGCATTGCAGATGCTCTGTACTACTTTCACAGGCCTTGTCTGATTCATTCATCTCTCCTTTTCTGCAGCACCATTTCAGCTTTTGCAGTAACCGGCTTTTTTCAGGACAGACTTTGTGGAACTTCTTGTGCTATTGTATCTGCTGCTTATTTTTCATCTTAGAATTGCTGCCAAGTTTACAGAGCTCTGTCTTCTGTTGGGTCCCAAGTAGCTTGATTGATTCTTTGAAGGTATGCTGATAGAACTGTGTCCTTGGCTGCTGCCTCTACAAGGTCCTGCACAGAGATTTTCTCCTGTCTGTTGTCTGGCATGGTGCTGAAGCTGTGTTTTTCAAAGAGTCTCAGCATGTAATTTTATGTGGGTTTTTGCATGAGTTAGAGTTAAGCGTTGTCTTCAGCTGACGTTTAAATGTTAGAACAAAGGAGCTTTAACTTTTTAGAAATAGAAACTCTTATTTGATATTGCAGT
The DNA here is from genome assembly GCA_013396755.1 of Sclerurus mexicanus. Taxonomy (NCBI): domain Eukaryota; kingdom Metazoa; phylum Chordata; class Aves; order Passeriformes; family Furnariidae; genus Sclerurus; species Sclerurus mexicanus. Next base: position 935,926 of record VWZF01004115.1, on the reverse strand, counting down.
CTTTCTCATGGGGCTAGTCATGTTCATTTATTAACCTCCTATGCTTTTGATTCAAAGAAGGTATTTGGTACATGCTCCACTTTCTTTGTGTGAAAGAGTAAAAACAACCATGTAGAATTTACAGAGCTTCTGCTGGGGGCTGCAGTTCCATTATTTTGGCTATCAGGCAATGCCAGTGCTTTGCTTTAAGGCAGCAGCTGTAAACATTCACTGTGTGAAATTCTGATATTCTTCTGAAGCAATTTTCAGAAAAATACAGTCTCTTCAAGCTCATCCTGATCACTCTTCTGAACAATGGGCCTTTGTAGTTAAGCAAGACCTTATCACTGGCAGTTTGTGTTTCAAGTTCTGGCTTTTTTTTTAGCAGACAGAAAACTCTTCATATTGTTAAAGAGAAATTCTGAAATGACTCAGTGACCTGAAACACAAATGCAGTGTTTTCCAGTCTGGGAATGTAAAAGTTATTGTATTTGGAGAAAAACTTTGCCCAAGTTGGATTTGGTTATCAGGCTTACTGTTTTTTATACCTCAGTGTGATACTTGTTAATTCTTAAAAAAGTAACTTGGTAATTTGTGGAAAGAAATAGTACTTAAATTGTGTAGAGGTGACTGTGTTACTGTTGTAGTGCAGTTAATATGGGAAATCAAATGCATATCCTTTTATGCATATAAAATGGCCTTATATTGCTCTAAAAAGTTAAGTTACCACTTGCATGGAAGAGTCTCTGGGTAAGAAGCACAGCAGTTAGTGTGAATGTAGGTCACGCTTAGGAAAATGTGTGTGTAAAGTGCAGATCTCGCTGGAAATAATTACAGAAAACTTGATGCTGTGCTGTTAAGTTACATGCTGCAAGTTGAATATAGCAACTTGGCTTGCTGTTCTTGCGCTACATAACAATTGACAGAAGGTTTCCTTCTAATTTTGAAGTAAATGGACCAAAACTGCTTGTTAAACTGGGAAAAAGAATAGCTACTAGTTACAGTGCCTGCACAAAAGGGTTGTTTCTTTAGCTTATTTTCTGAGATTCTTAAATTGTAGCAGCAGAGCAAAGTTTGTCTAGTTAAATAAAAAGGTCTCATGCAACCTTAGGATTTTTTTATGTGTTGACAACTCAATTACAAACATGAACATGAAGGGTTCTGAAAAACCCTTCTTTCTAGCAGTCTACCCTTGAGAATTAGTTTAGGACTCCTCTCTTGAGGACATGATTTTTTTATTTCTAAAATGTTCTCTAGTTGCTCAAGGAGTGCAGAACAGAAATCTAGGGTTGGCTAACAGTCTCTACATAAGAGGCCAGAATCCCATTCTCACTTTGCCAATACTGTGTTTTGTCCAGCGCTATGGTAACAGGAGCAAAAGGTTGTGAAAACATTGTTTGCCAGAAAAATGAGCAGATGCTGCTCTCAGGGCATATGGGGAATACATCTATTGAGTAAGGAGGCACTGGTTTTGATTTTCAGATTTCAGAGTGAACTTCTACTAGCTTTCTTTCACTTTTTTGTTGATCGTGATAGTTTGTTTAGTTAGTCTTCATCCTGATTTCAGTAATGGTTGGGTATCATTGAGTGTTACCACCAGCTTCAGCAGGTGGGTTGTAGCACAGAGGTCAGCTTTCAGCAGGATGAACATATATATCGCAAGAACAAATCGACTTGCTGCCTGCTTCTGCCCTCTTTCTGGCAAGCTTTTCCAATGAGGGCAAGGGAAAAAGCCTATTGTGTGGGCTGTTGTGATTTTTCAGACAAGTCAGACAAGAATGTTAGTGTCTGGTCACGTAACAAGAGTGCAAATGTGCATTTTAGGTAATAGGACTCTGGCACCTGTGTTGGTGTAGCATTGGAGGGGCTGGAGGCTTTGACCTTCAGATGGTTCTGCAATAGGCAAGGAAAGCTGTCCTGTTTAACAGCAAAAAAGAAAGAGGGAGAGATCGAGCAACCATTCATGGAGAAATGCAGGGAAAGCGCTTCTGATGTTTTAGTTCCGTGCTGGAGAGCTGATGTGATCAGCTGCCACTGCAGCTCTCCCAGCTCTGCTAACTTAAGCATACATCTCTAGGCTTTGGGGGTGCTGCCAGTGGTTCTTTTGCCTCCTAGAGGAGTATTCTATGTTGCAGCTGTTGTGTGAAGGCCCTTATTTTGATCTCTACTTTTCCATATGAAGTAAAATAGCTTTTTGTTTTGTTCTGTCAGATTGTGGGCATGTATCTGAAGACAGTTTGTTCCTTTCAGTATGTCTGAATTGGCAGAAGCTTTAAAAAGTAAGAATAATTTCAAATTTAGGGTTAACTGATTACTGTGAAGGAATTTCTGTAATCCAAGTGTCCTTATTTCCTAGAAAAGGAAGAGTGATTATGCAAATTCCTGCCCCCAGTTAGTTTAAGCCCTCTTCTCTATCTACTGTCTTTGAAATGCGTGCTTCTGTTACCTGATAGCTACACCTCTTTATTTCTCCTAAAGCTTTTTTTTTAGCCATAGTTATAAAAGGTAGCTAATTTAAAGTAAAATAACATCTAGTGTAGTAAAATTTTGGGGCTTGCTCATGTAAGGAAGTAGAGATGGTGAGTGGCAATTAAAAGACTTGTGTTAGTTGGCTTGACGTCATGGGCAGAATTGTGAGGATAACAGGACTCTATGTGTTGTGGACAGACAGGACAGGCATTCCAGCAGCTTGTGTTCCCTGGGCTCCCTGACTCCGTTTTGCAGTGCTTGGGGAAGTGGGACTGTGCACACAGCTCGGCGTTGCTGTGGGAACTGCTGTGGGTGTTATCTGCACAGGTGCCTCCTCGCTTTTGGGAGCTATTGGCTGAGTAGGGGGTGTGTGCAGGTGTCCTGCCATCTGAGTGACTGCAGGAGGGCCTCAGGTTATAAACGCTGATGCTGGAGGAGATGGCTGTGTCCTACTTAGCTTTTCTTGCTATGAGCTTGTGATGTTTGGCAGTGGGCATTTTGAAGCAGATTCTGCTTCTACTGCCACAGATCACTCTGCCTGTGATTCTAAATGGAAACCATGCGTTGACCTCAGTCATTGCTGTGTAATGAATTGAATTGGGAATTTATAGTGGAAGGAAGAAACTGGCAAAGTTGGAAAATAAATCAGATGTTACATAAACCCCTGTGACTGAATAATATTTGGGTAGCTAAAATAGACATGGTTTCTTAGAAATGGTAGAGACAAAAGTCTGTTCATCTGATATTGCTAAGGAGAAAACAGTTTGTGCAAATAGCATTTTTTTTTGTACAAGAGAATATAATTACTTTATGATTGTTGTTTATTCTTACTTCTGAAAGCCACTTCGCACCTAAAAGATAATTTTTGCAAATTCTACAACTTGCTTTATTTTTATCAAGTAGCTGTAAAATTACATTTTAATTGAATTGAGTTAATCAATTATTTTGAATTGCACAGTCAGTAAAACCTCTGCACACTAAAGCATCCTTGGTGAGTGAGAATTGTAGAACAGCAGTTACATGAGATAGTAAAGCCTGTGAAACTTCTCTGTTTCTGAGGTTCATCATTCTGTGCACTTCTATTGGCCTAGTCTCTTATGGCCACAACTATGTTGATTTTTGTACTAGCATTAAAGTCAAAATTGGCCTTGTGTTTGAAACTCTAATGATGTTGTAGGAGCTAGAAAAAGATCCACTTCTCTGAGCTGTGTTATTGCAGAAGAGCCACCAGAGTAAGGTGAAACCTTCACTGTTGAACAGAATCAGAAAGGAGTCTTAAATGCACAAGGGGACTAGGAAGCAGCAGTGAGAGAAACCTCCTCTCTCAGTACAGTAGTGCAGTAGTGATGAGTAACTATTAATATAACTACATATTAGCTACATTTTAGATGTAAATGTATTTGGGTGCTCTGGTACTGTTCTTGTGATACATCTTGTGATGTGTAACTTTAAACTGTTTCTGGTGTTTTGAACAAACTTTCCTACAACCTTGCCTGGTAGGTTTGTGTGAATGCAGCATGCCTTAATGTTTTTGCATAAACAAAACTTTGGCTCTACTTTCAAGGAACAAGAACTTGTCAGTTGTGGTGAGAGCAGGACATTCGTGTGTGAAAACTGGTCAGCTGTGCTTGTAAATGTATGGAGATAAACTCTGAGTTTGATCGTGGTGATGGTTAAGGGAAACAGGTGACAGATTTGTTGCAGTGATGCAAGCAGCATAAAAACAGTGGTGCAGGTGATTAGCTGTCAGGAAGCTGTGCTGGTACTCAGCTATCATTTGTTACGCTTTTCCCTTGGGTGCAGCAGACTGATACTCTTGTCGCAGATTTCAAACCAGTGAGTTAGTTTTGCCCTCACTGGCAGCCTCGAATGCAGTATGTACTTTTAAAAGTTGCCTTTTCATTTAGGAGGTTCGGTTCCATGTATATTTATTTGAAAGGTAGTTTTCCTAGCTGTTAATCAAACCTACATTTTGAGGCCCAGCACAGAACTGAAAACATCAAATAAATCTCCTGAAGTGAAACCAAAAGGCTGCAACTTAATGCAAATGACCTGATACAGACTGCAGTGCATTATTGATACTGAGTTTCAGATGGTTTAAAAACTAGAAAGTCACACTTGCAATCAAGAAATTCTAGTGACGTTTAGTGCATCATTACAGTTTTTTAATAATCTGGAAAAACAGAATAACCTGATGTCAAAGGCTTTACTACACTATGAATACTAAGAGTATATTCCTTAGATGGTATGTGTGCTGTTAGTATGCAGATAAATTAAGGTAAATTATAATTTTAATTTAATATGGGAATAACATTATTTAGAAGAATGAAGTTAACCTTGCATTTGAAAATTACTTTTCTTTTTTAAATATCACATTTATCACTTGCTCTTTGTATGTTGTTGAATTATAAAATCTGGTGAATAGTTTTGATGCATTCTTAATTCTAAAGCCAGTGTCTTCTGTAAAGATTATTTTTGGCAGTGTTCCTTATACAGCTTTGTTGATTGCTGTGTGATCTCTGGTCAAAAGGTGATGTGTTTTATTAGATTTAGGATATATAGAACTCCCAGTGCTGTGAAAATAGTCCTAATCCCATTCCTTCTCACTTGTATTCAAAAGAGTTTATTTCAGTAACTTCACATTTAAAGGTGTTTAAAGTTTACATGTGCTTAGTGTGAACAGCAAATTAATTGTTTTCATGTAGATGTTGAGTAGAGGCTTTGGATACAATTGTGGAGAAAGTACTTACTTTTCAGTTTGATGGATGTTTACAAAGTGGGTTGGTTTAGGTGCCTGACTGCCTGGATGGTCCACACACAACTCAAGTTTCCTGAGTGCTGATTCTTGAATTGTGTATTGTCACTTCTGAGAGTAGCTCATTAATAAAAAAGTTGTGTCACCAGGAGGCTTAAACATGCTGTGCTTCATTCTTCACAGATGGGGCAGAGTTTTCAAGCAGGTTACTTTAATCACAGTTAGCTGTTCAGACAAGGTCATGCTAAAAGTGTTGTGAAGCAAAATATTCTATCTCCAAAGTCTAGAGCTACCATTTCTACTGAGTTGTATACCAAATTACCAGTCCCCTTCTCTTGTTGCTTCCCCGGTTTCATGGTCTCAGTGTATGTTGCTGCTTGTGTATTGGGCAGAGCAATGGAAAGCTGTCAGAGAACTTACCAGTGGGTTTGTGGCCGGGTACGTTTGAAGAAGGGTTTTCTATTTGTATCTGAAATGTTTGCTTATGTGCTTAACATTTGATTAATTCATAATGTTCAGGGTGTCAAGTACATGTAAGTGGCCAATGACTACCAACTCTCCTTAATTTTAAAATAAATGTGGATACATTTGTGTAGGGTGATGAAGGGATCAAGCTAACCTTCCCTCCTTGTAAAATAATGACAACAGCAATAATTATGTGAACAACCAGCTGTGCAGAGAAAAAAGTTTACACATGGAAATGAATAGTGTAGAGATAGTCCTATTAGAATTGTCAGAGAATTAAAAAAAAGAAAACAACAAAAAACCTGCTCCTAACTCCAAGTACTGTGTGGCTTTGGTTATACTAAAGAACTGAGTTTCCCAGTGTTCTGTGTGCTAATAGAATACATGGATTGTTTTGCAACTCCGAAAGGGAAATTTTGGGTTTTCCTGGTGCTATTGAGTAAGTGCCTTGGAGCTCTGTGACACTAATTTTTTTTCAGAAACTCTGGGAGAGCTCATTTCCTTCTGTCAGTGATTGCTTCTGCTTTTTCATGCTTGTTTCACCCATGTGTTACACACCAGCTACTTATGAATTGGATGGTATGTGTTTTTCCTGCTGGGAATGAGCAGATCTGGTAGTGAAAGGAAGAGGAAGGGGTATTCTTCAGCAAGTAACTACTTAATGAGTGAGTTTGTTAAAACAGAAAACTATTGTTATTTTCACTGACAGTTATGTAACTTCTTGGCATGATTTTGACATAATTGTTGGATTAATGATGCTCAGTTTTATTCTCAATCATTTTTTGTAGTTCACGAAAGGACCTCAGAAAGCACTTGGATAGGCTGAGCAAATGCCATCTGTGCAGTTGAATAAAAGTGTGTAAAATATTTAATTATGTATGAGGCTTCCAGTAACTTCAAGGAATTCAGCAACAATTAAAATGAAAAGGATGATATAAGAGCTCAATCTGTTTTTCACAGGAAAACTGAAGTGTGCTTTGTCAGTATCACAGTTGGGCACATTTTGTACTGAATAATGCAGGCTTGTTGAACTCTGTGGTGTGCAGCTTTTGTTCTTGAGCCTTCTTGAAGCTGATGCAACCTCAGCAGAAACCTTAGGGGTTTTGCTAGCTGGTCCTCAGACAAGTGCCAGCTTGGGTTAGTGTTAAAAGTAATCAGAAAAAGCCCAACTGTTATATTGAGTAAATGAAACTAATCTTCTGTCTCATTTTTTAAATTTTATTGTTACTTTTTCATCACACATGTGAGTTTTGTTTCACTAAACAGTACTGTTTTGAACAACAGTAAGAGATGCTCTATATGTTGGGAAAGTGATTAGTATATTGTGGACATAGCTTTTTGTGTAGTTAGTCTGGTGTCAAACTATTTAAACTCACTTTGACATCGAGGTATTACTGCATAAATGCATTGTACACCAAAGAGTTGATTTGAATATGAATTGAGATTTTTTTCCATTCAGAACTCCTTTTTCTAATAGATGTGAATGATAGTAACCTCAGGAATGGAAAGCTCTATTTATCTCCCTGTTTCAATTCAACATGAAGTATTAATCTTGGAAGAATTTTTTGTTGTTGTCATACTGATACTGAAGGCAACAACTTGTGCTAATCTTGTGTAATAAGAAACACAGTTTCTTTCTCAACTCATAGGTCCAGACTTTTTGGTTCATCTAAAAGAATTTGTTGTGTAAGTTTTGTTAGCCTGACTGACAACTTTGAACTTCCAAGTTGATGATGACTACTGGTTAAATAACAGGGTTTCTTTTTTTTTAGAACTAGAGCACGAAAGAAACCTAGTCACAATAACAAACTAAACATCAGCAGCTTTTAGTCCTTCCTCTCATGCACTACTTTCAGACCTGTCTTTATTAGCTCTTTCCAATTCATCAGAAACATTTTTTTAACATGTTACTGTCTTGAAGACTTTCCTTTTCTTCTAATTTGGTAGCATTGGTAGCATTTCATATTTCATCTAGTTGGGTTGATGTTCTGTTAGTCTTAATGTGGGGCTCGTGTTGCCTCCCATCATTTGTTTCCTCAAAGAATTTCTCCATTCATCAGTAGCTGTTTTTCTGTACAAAAGTGTTCAAGTCCTTAAGAGTGGTGTAACAGACTTTATCACTGTGATTTGGATGATCTCTTGTTGGGATGGCAGAATGCCTTAAATTCTTGGTTTCCTTCTAGCCCTGCTTTTTATGCTCCATATGCATGTACAATTTCCTTTTGCCAATCATACAACCAAATTATTTTGGCATTTTGGATTCCCTACTGCATGTTTTATTCTCTCATCTGTGCCACACTCTCTGTTGAATGTTTCTTTTCTTCTTTGTAATTTATTTTATTGCGTGTATACATACAAAAGGTTGTGTTTCCATAGGCAGGAGAATAAACACTGAGACATTTAATTCCTAAAATGAAAGGATATCTTATGTAGCCAGCAGTCCAGGCAATTTCTTACTGAAATGCGGTAATGTAATTGTGCAATGGAAACAGAACTTCCAGAGTGGGAAGAAAGAGTGATGCCTAGGCTCTGCATCCTGACATGAAAACTAGGGCAGGTTGAATCTTTTCTAATGCTAGCAATTTGATTTATACAGTCTGAAAAAAAAGAGCAATATTTTCAGGTGAACATTTGTGATTGTTCCTGAGCTGTGTTAGACTTGGTGTCCATTGTTGGACTGTCATGTGGTAGTAGGAACTGTTGATAGTTCTCCAGTGTCTGAAAGCAAGCACACACTATTGCCCTGTGGGTGTGGTACATGCCTTTTCTGACTGAATGTGAACTCTCTGCATTCATAGCTGGCTTGAATGACTTTAATCTTCTCCTGTTATCTAAAAGCCCCAGCTTTGTATAGAGTAGTCACTGTAGCTCTCAGACTCGATCTATCCTGTGAAATATTTCCATCTAATTAATAGTTTGTTTTGTTTTCTGGTGGAGGCAAACCACCCATTTGAGCACTGCGTGTTTCCACAAATGGAAAACACTCTTCATGGGGGAGCTGGGAGAGCAATGGCTACTGCTGTGTCTGGGTGCATGGGGTACCACTTCCTGCTGCAGCAGAGGTAGCATGTCCCAGTAGTAGCTGACACCATCCTCACTCCATATGGGCTGGCAGGAGCGTGAGATGAGCTCTCTGTGGTGAGTTAAAATGGTGCTCTTACTTGCTGCTGAGAGCAGGAGAGAAGGATGCTGCCCTGTGACTCAGCATGGACCACCTGACGTGTGCATTGTGTGGAGAAAAATGATCAACAGAATAAATGCTGAGCTGCTGCATGGAAATTCCATAACATGGGCACAGAAGATGTGATCCAAACATTCCTTTTTAAGGCTGTGAAGATGATCCAGCTGTGATACTCAAGTATGTTAACACTGAGAAGCCAAAGCTACAAGTTTAAGAGGTGTAAATGAAACTATTCTTAACGCAGGTAGTGGAAAAATATTAAGGGGAACATAACGAGGCACTGCGTACAGTCCTGGTGGAGAAAAACCTGTGGGTAGTGGAAGGCTGGCAGAACTGCAGTGATGTCTGCTTTCCAGCCCATGTTACTTTTCTAACAAGCCATTAGTTCTCCCTCTCTTCTTTGTATATTTTCTTTGTATCTGTGGCTGTGCAGTGGTTTGGATGAGGGGAAACTTGTAATTTCATTTATGGATCAGATAATTTTTACTTGGGACTTGCCTCCTAGTCTGATTCACTGCAGCAAAGAGCATGCAGTTGGTGTTGGGGACCTCTACTTTGGCAGGTACTGCTGATTAAAGTAGAACCTGAGCCTCCATAATATCATGAGTAATTGCTCAAACCATAATTCGGTAAGATGATTTGCTCTTCCTTTGTGGCATCTACTTAGTTTTACTAGGGCAAGTGTTTGCAATTTTGCTTGGCAGAGAAGATAATGGAATTGACTGGGGTTTAAAATAACCATTTGTTTCTGAAGTTATTTATAAACTAGATTAGGCACTCAATCCACCATGCAGTCCTACAAACACAGTGCTATCACAGTGAATGGATATGGTAGGTTTAGGAATGACACGCTGCCTATGTTAGCAGTGTTGCAGAAGACTTACTTTTCAAACAATAGGTTTGATTTCTTTAATATCCATTAAAAAAGTATAGATCAAACTGATCTAATAGTTGAAAGCATTGCTTCCCTAAGCGTGGTGTGTGAATAGATGTTGTGAGCCCATTTTTTTCATAGGCATGCATAATTTTATGTGTGCAGGTGCTGAAGATGCTTAAAAAGTAAAATGGAGGGATACTCAGTGGTCTGTTTCATGGCATTTAATTTAGGTCAGGGCACTGAAAACACTTGCTGCCAGTGCTTGATCATGCTACTTAAAGGCATCAAGGTCTCTGGTTAATATCCTGAATTATTCACAGTAGCAACTCTTCTTTTTGTTAGAGTGAACATGGCAGAACGTGGTTCTCTTGTTTTCAATATTCTACACAGAAACAGTATTCCATATGTTCCTGAACTACTGTAGAGAGTGTTACCAGTTTGATTAGGGCCAGTTACTATTTTTATCTTTCACTAGAGAATTTTGGTACGTGTGGAAATTGTGGTAACTCTGTCTGCCTTGCAGTCACGTATGAAGCATATTGGTTGGTATTTCGATGTTATGAAGGTCAGGGTATCACATCTTAGATCGCTGAGGGTTATGTTTGAATTTTGTTTGCTGGTCACTTGAAAACATTATGATATTTGCAGAAATCCCTTTATTTGCATAGTTAGGTACTTAGTATCAGTGAGCATGGCCACAGTTGTAAGGAATATAATTTGGTGTCCATGGCAAATGTAAATGGAGATCTTCTTACATAGGAGCTTATGATAAGATGCCATCTCTAGAAATCTACTTTTCAAATTAAAAGATAGATTTTGCCCTAGACACAACTTACAATTTCAGGTTAAATTTTAACTGACATTTATTGTTACATCTCCACAGGGGAACTTTAGATTTTTCTGTAAGCGTTCCAGACTTTCCTAGTTGCTGTGAGTCATTTAAGTTTTCATCTCTTGGAAGTTTTTAGGGTAAACATTGTTTTAAAATGCTGTCATTAATTAATTTTTGTTGTTGTGAAAGTGCTTGACAATAGTAGGTTCAAATAGTCATTTTAATATGAAAATTCAACACATTCTTCATTTTTAAGTATGCAGGAAGAAAGTTCAAACTTCAGTTTCGCTGTGCCAAACATGAGTGGATTTTGCCTCAGAGAATTTTGGGCTCTGTATAAAGGCAAGAAGAGCAAATCACAGTTTTTTCAGCTGAATACACAAACTAGACCTCTCAATCAAGTGGGTTTTTGTGCTAATAACAGTTAGAAAAGAGTTTATAGGATTGTTGTTTTGTGAAATCTTTAATGTGTTTGAACACTGAGAAGCCAGTTCCTTGTTTGTTTGAACTGAGGGTGACTGGAATTTAGCTGTTAGATCACATCAGTGGAAGGACTGGCTCTGAACATGTATTCATATTTGTGCTTCTTTAAGCAGAAAAGCCGTATCAGGGGCTCATAATATCTGAAATTATAGACTGTTTACCTTTTGTTCTCAAACATTGTGGCTATTAATGAAAAAATACCATGTATGCTGGCTTATACTCAGCTGTTCTACATGTACGGTGTGCTAATGGAAATCAGCAATTTCTGCTTCTATAAATAGATTGTCAGCAGCTGCAGAGCAAATCTGAGGAGCTTCTGGTCATTTTTCTTGCTGCCATTGAGAAGTGTTTTGAATGGCTGTGAAGCGTGCGGTGGTAGGTGTGCCTGCACAGTGGTGTGTGCAGGCTGGGCCGAGGGGAGGAGCAGGGGCAGGAAAGACAAAGTGCGTTTATAAGCCATCAATTTCAGGGTAAAGAGCTCTCTCTTCCTTCACTTGGGAGTCCTTAAGATGAGTTTGGAGCTCTTTTATATACAAGACATACTACTCAGCTGGCTAAAAGTCATGAGTTCTTAAAGGGGATCTGGGGATAGGATAGCATTTGTCTAACTTCTTTATAGCTGAGTATAAGGCAGCTTTTACAACTGTACTCTGTTGGAGCATATCATCATACTGTGCCCTGAGAAAGCTGTCTCCTAAAACTTTCAGTTCCTGAGTTGGTCGTGTGTTTTCTGCTGCATGGGAAAGAAACAGCCAGGCAAGAATGCTTCCCTTCCACAGCATTCCTCCCCTCCTGCCCATTGTGGGAGCTCTTGTATGGATGAACAGCAACTGCTGCTATCCTCCTTCCTGCGGATGAGGAACTGGTACCAGTGTAGCCTGCTAGCAGGCCTACTAAGTTTCCACTGTTGTTTGTGGGCACAGGAGCTTTTCAGGAAAGAAAAAGTGTTGAATTCTTTCATGTGAGCATTCAGTTGAAGTCCTCTGCCTGTTTTCACGTGTGGGATTTTTTTTATCTTGAAAGCTAGCAGTCTTCTTATAGGAGTCTTATTACAAGGTCTCAGGAAACATCTTGGACTGTAAGAATTATTTTCCTGAAATACAGATATACTTGCTTTCTGTGTTTACCAAAGTACATATGATAAAATGGATAGTAGATTTGGCTTGTGCTCAAAGATATGGAATGACTATATATTCCCTCGTTAATAACAGCACATTCCTTGAATCTTGATACCCAACCTCTGTGGATAATATATAGAGCAAAGGAAATATTGAAATACAGGAGTAGAGTATTGGTCAAGTGTTGCTTTAGGAACAGCACCATCAGCCTGTGAGGTGGCTGAAGATCCCCTGAAAGTGAACCCCAGAGTATACCAAAGCCTTGGAAACAGAAAGGTTTCTTAGCTGTCTTAGTTTATGTTTTACCAGTGCTTTAATCTGCATTCTTTGTCCTGACTTAGTGTCTCAGAGTGCTTTTCAAGTTAATTGCTAAAATGCAAAATAAAAAGTTGGACTTCATTTCAAGAAAAAATGAGCGTAATTCTTTTCACAAGGTATAGAAACTCTTAAAATACAAAGTTAGTATCTTTTGTGGAATGAATGGAAAGGAGGAAAATTAGTAACTTTTATTTAGAATGTTTGATTTGTGCAACTTTTTTGTCAATAACGACAGGCAGAAGGAGTTCATGCCAAGAATCTTTGTGTGAGAGACTTTATACTAAATAAACCTTTTCTCTCTGTTTTCAGTCAGCAGATAAGCAGCGAGCCCTGGAAGAAACCAAAGCCTACACAACCCAGTCATTAGCAAGCGTAGCCTATCTGATCAACACTTTGGCCAACAATGTTCTCCAAATGCTGGATATCCAAGCATCCCAGCTTCGGCGCATGGAATCTTCAATCAACCACATTTCACAAGTGAGGCTTTCTTCCTAATTTTTTTTTCCTTTGACCATAATATTACATAGCAAGTAAAACTCTGAACTGGCATTTTATGAATGAGAAAAATTGGAAGGCTAAGAAGGAAGGATGTATTTCTTCTCATACTTGTTCTGGGTTTGGGTTTCATTATGTGGTTTTATAAGAGTGTTAGTATGAGCATTTTTCCATAGGATAACAGTTTAAATGTGTTCTTAGCCAGTTTATTGTTTGCTGAGGGGGCCATTCTGCATAAGTGAAAAGCCAGAAAAATCGCTAATGGTAAAATCAGATAATTATATTAAGAAATATGATATGGATGGTGCAAAACAGTACTTATGTTTTTACTTTTCCTCTTTCTGTAATACTGTCATCTAATGACAAGAGATGACAAAAATAGTTTGCTCCTGGCTTTTCTTAATAAAATGTACTTTGCAGTGGCATGAACAAAAGGCAAAAATAATGTTTCAGTTTGTGTATGGCTACAGAACTCCTGCCATTGTTTGTAGTTTTTCTGAGCAGCAAAAAGCTAAGCTACTATAATCAGGAACTCATGTTCCATTACCACACTGATCAGAGAATTTTGACTGCCAGGATGGGCTGCGAATGAATGATAGATAAAATGGAGGTTTACCAGCCAATGACGGTTTAAAAGAGAAATTAAGAGCAATGATACAGCACTTTCCGTCTTACTGTTTGCTGGATATTTTGTGTCTTAGTTGATCAATACATTTTTGGCTGCTAGAGTTTCTTGATCTCCAAGTGATAGTGTAAATACTGTGATATTTAGAAAAAACTTTGGAAAGCAGGAGCTGTGCAAGGTAGGAAATAAGTAGATCAGTTTGATCTACTAACTTGCTGGTGCTGGAAGGGTTGCTAAGCTAGGACAGGCTTGAACTAGCAGAAGAAGTGAATTATTTTATGCTGGTTTAATGGGCTGAATTGGCTCCGATTGGGTCAGATTCCAGAGCAGGTACAATGGAAGGGGTGGGGAGGATTTCCCCTTGTGTTAGTAGTATCTGATTGGATTGCCTCAGTTGTCTCAAACCACATCAAAAATAAGCTGTCGAGTTTGATTTCTTCTCTTCTTGTTAGTCCGTGAACAAGTAAATTCACTTTTTCCCCTCCAGAAAATGTCACAAATTACTCTGTGTATATCTGTGTGCTATATATATGTGCTGTATATGTGTGTGTATGTGTGTGCTTCTTCACAGGCAGGTGACAGCTGACACGTGTTTCGGCTGTTGGAGAGCCTGACGCAAAAGACAGTATATGAATAAAATATTCTGAGTTCACTGGATTTTGCATTTTATAAATGTGGAAAATTCATTTTGTCACACAGGTTCTGTAAAGTAGTTTTTGTGGGAAGAGCAATAGCATTTTAAATTTTTTCTTCTTGAGAAGCTGAGTTTTATGCAGATTGAAATGCCACATTAGATTGACATGTATACAAAATGGCTGGTTATTTAAAATGGAGCACTAAATTAGCAGTACCCAACACCTAATGAAGATGTATCTGCCAAATTTCATAGGTTGTGCTTGAACAAACAAAAAAAAAGCTGTGGTGCTTTTTTGTTTTTGTTTTTTTTTTTTAATATTGCTGTAAAAATGAAAATTTAATTTGGTTTGTTTTTTGGTGGTTTTATGGGTTTTGAGCCTGCATCATCCTGGATGCTCCCCAAATCTTCATGGAAGAAATTTTATCAGAGGGGCAGAGAGTATTTGAATTCTGGATATTGCATACATGAAATGTGTTGGTCCAAGGAACTTTATTAAGTTGAATGAATGTGTTCAGAAATGGCTTCATCCCATGAACCCAGTATTGTAGATGATTATATATCCATCATAATTTCAAGGGTTATTTTTCTTTTACAAAATAATTTANAACAAGTAAATTCACTTTTTCCCCTCCAGAAAATGTCACAAATTACTCTGTGTATATCTGTGTGCTATATATATGTGCTGTATATGTGTGTGTATGTGTGTGCTTCTTCACAGGCAGGTGACAGCTGACACGTGTTTCGGCTGTTGGAGAGCCTGACGCAAAAGACAGTATATGAATAAAATATTCTGAGTTCACTGGATTTTGCATTTTATAAATGTGGAAAATTCATTTTGTCACACAGGTTCTGTAAAGTAGTTTTTGTGGGAAGAGCAATAGCATTTTAAATTTTTTCTTCTTGAGAAGCTGAGTTTTATGCAGATTGAAATGCCACATTAGATTGACATGTATACAAAATGGCTGGTTATTTAAAATGGAGCACTAAATTAGCAGTACCCAACACCTAATGAAGATGTATCTGCCAAATTTCATAGGTTGTGCTTGAACAAACAAAAAAAAAGCTGTGGTGCTTTTTTGTTTTTGGTTTTTTTTTTTAATATTGCTGTAAAAATGAAAATTTAATTTGGTTTGTTTTTTGGTGGTTTTATGGGTTTTGAGCCTGCATCATCCTGGATGCTCCCCAAATCTTCATGGAAGAAATTTTATCAGAGGGGCAGAGAGTATTTGAATTCTGGATATTGCATACATGAAATGTGTTGGTCCAAGGAACTTTATTAAGTTGAATGAATGTGTTCAGAAATGGCTTCATCCCATGAACCCAGTATTGTAGATGATTATATATCCATCATAATTTCAAGGGTTATTTTTCTTTTACAAAATAATTTATTTTTACACAATGTCTGTGTAAATAAATAATTTATTTTCAAGAAATTTCATTACACTTCTCCTGTAATTAGCCTAACCTGGAGAAGACTGCCTTGGTCTTTTTTATGTTGGGTGTAAAGTTTAGTGGACTTTTTCAAACACCACTTAAAATGCCTGGTGGTATAATACCTCACTGCCAAATTATGATTTCAGTCAGGCTGACTTGAAATGATGCCAGCAATACAGAACAGAAAACAGTTAGGTAATTACCATCTGCCCACAGTGTATTATTGCGTTAGTGCTGTGGTCAGTACGTTTTGGTATTTCAGTTTAGAAAACACTATGTGGAAATTATGATATCTGGATGTGTAATCCTGCTTTTAATTCTGATGTGGAATTCCACATATTCACCAAAGAAGGAGGGAGCAAAATCATTTGGCACTTAGTAAGAAAAAGTGCTTGTTTTTTGTTTTTTTTTTTTCCCAAGTGTAGCTCAAACCGGAAGAGTTGTGATTAGCATGATAAGGTAAAATATTCTGGTTCTCTTTTCATTGATACAACGCCAATTTGTATCACTTTCTGTGATTCCTTCTAAATGCCAACATAATCAAAGAGCTGAAAAGGAAGCTGATAATAATTTGTGAGTTTTCAGTTTATATATAGATCCTGAATAAGGAAATTGTTACTATTGAACCTATTTCTATGCAAGTGATTAAATCCTATTGGTTTAAAAATTAGAATTCACAGAATCACAGAATATGCTCCATTGAAAGGGACCTGTTGGGATCACTGAGTCCAGTTCCTGGCCCTGCACAGAACCATCCCCAGGAGTCACACCATGTGCCTGAGAGTGTTGTCCAAATGCTTCTTCAGCTCTGTCAGCCTTGGTGCTGTGCCCACTGCCCTGGGGAGCCTGTTCAGTGCCCAACCACCCTCTGGGGGAAAACCTTTTTCTAATATCCAACCCAAACCTCCCCTGACACAACTTCAGGCCATTCCCTCTGGTCCTGTCACTGGTGACCCCAGAGAAGAGATCAGTGCCTGCCCCTGCTC
>VWZF01004115.1:873667-919191 GCA_013396755.1 Sclerurus mexicanus | reverse complement strand
CCCTTGTTGAATTTCACATGGTTGGTGATTGCCCAGTTCTCCAATTTGTGAGGTCTCTCTGCAGGGCCTCCCTAATTACTTTGGTTTGGTCTGAAAGCTATTCTTATTTGCCTTCTTGAATTCTGTCCAGAACAAGATGATACGCAGTGTTTCATATTTTACTAAGAATTTAAATCCTAAATACAGATCATATGTATAAATATTTGTACTTGTTTAAAAAATTATGTTGCAACTTTTAAGTTAGCAGACACTCTGAAATTTTGCTAACGTCCAAATTCTTTAAATTAATCTGGCAGATTTTCAGATTTTAATACTTGTATGATGAGAAATGTTTTCAGGTTTAATTAATAGAATCTCTTTACTTAGCAAGGTATTTTTTAAAACTCTTCTAATTATATAAACAAGCACATTGCCATAAAGATGAGTGGTAGTAATGAGTTAGCTCCAATGGCACTGCAACATGTGTGAGCTGCTTGGTCACTGTGGGGAAGTTCACTTGGACTTTGCATTGTTAATTCAGGAAAGGCTTGTAGCCTCTTTCAGTTGTCTTATTCTTGCAAGGTACAAGAATAGTAAAACTCTTTCAAAAGTAGTAATGCAAGGCTAATTCTACACAGTAGTATATATTACCTGTTTATGGAGCAAGTAGCTTTTCAGCATTTTTGTAGCATTATGATCTCTGTTTATAAATTATGTACAACTTGAGTTGAGACGATGTCACATTTCTAACGTGTCAAAATTAGGCAGTTACTAATTTTAAAGTAGTAATCCAGTTTGCAAGGTAATTTGCAATTAGTTTGAATTGTGTCAAGTAAGATTAATAAAAAAAAAAGTCCAGCAACACTATATTTAAGCAATGTTTTCTTCTAAAATTGATTTCTTTAAACTGAATTTTAAAAGCCAAGACTAACAGACAATAAATTGATAAATTCAAATTAGAATGTTTTGAGAAGAGGAAGAAATTAAAGCTTCTGAAGAGTTTTATTTCTGAAATTTCACTGCAGTTCAGACTTTCAGAGTGCTGTTGTGGTTTAACCCCAGCTGGCAACTAAGCACCACGTGGCTGCTCACTCATTCCCCCCTCCCAGGCTGTGGATAGAAAATCAGAAGGGTAAAAGTGAGAAAACTTGAGAAAAAGAGTTTAGTAGTTGAAATATGATAATACTGATAATAAATTGTAGTGAAAAGGAAAACAACAGAGAGAGATCTAAAATCCAAGAAGAAATGATGCAAAAGAGAACAATTGCTCACCACCACCTGACCGATGCCCAGCCAGTCCCCAGGCAGCCTCCCCCAGCTTTGTGCTGCTGACCATGACACCGCACAGTGTGGTGAGTCCCTTGGGTCAGCTGTTCCAGCTGTGTCCCTTCCCAGCTTCTTGTGCACCCCCAGCCTACTCAGCGGTGGGGTGGGATGAGGAGCAGAAAAGGCCTTGACTCTGAGTAACCTCTGCTCAGCTGTAACTAAAACATCCCTCTGTTATCAACACTGCTTTGCTGCACAAGTCCAAAACATAACCTCATACTGTGAAGAAAATGAACTCTGTCCCAGCCAAAACCAGCACAAGTGCTAACTTAATGCTGTAAGAAGTTTCGCTTGCCAGTAAAAGAGAATATTTCTTGCAACTCAGGAGTTCAGTGCCTTTTAAGTGAAGCTGTAAATAGTGTGAACTTTGCAAGAAATCCCCAAAGTTATTATTTAATGCTCTTTCTGTTTTAACATTTATAGTTCTGAGACCGTTTTTGTATGGAAACCTGATGTTTCTAAACAGTCAGAAAATTCCTAATGGAAAAAAATGCAGAGGTTCATATTTATTTTTCTCCTTAAGCTGACCCTTGTCTTATTGCAGGGATCTTGGAAAGCGTATGAAAAGATGACAGTAATGAGCCTAATCTCCAACAGGCTGTCATTTAAAAACTTTTGCCAAAGCTAATGGAGCTATGTGAAAAAAATTTAAAAGACATAATAATGCTCTCAGGATTTCAACATTTCATTAAAAACCAGGGGTTTAAGTTACAGAAGGGCAGTGTATCCCATCTCCTTTTCCTAACAGACTTTCCAAGTCAGATGTTTCGTTAGTCCAGCTCTAACCCCAAAAACTTTTCAACGGAACTTTCTAAACTGCTGAAAAAACATTCTGCTAGCATTCTCCTGCCTCCCTTAAGGGATTTATGCTAGTACTGGAGGTAATAATTACCTGTGTGTTGAGGATAAATGTTTTCATTTTCTGCAGTAGCAGGTTAATGTTTGTTACTTCCCCTACTAATCGAATGCCTCAATGTTCCTTTCTGCTGTTTATGGGTGTATTAAGATCTCATGACTTCAGCAGTCTTCTAAACAAGAAAATGAAATATTTGAAAAACTGCCAGCAGAATGCTTTTCAATACAATTTTAGGTGTATGGACCAGAATTATATGCATTTTTTATACTCTTAGTCATTCCATAGCTATTTAAGTTAAAAGAGATATTCAGAAGCATAATGCAGGAAAAATCCCGTTAGATGAACTTCTGGTTTTAATTAGGTTTTATGCTTTTCGTTGTTTGTTACTGTAGTTGTGTCTTGCTGATCACCATAGTCCTTCAGGAAACTGGTTGTACTTGCAGCTCCCATTGAAAAAAACATGCTTTTCATTCATAGAAACAGGTTTCCAGAGTGTCAAGATACCATTGCTACAATAATGTGCATTAAATACCTCTGCTCATGTTGTGCTAATAGGTAATTGCATAAGAAATACTGAGAGACCATATTTAAAGTTGCAGAGTTCTAGCACTGCAACTTCAAAAATAGAAAGTGAGAAATCTCCTTGCCAACCCTGCACTAATTACTTTCTTTCTGATTTGTGGGTCGAAATTAAGGCTCTGAGTATTGTATCTGGGACATAAACTAATGTTGAGTTACCAGATTCAGACCTGTAAGATTTTGGTGTTCCAGTACATTTGAAGTGCAGCTGCTCTTGCAGCTGAAGTTCTGTAATATTCTAGCAAATGATATCATGGTCCTGTGAGGCAAAGAACATACAAGAGTCAGTGTCGTGGCTCTGCAGTTCTCTAGTGACGTGTCTGGATCACAGATGAGGTCTGAAGAAGAGGTTGAATTCTTCAGTGGTATCAAACATGTTGCAAGCACGTATCTTTAGCTTGTCAAGAAAGTATGTGCTCTCTGACTCCTCAACAGAGGAGCTCAGAGGGCTGTAGACCATCTCTTTCAGAACATCTCCTACGATGCTGCAAAAAAATGGTCTGGCACAGAGAAGGGATAAAGATAAAATGGGATAAAGATGGAAAATAAAATACTTCATCTTGCCCAGATGCAGAACAGTGCACTGTTGGTGCTCTGGCCTGGAAAATGTTGATGTGCTTTGTTTGCACTGGTGCTTGTACCATCGGTAGTGCCAAAAGAGCTGATCTGCACTGTTGTATTGGGGGATAGTGTATAGGGCTGGTCATGTCAGGGGGCTTTGGGAAGGACTTTGGCAAATTGATTGGAGAGTGGTTTAGTTGTTCGGTAGTTGCAGAAATAGGTGTTTCTCCTAAGCTTGTATGAACGGTGAATTTCTGCAGAGTTATATATTGGCCATGTCTGGGATGAGGGGGTTGTGAGGGTGTCCCAGATAATTTAAATACCCCTATTAAATTTCAAACCATTGCTGAACAAAATCGAGCTTTCCAAAGAGAGGTTTGCCAACATACTTTGACCTTGAATAATCTTATTTTTCTGTAGCTTTATTTTAGGAAATAACTGTGCACCTGTAGTGGAAACCTTACAGTTCCAGGCAGGTGGAACTAGGGGTGGCAGAAATGTTCCTGACAAAGCTGTGCTCAGTGCTTAATTTTAGCAAAGTTGCAAAGTCTTGAAAATATGCTGCTGGGAAACACTGAGTAATCTCGATGATAGTAATGTAAGCTTCCATATCATGCCCCTGGTATTTATGGAAATGCTACTCTGGAAATAATGTGAAGAAGCAAATTCTTGGAAATAGTTTGGGGTTTTTTTGTTTATTTGTGGTGGGGTTTTTAAATTTTATTTTATTGTCATTTTGAAGATTGTGATGGTTGCACAAGGTAAGACAGGTTGCATTTTACTTGTTTTGCTATCAGTAGCACAAGCAAAAAGGTAAAACAGTGTAACCAGCCCCACTGCCCCAATCCCTGCCCACAGGAAAATAAAATTGAAAAGAAGTGTGTTATGAAAATGCGTTCTCATTTGTAGCTATTCCTCAGCTACTGCAGAGCCTGTCTGCCAACTGTGAGAAGTGTTTCTAGTGCCATTCATGATTGCTGAAGTGGTAACAAGCAATCCTGTGAGTGTTTAGAAATTCTAATGCTGGTTATTCTGGCTGTTTTCTTACTTTTGTTTTTTATCCTGTAGCTAAAATTGTTTGCTCACAGTTCTGGCAAGTTTCCTATAAGGAAAGGTGTTCTGTGAACAAGGAATTATTTTTGTTTTAAATGAGGCAAGCAACTCCATGCATCATGGTTTAAGAGAGGATATTTTCCTGGAAGGGATCGATAGACCTTTTGGTAACTTTTTCCTAGTCTTGTTATCTAATAAGATTCAAGTGCATGTTTTTAGGCAGTGATTTTTCAGCAGAGCTTTGTCTTATACCAAAGATTCTCCTGTGGTACTAATTTTAATGTGTAAAGGGCAGGATTTTCAGTGTTGACCTCAGGCATTCAAAGTGAAGGCACTGGGCTTAACCTCTGCCTTTATTTTGGATAAATTAGTATGCAGCACCTTCTAAAATCTAATAATTGCTTTGTGATGAGTGACTTGTAATGACTGAAATACTTTTTCTTTCAATTTGTCTGAGTGAAATTTTATTCTATCATGATTACCAGTCCTAATTCAGCAAACTTTTACAGTGTAAGACCTGCTTATGGTTTGCTTTTCAGATCATAAAATTAAGATTGGGAAGGTATCCTTACACTTCTTCTAGTTGGAGCCTATTTCAAAGGCAAACTTAGAGAGCAATTGTGAAATAAAAAAGGACAAGTGAAAGTCCTATAAAACAGTGTCAGTAAATTGATGTGAATTACTAAGAATGGAAAGGAGAAGGAATTTTGCAAAACTGTAAAGAGTGAGGGTAGCAGAAAACCCAAAGAACCCATAGCCATTGTGGCTTTAGAGGTGACAAATTCAACAGTGAATTGAAGAAAGATGATGTAATCAAGTGTATGTAGTGATATGTTTAGCACAGCATAGAGATCTTCGAAACATTAGAACTGATTTAATTTTTTTTTAATACTGACTCTGTATTCCAATGCATACCACTGTTAGTAAATACACTGCGTCTTTTGTAGACGGTGGACATTCACAAAGAGAAAGTTGCTAGAAGAGAAATTGGTATCTTGACTACAAACAAAAACACCTCAAGAACTCACAAAATCATTGCACCAGCTAACCTGGAGCGACCAGTTCGCTACATCAGGAAACCTATTGATTATACAATTCTAGATGATATTGGACATGGAGTGAAGGTAGGTGATATTGTTAAAACAGCCAAACTGCAAATACATTGTCTTTGTATATTTTCAAAATAATCTGATGCTTTTTATGGTAATATACCAGTTTCTCCTTGCCTGGACAGTGTGTCTGTAAACATAAGAGGAGTTCTGTCCGATTTCCAGTTGCCCCTTCCCCTTCTCTTGCCCCAGTGTTTCTAAACCTTGCAAACCCACTGAATTTTATTTCTTAGGATACTTGGGACTGTGAGTCTCACCTTTTAAAATGTTTCTGACTGCTAGCTTGTGATGCTGCTGTTATTGTTTAAGTCAGTTACCTGGGGACTGAAAGGCTCGTGACCATCACTTTTGTGCCTGAATCAGCACCACAAAGTATGATCCAGCTGTAACTGCCACCAGTTTACTTTAAAGCTCACCCAAAGAAAGGGTTTGTGTGAGAGGTATTATGTGCTCCCTTTTCTTCTTTCTGTCAGAGTCAGTTATACACAAACCCAGTGATAGGCTTTGTTAAAGGGAGCTCTCTACAACTTTTGTGCCACATGGGGTTTCGGGATGGGAATATTACTGCCAAGTTTGAAGCCAGCTGGTGCTCCCTTTTAAGACTAGAAAAAAAGAAGGAATTTCAGGGCAAAGATCAGACTGAGACACAACTGGTGGCTGTTAGATCAGCATACACAACAGCAATAATATCATGTGTGAGATTAGATAGGCATTTTTAAAAGCACCTCCTGAACGTAAACACAGGTTTAGCAGGTGTGGGCTCACTGTTAACTTGTGCTGCCAGGAAAACAAACACGGAAGTGAGAACACTGACAGAGTTAAAGGTCCAGGAAATGAAAGGTAAATAACACAAAGTGGTGTTATTTTTACATGGCAAACTAACAAATATGTAAGCCTGCTGAGTAGCAGTAAGGTAAGATGCTTCTTCCAGTCAAAGTACGCCAGAATTTCTTTTGCCTGACTCCTAACTGCATTAGGTTATCTGTGTTATTCTGTTTGAATTGTTTGCTTGGACAGCTGTTTAAATGTCAATATGTTGTTTAATCTAACTCTTAAAATTCAAATTCTGAACAGTTTGGTTTAAATATCTTTCCCAAGTGATTTTATGCAAGGTCTTCTCAACATCCTGTCTGTTAACAGAAAGTCTCCTTCCCCCCATTTCTTACCCAAAGAGTCAACCTCTAAGCACGTATAAAAAAGACAAGTGACTCTTTAAGCTTGATTTGGAAAACCAAACCAAACCAAAAACCCCACCAACATTAATAACTACAGTTTTGACCAGGAAATTATTATCACTCTTGTGTTAAAATATGCCAATTTTCACAAATTTTGAATTTATGCAGGTCAGCAGAACTCCTTCTGGATATGGATGGAGCATTTAACATGTAGGATTACTGTTGCTAATATTTTAATAATCACTTTTTGTTTTATGGAGATAATTTTAGAACTCATTAAAGAATGGTTTTTAATTGCCCTGCAGCACAATCTTATTTAGCACTGGCTCTAAATCATTATAATTGGTATCCCACTTAACCTCAGTGTAGCAGTCACACTTACTGTGATGCAATGAATTACGTTCTTCTGAAAGAACATAGTTCATGGAATGGATGGTGACTCGAATGTGCATTCACATCCATTTGTTACGCTTGTGATATACTTGGAACATCTTACAAATGATATTGACGATGCACTATATTTATACAGCAAAGGAAGATTGTGTTGTGTACTTGTGAAGCAATAAGCAGAGAACTTGAAATTATGCTATCCTTAGAATCACAGATGTGTTCCAATCAGGTTAATCCTGTGTTTAGGACAGAAGAAAGAACAACTCTCTTGCTGGTGAGGAAAAAGTGGCCAGTTGCACTTATGAACCTGTTGGTTTTGTTCTGATTGAGTAACTACAGATTAGGTTACAACACCTCTGGCTGTAGGAT
This sequence comes from Sclerurus mexicanus, assembly GCA_013396755.1. Taxonomy (NCBI): domain Eukaryota; kingdom Metazoa; phylum Chordata; class Aves; order Passeriformes; family Furnariidae; genus Sclerurus; species Sclerurus mexicanus. The sequence goes on along the minus strand of VWZF01004115.1, from coordinate 911,794 downwards.
AGATAGAAAAAAAGAAAAGAGAGAAGTTTTAAGTTTGCCTGTTTATAGGTCTTTATTGTTTCAGCTGTGATAGTTTTTCCTTCAAATGAGCATTCAGGAGGAGTTATTGCATAAATAGCATTAAAGTTCCAGTTAGCATCAGGGTGCCTCAGTCTGCATTCTTTGTCCTTTTTCTGCTGTAGGGCTTCCCCTCTAGTACTTGGACCCAGAGGTGTGTATTTTCAGGACAGTCAGAATGCTAATGCAGCAGGTATTCATTGCAGCCCCTGAGAAAGATGGCAAACTGAACAGAGAATAATACAGGAGAAAAAGGGAGGATCCTTTGCCAAGAAATTTGGAATGCCATGCTGAGAGAAGTACTATAGGCACTTGAACATCTTATTCCTTCCATTCAGAAATTGGAACCAGCAGTGAATACCATGCTCAGGAAAGGGTGATGGTTTCATAATAGGTGTGAGAGAATTCAGCTGCCTCTGTGTCACCCAGCAGTCCCTCCTCATCGTCCTGCCCTGAAGCTACAGCACTGCAAAAAGCTAAAGAACCTTCTGTGTGAAAGAGATTTGCTCTCAATTTTTTTCAAATGCTTCCCAAGTTATGAAGGCTTCCAATCTATTCTTCCCTCCAAAGAGTTCTTTAGTCAAGAGGATGAAAAAAAAAGTGATCCATGTGGAAGGGTGTGTATTAAGGCACTGTAATTGTCAGGCAGTGCTGCTGAGGTCTCTGCTCAGGGACCTTCCAGTGTTACTGACCGCTTTGGCCAGTACAGGGCAACCTGGTTTTCCAGTGTAGTTCTGTGAAGCACAGACCATATCGGTTCATTGATCAAAGGCAGGAGATTTTCCAGTAAATCAGATTATGTTTCTTTCTTAATACAGTAGCGTTGTCTTCTAAATGGATGAAACAGATTAGTCACTCTGGATGCTCTACTATTGAGATTCTGAATATTTAATGTTTGGTGTTACAGGAAGTGTAAGAAACCTAATGATACCTTCAGATTAACTGAATTGAAAACAGATCATTCAAATGGAAAACCTGGTATTTTTAAAAGAAATTATGGGGAAAGAAGATATATGGTATTGTGCCAGTAAGATGCAGGACTTAGTGTCAAAAAGCTAGCACTTAGGCTTTAAAATAAGCTTTCACTCTTGGTTAAAGTCTTAATTTATACCTTAGAAAATGTGGATATGTGGTGCAGTATCCATAGAGAGTGCTGTACTGCTTACAAGATGTAATGGTTTGTTCTTGATCTTTGTTCAAGAGAAACCTTGACATCAAGTTAACTAACTGCTTCGTCTCAGAAAGAGCATTTATTAGTTTAATATTTTAGAGGCTTCTGTTTCAGCTAGGTGTAAATGTGCTAATGCATGTAAACAATGTACATGAGCTCAGACTCATTGATAAGGCTCTTCTTTGACAGCTCAAATAAATTAATCTCTGAAGTTAATCCATCTAGATCTCATGATCCATTTTGAAAGAAGCTGCCTTTTTTGTTAGCACTGTAAGAACTTGAATAAACAGTGTACAAGCATTTGAACATTAATTTCAAAATATTAATCTAAAGGCTTTGTGGTCAAGTATATTCAAAGTTTCAGCTCGAAGATCTTTTGTTCATGACATTCTGCTTTAACCACTCTTTCTATGATCTACTGATACATTATTTTGTTAATGCTGAATGCTTAACTTTTTTCTTTCTTTTTCCTTTCTCTTCATATCCTGAAGTTCCAACTAACCTTTCAATGCTTTTTTTCCTTACCTCTTTTATTTGCTCCATTTATGCATTAAGTGGTTGCTTAGATTTAAGGTAAGAAACCCCAGGGCTGGATTTCCATTCCTCTTCTTCTGAGATTATTACACACGGGGAGATGATTATCATGAATGTTACTGATTGTTTAGAACAACACCCGCTCTCCCTTCTTTCTAGCAGAACTTCTGTTGAGTGATTTCATTGCAGATAAGCATTTTGTGATATAAATTGATGTGCTTATGAAAGGAAGCTAACACAGTTAATTTTAAAAGCTTTGTAGCGAAATATCATCTGTCTTCAGGATATCTACCAAATCATTTGCAAGGGAGGGATGTTTTGTAGACAGAAAGACACAGTGAATAGACAGCAGCTGAATATAAGCCTCCCCCTGTGTAATATTCTTTTTATCCTATATACGGTGTAAGTTATGGTTTGATTGGGATTAATGTTTCAGTGTGAAATTGCTCAGATAATGGGCTCCCAAAGGTGTGTATCAAATTCAAATCTGTATATTATTTTTTAAAGTTGCAGTATTCTTAGTTTTTTCAGAAACTGCTAGCAGTATTTAAATACTGAGAGGCACGCATGGAAACTTTCACAATTTTGATAATTGTGTAAAATACTTAATAACCCTTAAATAACAAGCTAAGTGATTTATTTAGTTGAATAGTAAATGAACAGGGCATCAAAGAATTCAGGCTGAAGTATGTCTGATTCTCAAGGATCTTAAGGTTTAAATGTTAGTAGTCTTAGTGGCTGCAGAAGCAGCAATAAAAAGCATCAAATCAATTAGACAAGCAGTTAAATGAAACTATATGATATTATGGTGGAGTTCGCAGCACATTATTAATAGATAGGTTATAGCCTTTATTGACTGTTATGATATCATCCTGTTCCTGAAGTGCAGCTGGTTTGGGGAAAGTGGGAATGAAAGTTTTTTAGTAGCAGTTGCCACAGTTTTGAAGAGGGAACTGTATTTTAGCACATAGAATGCTAATATGTAGTACATGAATTACAAGGAGTTCCAAGTTGACGTGAAATATTTTTTAGTATTTTCTGTGACTGAAAAAAGCTAAAAGAAAATCCTGCAAATTCCTGAGACGATTGCCTGTAAAACCAGGTATTTCTATATATATATCCCTGTGAAATTGGCCAGATGGTACTTTCAGTCAGGTATTTAAGTGTATGTAGCACATCTGATTTTAATAAATAAGAGAATTCTCACATGTCATTTGAAATTTACTTAAGTGTGTGAGGCATATAGTATTTCAACTCACATAGTGTTTAAATGCTTTAATTTGAGAATGGCAAAATATATCTCCTCCCTGGCTTTCACTGTCTGTCTACACAAAATAGGTACTTCTAATGCTGAATATGTCTTATTCTGGACACAGTGCATATTGGATAATTGTTTTCTTAGTGTTTTTAAAAAATGATTTGCAAACTCAGTTTTCTTTGTTGCTCTCTGCAGTTGCAGTTATAAACAAGTAATAACTATCCTAAAAATAGTTTTAAAATTGTATAATTATAGATTATGTGTGAACTGCCATATCTGTGCATCATCTGCAGTGGTGATAAGTCTCTTCAGCTTTTCAGGGAAAATAATTTTTTCTATTTATAAGTTTGGAATTAAAATAAAATTTTTCATTATAACACCAGTTAAAATATTTCTTTATTTTTCCTGGAGTAAACCTGATTAGAACTCTGATTTGAGAAATCACAGTGTGTCAATCAACTTCTTCTTACCAAAACCCGAGGGTTTAAAAGTAAGAAGAGCAAAGGCCAAAAACAGCATCTCTCAGTGTACCCGAGTTGTTCTTTGTCTCACTGTAGTCACCGTGCCTCAGGCTGAGAGAAGAACACTACAAGGCAGTTAGTAACCCCAGTTCTGTGTGTATGGCTATTTCACCTCACCCATGAGAGATTGGATATGAAGTGTTTAGTTTACTGCATTTACTTTACATGGCTGCAGAAAAACCTTAGTCTTAGCTAACAGCTACAACATTAAACTGACTGACTGTAGCAGGGCTAACTATGCTTGTGTCTGGGTAACTTAAATTTCAATTTTTAACAGATTTTGAAGAAAATTTCAGTTGTAAGTCCGAGGAGAATGTGTAGCATCTCTTATCATCAAATCAGTTGATAATGACATTGTTTAAGCCTTTTTGTATTTACCGGACTTGGCTCTTCAATTACTTTACATAGGTGGATTTGGTAAAACAGGTAGGCTCACTTGCTGAAGCTTCTACTTGTGGTCATTTGCCAAAACAGGGGTGAAACTTATCCACTTCACTTCCCTGCAAACTGGGTAATCAGCTGAGAAGGCACGCACAGTAAGTGTTTCCGTGGCTGAGCACAGCCTGGAAAGGAATTTACTTTGAGATAGCAGGTGATGGGCCAAGAATCTGTTCATCATCTCTGTAACGTTAACGAGATGAGGCAAGGCGTGGGAAGGTGGTTTTCATTCAGCTCTGGTTGGTTTTTTCTTGCAATTGGATACAAAATTGCTCAAGAAGATGGAGTAGCTGCTTGAAGTTACTGAATATAATCCATGAAACATCACTGATGAGACACATTTTCTTAGGAGATTTTGGGCAAAAGATGATTCTTTTAACATCCTGAAAGTTCAAAACAATACGAAGTGACAGTAAAGCACCACTCAAAAATTTCTGGCTTAGTCCAGCTGTAGAAAGTAGCTCCTGAGCTTTGATTGTGTGGAATATCTGGTATTCAGGATTTTTGGAAAAAAACCCCTACCAACCAAGAAAAAAAAGAACTCCCTTGGTTTTGGTAATTGAAATGGCAATGAGATGTCCTTCAGAAAAGTAAAAATGTGCATTGAAAGCTCTGTTGCAGGTAAGTGTCTCACAGCTGCATAAATACAGGGCGTGGGTGCAGTTTTTGCAGTCTGTTGACCAGCTCTTATACCTGACCAACTATGTATTTCTGCACTTCTTGTTCAGTGATTTTTTTTTTCGCTTGTGGAAACATTCCCAAGAATTAAATTGAATGAACTGTAGGATTTATTAGTTTTAATCAGCTTATTTCACTAAAAATTGCTTATACAGTGGAATGCTAAAGAAACTCAAATGTTTATAAAACTGTAACTGTGAAGGAAACTCAGTCATATATGCTGGACCATAAGATGGTGATTGAATCACTGGAATCTATGAAAATCTAGTTGCCAAAAATATGAATTGGACAAATACATCTTAATTACTAAAACAGTTAAAATGGTAATTTTTCTAAGGACTCTAGTCAGTGCTGTATTGTGTCTTAAAGTCATCAGATGGTACTTTTCTAAAACTGGCACTGTAGCTCAATATGGAAAATATTGAATGAAATACCACGGTACCCTTTTGAAACAGAATGGTCCATAGGGATCTGTTTCTTTACAGTTCATTTTATGGCTGTTACTGAGGGGCTGGACCTCAGAGCATCCTACAGGATGTGTTACTTTCCAAGGATCTGCTTTTTAAGTGGTGTCTGCAGTTTCTTCCTTAGCAGAGCTTGCAATTCCAGCTCCACTATTGGCAAAAGTTACAGTTTTGGTAGAAGACGTTATTTTCTGTAGTGCAAGTGCTAATTCATGTATAAAAAGCTTCTGCAAAGTATCTAGTAAAAAAAAAACCTTGAAGAAGATCTCGCTAGAATTATTTGGTGTTCCACCATGTAACTTCAGTTGGTAATAATTTTTTAGTTTTTCTTCTTCTGTGGGAAGAGGCAAAAAAAGAAAAAATTGGAAAAATGCCTTCATCCTTTTTGCACAGGTGCTGTGCCCTACTTGTCTGCTCACAGAGTTGTCTTCCTGCTTTCACATCAGTGAGCTTTGGTTTTTTCCTGAGCTTTGTGCCCAAACCATTCCTGCCTCTCATTTTTTTTCTGGTTTCAGCACAGTGGTTACCTGCTTTGGCAGTTGTGAGCAAAGGCAGAGATACTCCTCCCTGGTTCTGGCTGCAGGCTCTGTTTTGCCATGCATTTTCTTTAAGTGATTTGCAAGCTTTAAACTCGAAACCAACCCCAGATCTGTGGGGTCCTGCAGTCAAACAAAGCACCAACAAACAGATGCAGTCCTCTGCTTCTGCCCTCTTGTTCAGTCAGCTGCATCTGGGGAGTTCCAGATGTGCAGAACCAGGGGCAGTGATGTCCAAAGCAGTGTCACTCCAGAAAATGGATTTTTGGAACTTGACAGCAAATGCAAATGGCCTGGAGTTCTGGTGGTTGCCTTGGATATTAGGAATTTGTAAGAGGGATGCATGTGGATGAGGATTTGTGTATGGAAACTATGTTTACAACCATATGTGCAAAATGGAAAGGGCAATAGAGTGAAGTTTGGAAGAGAAGAGACATTAGTGGCCTTCCCTTTTGTTCCCCTGAGTAGAATGTGTCATAGGAAACAGTTGGAAATGTTACAATATTTGTATCTCAGCTGAAGTTGCACGTTTTAGATTTTTTTTTAACGTCTTGAATACTTCTATTTCCACAGATCTATCCATTTTGATCAGAAAAAGAGAAATAATTCTGTATTTTTAATTTATCTTCTGTGATTATTTGGCAATGAGTCAAAGGGAAATTACTTGCATAGGGTTGTTTAATTTGGAGTAGCTGGTCTTGAAGCCATCAGTCCAGTCAGATTTGAAGACAACCCTGTCAGTTTTAATTACTTGCTCTTTGAACATTTCAATTTCAATGCTGAAAAGTCATTTCAAAACCCCTGAAACTAAGCTTACTGTCAGTGCATTTCCCCATCTTTCAGTTTAATCTTTTTCTGGGGATAGCTTATTTGGGACTAAGTTTCTGGGCTAAAAGGGGATTGCTTTTTGTTTGGACACATTTTCTGAAGCTTTTTTCCCATCTTATGTCAAGGATATATTTATTGGCAGTGTTAGTGAACTATCTAGCAGTTGCTAGAGTTCTGTGTTAGTCAGGCAAGTATTACCTCCATTTTTTACTGTACATGGTGTGATGTTACGGCATCCTCCACCTCAGCTGTCCTTTCTTTTCGGGTAGCTGGAGTCCCATGGAAGCATAAAAGTTCATTTTTGTTCTTGCAGTGGTTGTATATAAAATAATAAGATTCTCTGCCATTAAATGTATGGAATGTTATATTAACTGTACAGTTAATAAACTTCAGATTTATACAAACTGTTGAGTGGTTACATCATCTGGCCTGAAACAATAGTGTAGCCAGTTGAAACACCTCAATGGACTATTCAGGGGCACAGATTGGTCTGTTCACTGTCATCCAAAAAACAGAGGCTGAGCGGGCTGCTTGAAATACAGCAAGTGACAGTTCAGTGAGCGTTTAATTCAGGTGGATTTTGTTTGTTTGTGGGGGTTTTTTTGAACAATTCAAATAGGTAAGTGGGTGAAACAGGTGTGTATAATGAAAGAGGAAATACAGGGGGTGCTGCAACTTTAAAAAAAAAAATCAGATTTTGCTATTCCTTAAATGTTCCGTGTATAGAATAAAATATACTTCATTTTACACTTTCCCTTTTCCCTTCAAGTAGTTGTAGATCAGTGCTTACCTCATCCCTCACTTGAATTAACTTTAGATTTCTTGTTGCTTAGAGTTGGCTTAAAGGACTTTACAATGCTGTGCAAAATAATTTTGTCTTAAATTGACATTACAAAGTACTTTTACACAACTCAATCCAAACATCTGGTTTTGAATCTGACTAAAAAACCCACTTCCAGTGCTGAGTCTTCTTTTCCTCCCAGCAGATTGAAAGTGTGATAGCACTGGGATTATTTAGAGCCAGAAAATCCAGTTTCTGTGGATTAGAACACTGAATATATTAATCTTCACACTGTTGTCAGTATTTATCAATTCACAAATCTAAACACTGCCAAGGTTTTAAGTGAGTTGTTATAGTCAAATTTTAAAGGAGTAATTTGCCTTTAACGATGTTTGCAAATACTCTCGAGTGCCTTGATCACTGCTTCATTTTTATATGAGAGGTGGGGGCAGACTTACGTTTTGGAAAGAAGAAACACTGTGAAATAGAGCATGACAGGAAGAACAGAAAAAGGGATGTAAGCGTACTTGTTTAGGTTTGTTGAATATCTCTGAGCAAGAGTTTAAGCATTCATGAATCCAAGCTGCTTTGTAAGCAGAGCGTGTAGTGATTCCTGCAAGGATACGTGCACTGAGAGAATTATGCTCGGCTGGCAGACTACAGAGAAGCAAAAGGCCCACATTGGTAACAATTGTTCATGATTCCTAAATTGATCAGTCAGTCAGGAATGCAAATGAGTTTTTGAAAGAAGTTAGAGTAAATTATTTTATGTAAAATTTACTTAATTAGTAAAATTCCCCCTGAGAGAGGGGAAACGAACAATCTGCAGTTTCATCACATCACTGCTAAATATTATTCTCCCTGTCCATTTATTTATAAATTCTTAGAGATTAAATTGCTACAGATTTGGTGGGGAGAGTAAAAAAAGTGCATTTTTTAATTTTTCTCTATATAGCTTTCTCTCTATGTTACATGTACATAACTAATATTTACCATAAACATTATCTTAAAAAAATTATATGCTGTGAAAACATTAAAACATTAATGGATTGTATTTATAGATTACTTTGATTTCTGTATAAATCACATTAGATTACAGCCTATTAGATAAGCTTTAGTGTTTCTAAACAGTATTCAAAAGTATTTTTGCAAATTTACCATTGAGTAGTGCAATCTGAAATAACTGCCTTTATCTCAGAAGAAGACTGGGAGGTTCAGCCAAGTTAGGTACAGTGTCTCTACTGTCAGTGACCTCATGTTTATGTGATTGCCTGACAGGCAAATTCACTTTTTTGTATACACAATTTTTAAAAACCCTGTGTAATGAAGAGTCCTTTGAGCGCAACTCTTGACTTCTAGCCGAGTGGAAATTGCATATAAAACGCATGGCCTCTCAATTCTTTTTGTTTGTTTAAACCTTCCCTACTTAGAGTTAATTGCTAAAGGCATCTCAGTGTCTCTGCCCCCAGAACATGAGCTTAGTGAAGGCCGTTTTTCTCCCCGTTCTTTCCTGCAGGTCAGCACACAGAACATGAAGATGGGTGGGCTCCCTCGTACAACACCACCCACCCAGAAGCCACCAAGTCCACCGATGTCAGGAAAAGGAACTATTGGGTAAGTGCAATTACTGAATGGGTAAATGGCTTTGGTGAACAGAAGGGAAAAGGAGAAGATTCCTTCATTTTCCATAGTGTAAGGGGTTTTTGGTTTTATTTTAACCATTCAAAGATCAAGAAGTGTTAGATCTTCGTCGTCTTACGCTGTTCACGTCTTATATGTTAGTGTGCTTCTGCCGGAAGACAGAGGGCATCATCAGCCTTTCCCAACAGGACTCTTTTTCTCATAGCAGATCATCTACCACTATGTGCCTTAGAGTAAAATGCCGTTAACTGTGTGGCTTTGACAGGTGGTGCTAAACAACTGAAAAATTAGTACAAGGCACTGTTCATTAATTATTTGTGCTGTGTGTGATAGAAGTACTTTCCTGTTAAGTCTATGAACTTGACTTTGACCTTAGGAAAACGTGTTGTAAATGGGATGAATGGTGTTTGCTGGTATGTGATTACACATATACATACAGACCTTGGTGCTTTATTTTAATACAAGATAATGGCTTGCCTTTAAAGCAAAAATGGGGTGTGCAACACAGAGTTTATTAACAGGAAGACTGAAGTACATCCAGAACATCCTTGATTTTTTTCCCCTCATCCTACAAAGTAGGTACTACAAAGTTACAGAAACCCCCCCGTTTTTTAGCTCATGTTAGTGATTATTATACAGCTGCCTTTTAAAGGATGGACAGTCTTTGGTTGTGTCCACATGATCTTCAGTTGGCTCTGGAATGTGTGTCCGTGCAGGCGTCACTCTCCGTATCGCACGCTGGAGCCGGTGCGGCCCCCGGTGGTGCCCAACGATTACGTGCCGAGCCCCACGCGCAACATGGCCCCGTCCCAGCAGAGCCCCGTGAGAACGGCCTCCGTCAACCAGAGGAACCGCACCTACAGGTACCGGCACGCCGAGCTCTGCCGGCACTGCCCCTGGCCCTGGCCCTGCCCCGGCCCTGCGGGGTCACCGCGTGCACCGGGGGTGTCGTTCGGCACCGCGAGAACGAGCGCCACTAAAACTAGAATAGTGGATCGTGTTAAGATTATTCACTTCATTCCTCTATTCACCTTAATTTTGGTGCTCTCACATAGTTACAATACTTAATGAATTACAAAGTTGTGAAGTCTTTCAAGGAGGTAGGTTATGATACTGTTTTACTCAATGCTTCCAAAACTGGGGAAAGACTTTGTGCACATCTTGCCTTCTACGTGTTGAAGGACTGCATAGTATGCTTATACTTGACATTTTTGAACAACCTCTGAGGTTTATGGATTGAGTAGCTGAAAATGTAGCATAGTATCTAGAGTATATTGATAATTTCAAATACGGAATAAAGCTGAACTGTATTACCGAAAGTTCTGCAGAAGACTTAGCTTTTTCTCTAGAAGAATAAGTTTCATGATGTGGTAGGTCTAAATGCTTTCCTTGAAATCTTTACTTTTTAAACATCAGAGGTATTTGAGGATGGCTAAACAGACGGACTTTTAAAATATAAGAAATCAAAATCTTTATTATCTTGCAATTTCTCATATGAAAGCATATGAATCACAGTCTAAGCAGTCCAGATGTTTTAAAATTATAGCAAAAAGGTCTGTATTTGCTCCACAGGCATTTAACAATCCTGGAATGATGTGCTTTGGACAAGGTTTCAGCAGTGTTTAATTTTTGGGCAAGTTTACTAAGAGTAACTGAAAAACCTGCTGTGTTGTAGTCAAGGTGAAGAGTTTTAGGAAAATCCAGCTTTATATCATCCTTTTTTCTTTTCTCTTATTCCCTGTTATTTCTCTGATTTAGTAAGGTGCTGTGTGAGGGCTCTTACGTTTCAGGATGCACAGCAGCATATTCATGTCCTGGTTATTTTGGTTTCTTACAGCAGCAGTGGCAGTAGTGGAGGGAGCCACCCGAGCAGTCGGAGCAGCAGTCGAGAGAACAGTGGAAGTGGAAGTGTAGGTGTTCCCATTGCTGTTCCCACACCATCTCCTCCTAGTGTCTATCCAGGTAAATGGACACTTGCTGTTCCTCTTTCTGACTCAGCAGTAACCTTGAGCATTTGCACTTTCCTAAATTCCAAGGAAAGTCTCAGAGTTCATTGCTAGTGATGAGTTTGAATCAAGTAATATCTTTTCTGAGAGTGTCTGATGTGCTTTTATGCTCCTTTTATGTATTAATTGGTGTATCCGAATATTTTGCCTGACTGCCTGTGACAGGCTAGGACATAGCACCTTTTCAGTGGGCTGAGGGAAACTTTTCCATTGTCCTTTTAGGCAAATGAACGTTTTTTCATTGGCTGTTTATGCAGATATGTAGAAGCATGTTTTTAGAAAATTAGATGAAATGAGAGGCAGGCACAGAGTAAACCTTTAGTATGTTAGTGCAAGCCTGAGTTGTGACAGAGAGATACTTGTTCAGGGTAATGGCTCCAGTCTTTCCAGGAACATGAAGTGTTATTAGTACTTCTTTTCCCTTTGTTCAACCTTTTCAGTGAAGAAGAGTATATAGTTGGCTTGCAGTGTGATCTGAAATATGTGGTGCTTCTGAAACAGAGATGAAAATTTTTTGCTTTCCTCTTTATATTTTCTAATTCATACAAAAGCTAAAGATGACCATGCTGCAAATTGAAGCATAAATAACAAAATGTAAAGACATCTTTCAAAAGTAGTGCCTTTCAGTGAAAAGTTCTGGGTTGTTCCCTTCAGATCTGAAAAGAAGTGGATTTGCTTGACCCTCATTTACCATTTACATAGGAATGAGCCTTTCTTTAACAGCTCCATTGTTCTCTCATCTCGTGCATTCTAAAATACTATGCAGCTAATAAATAGCTAACACTGAATAGTCAAAGGCTTTTTCTAATCCTTGCTAACATATCTCCTTATTAACTCCACCTCTTCCTCCTCTCTTCACATAGCCCCTGCTGGCTCAGCTGGCACTTCTCCCCTTCCTGCTACCTCTGCTCCTGCCCCCACTCCTCCTGCTCCTGCCCCTTCCTCCGCTGCCCCAGATGCTGCTGCTGCTGCAGGAGCTCAGCCCCTTGCTGATGGCTTCACCTCTCCAACTCCCCCCGCTGTTTCTTCCACACCCTCTGCAGGTGAGTGTCTGCTCCAGCTGCTGGGCAGATGAACCCAGATGTGATCGCGATCCAAGGCTTTGCAAAGTTACTTCAGCAGGATTGACTAGTAATTTTTTTAACAGTTTAATTTTAACTAAAAAATATCTGCTACTACTCAACTGTAAGGTAATAGTAAACAATTGAAGGTGTGCTAGATTTATAAACAGCAATAATTTAATTTTATAATTTGACTACTTTTACAGTTACATAATTATTGATTGAATTTTTATTTTATTTCTGTTGGGATACTGAGAACTTCATAGAATTATTATGTTTGGAGGGAACCAGCAGTGATAGTTCTAGGTCTGATTATTCTCTTTCATTAATGGAATAAAAAAAAAGTGCATTACACATAGCAAAGCGTAATTTATATGACTGGTCTCTTCAATGCTTTCAAATGACAAGTCTGCCTTCAATGAACTGATAAAAAGAGCAGTTGTTTGTGTTCAGTATTAGGTAAAATACAAGTTTTTATTAAGCAGAATATATTAAAGCCTGTTGTTTTAATACGTGGTACTTAGGGTGTATATCACAACTTCCTTTTTTCAGTGCTGCAGTTTTCATTTTGCCATATGCTGAAGTTGCAGCGTGTAGTAGTTACCAAGCAGCCCACTGTGCTGTGTCACCTTTGGATGAGGAGGTACACCTGCATTGTAGAGACCTCCTTCAGACAGCCAAACTCCTGTGTTGCTGTCTGCGTGCTTTGTTACGTTCCATTCTAGCGGGGGCTGCTCACAAGAGTGTGAACTGCTTTGTGTGTTTTAGTGTTCATCTCTCTTAGTAAGAATTGCACCAGGTTCCAGAAACATTCTTGAAATTGCGTTTAGTTTGAGGGGCTGTGGCTCATATGAAATTAGAAAACACACTAGAATCCATAACTGTCACTGGAACTTTCTAAAATGTTATGATTTTTGGTATCAGAAGATGATCCTGATGTCTAAACTACTTTCATGTTTAGAAGATAAGCTGTGGCATATGGGGCCTCAATCAGTTTTCCATTTTTGATGCACTGTCAGTATCCCAGTTCTTGATGTTTCTGTATTTTTAACAAGTGAAAATCAAGCAGAGATTAATATTTTAATGACTGTAAATTCACATTCAGAATTCCATACAAGAAATTTCAGGTTCCTTACTATTTTTAAGATCTTTTGCTTCCCTGTGCTATTAGTGATGTTGGTTGTATGGCTTCTCTGAAATAAAGTATTAGAAGAAACTGGATAATTCACTGCTTATGAGGTTGTAGTTTTTGATTTTTAAAAACCTCTTATCCCTGTTTCTTCTCCCTTCTCTCCAATCATCACCAATTTCTTAAGTAACAGAGAGATAGGCACACTGGAAAGATGCATCAGGGAAAATGTGAAAAAGCCATATACTGGGTGGATTCTATCTTAGCTGTTCCTCATCTGTAAAAAGTGAATTTTTTAAAATACATGTATCTGTACAAAGCAGGAGGACTCTGAATCTCTAGTTCATGCATTTGCTCTTAGAAGCAAATCACAGAGCAAACAGCTTGCATTTTTATTTACTGACCCAGTGTGAAGTTTTGCAAAGCAATCAAAACACAGTGGAGACAAGGCAGGTTTTTTAAAAAATTGCACACTCCTTTGTTCTGTTTCCCTGTTTGATTCTCTCCTCAACCACAGTGATCATCCCTTGTTTTCTTGCAAACTCTGAAATTTACTTCTAGGACAAATGGTAGAGACGGAGCAGTTTGTGGGGGCTAATAACCCATGTGGGTATAATAAATCCAGCTTACTGTTACATACAATATAAAATTCAGAGAACTTTATGTAAGCACAGAAGATAGCTTGCTTCATTTATTGCTTGCTTAGATTCAGGATTGATGACTTGAATATAGAAAGTAATGAAAATAGAGAGCAAGTTTTAAAGCAGTTGTTTTAATTGACAGCTCCCTGAAAGAGTGTTTCTGAGTATGACTTCATTTATTCCATCCTTCAAGCAGTTTCTAGCATTCTCTTCTCCTGAGATGGTTCTGTGCATCTCTTCTAACTGGCACTAAGATAGGTAGTATTGTGTTTTTCAGTTCTAGAAAGTAACAGCCTTGAATCCTGGCAATGCATACAGTTGTTTTTTACATTTTTGTTCCTTAATTGCAGGGCTCCGAAGTGTTATTTTTTTGCAGGTTTATAAATAACTGAATTCACCAGAAGTTATTGCAATCCATTATTTAAAATAGATAACTGGAAATCATTTTCTTTTGTTCTGAAGCTTTGTAGCTTAGACACCTTTGTGTTTTCCTGCTGGCTTTTGTAAGCAGTGCTGAGTACAGGCAGTTGGGAGAGTTGTTTTTTGTGTTGCTGTTGAGGCATCCAGTGCCCTGCAGCCAGTCTGCCAGCCGAAGGGGCTGAGTTCTTCTAGGATGCAACTGTCTTAAAAAGAAAAAAACAGAAACCTTTCCAAGCCTTTGAAACTTGAGTGCAGATACAAAAAAGGCAGGCATCATTGTTTCTTTGCTAATACATTTCCCTTTTTAACCTAGGTCACCCAGTTCAGTTCTACAGCATGAACAGGCCTGCATCTCGACACACCCCCCCGACAATAGGGGGGTCTTTGCCATATCGGCGTCCTCCTTCCATCACATCACAGACAAGCCTTCAGAACCAGATGAACGGAGGACCTTTTTATAACCAGAACCCAGGTAAGAAAGTTTGTCTGCCCCATCAAATTCAAGAGTGCTGAACAGAATGACCTTCAGGTCTCTGAAATTTTATGTTCTGTCCCCACTGCAGACCTTGCACTTCCATTATGCTTCTGGTAGCCATGCCAAAGCTGCAGTGCAAGTGCAGAGTGTCCAGCTTCCATTATGGCAAGCAGCTTAAAACAATACTGCCTTTGTTGCCAAATAATTTCCTTTTTGTGTCAGAGTCCCTGTTAGACAAGTTTTAGCCCTTGACTACACCGTGGACCTGCTTTGGTGCAGGATGGGTATTTGACTTTGCTGATGAATCAGTCTTTATCTTTTGTGCTTTTTCCTTCTGGTTAATGGACAGTTCAAGAAATGGCCCTTGTTACACAAGGGTAAGCATTAGACACCTTAGAGACACCAGTGATGTTTGGCACGGGATGCAAGGGAGCTGTGTCATTCTCTAAGCCCACAAGGGATGTTATTTTAATGGGTGACTTTACAAAGCAAGATGAGATATTAACAGCGATGGCATGTCCTGTGTGTCAGCATAATGCAGGAGCCTTTTGTCTGAGCCTTTTCCCCCGTGTTTCTGGTGAGAGGGGAAGGTTTGGACACCAGAGTAAGGCAGAGTTTCTCTTTTGACAAATCTACAGGAAGATGCAAGATTGAATGTTGACTTGCAAACACTACAGTGTGTTAGTGTTTTGTGGTTGTTGTCGTGGTGGGGTTTAAGGTGTATGTTGGTTGGGGTTTTTTTAGAAGTTGCGCACTGAACTTGGAATTAGGTCAAATGCTGCAATCTGCATTTAAGGGGTTTGATCAGGTTCAGATGTTACTGTTTGTGAGCAACCCTGCAGAGGGATGTGTGTGCTGAACTTGAGAAGGAAGTGGGTGGTGCTGCTGGGGACCAGGGGAGTAGAACAGGTTATATGACTAAATTGTAACCCAGTTGCCTGAAATATGTGGTATTTTTTTAAGCACATTATGTGCACATTGAAGGCTGAAGGGGGAAATAGGCAAGAAGGAAAGGGTAATAGCAATAAAAGAAACCTTTCAGGATTACCTTTGCAATAAAGCAGATTTTCAGTATATCCAGAGTGTTTTTGACAACTGCTGTGCATTTCTGCTTTAGCAAAAGGATAATTCTCTGCAAGCTGCCTTTGCATTGTTAATAGGTAATCATAGGAGATGCCAAATAGACTTTAAATAAGTTACGTAACCACAATTCAGTCTGTGTACCCAGAAAGAAGACAATGATTATGGTGATTAGTCACTTGAACTGTAAATCACAAACAAAATACTTCAATTATACTGGCATATCTGATGCAATATAAACAAACAGTTTTAGTAAGATACTTTTTCTTAATATACCTAGCAGAACACAGGATTTATTAGCTTTGCAGTTACACTCAAATAAGTTTTTTTTGGAGTGTTCCTTGAAAGGAGAGGATGCTCAAGCATGCATAATGGATGAAGACTAAGAACAGAGGCACTGCAGTGCCTGGAAGGAGCAGGGTTAGTTAGTGACAGGACAGGGGCCACAATTGCTTCTCAGCATTCCTGAAGAGAGCGAGAAAACAGAGAGGCGAAAAAGACCTTGCAAGAGGCAGAGCAGCGTGCCAGCTATGGCTTCTTGTTCTTTGTAGGCTGTTTGGCAGTAACACAGTACTGTTATTTCCAGTGCCATTTTTTAGCATTTTGGCATAGTCATGTTTGTTCATTCACTTGACAGGAGGATGAAATATACCTGTTCTGTTGAATGCCACTTCTGAGATAATATTTTTTCTACTTCATGGTGAGACCTTTATAACAACTGAAAATATTAAGAAATGCAGACCCTAAATGATCTCAGCATGTCTGTCCCAAAGGCACTCTTGCCAGTCATGCCACCTAACAAGTGTTTTAACTTTGCAGCCATAGATAGGAGTATCTAAGCAGTATAGAGCTCAGCACGGGCTAAAAACCCTGTGGCAGAAACTGGGTAAGTACTGAGATGGTGGTTGGCACTACACCGTGTTTGTACAGCTAAAGTGTTACCAGCCTGAAGCAACCTAGTGGAAGGTGCTCTGGAGCATTTCTGAATTAATGTACAGCAACTGTGTAGTGAATCCATCAGTGGTCAGTATGGAAGGAAGGCGGGAGGCAACATTTAAGGTGGTATTTAGTTCATATTTTGAGATAGCAGAGGTACATTAAAGTTCTTCTCATGCACTGTATAAACAAAATGATTATTAATAAAATACTTATTGTGTTGGCTCCTACAGGTCAAAACTAGATTAGAGTCACTATATAGCACAAAAGAGACAGTATAGTATGATAGTCCCTGCACGATGCAGAGACTGAAGCACAAACTGAAGGGTTAAGAGAACCAAGGAGTGATGTCAGCCAGTGTTAGCATCACCATTCTGATTAAACTCTACAACCCAAACGAAGGGATTTTTTTTTTATTTGCTTGGTGTGTTTGTCTAGAGTGATTTATTTTTCTCCAAGGAAAGCCTCATTATTTCTTTCAAAGAAATATATGTAATTCACAAACAAAGTACACTGAAGGGACCAAGGAAACTGAAGCTAGTCTCCTGTGATAGACAGGAGTTGTGTGAATCCATATGATGTTGAGTAGAGGAACCATTTTGAAATGGAACATTTTTATAGCATATAATTAAAAAACCAGGGACTTCATAGTTGCACAAGAATGCTGAATTCATGAATATTACTGCTTCTCAGTAGGACTTTAAATTCAAGTTCCCATTTCTTGCTTTGAAAAAATGCAAGACAGATCTTTTCCCAGCTACTTGTGGTTACACTTGAAAGAATAAATAATCTCAGAGGTCATGTAATTCAAGTCAAAGAAACTGTAATCAGAAATGTATTTCAGTTTTCCTCAAGAGATACCAGTTAGATGGTGAGATAATGGAACTTGCTTTATAGGGAGGTACAAGGATATTTTTGCAACAAAAAGGACGTTTGCTGTTGAGTTTTTTTGTTTATGGTGTGTGGTTGTGAAAGGAATATGAATGTGAGTGACAGAAGAAATTCAAGGCACTTCAGATAGTGGTTACTGGAACAAGCAAACAGAAGAAATATTGAGACAAGACTTGTAAATGCTGTGGAGTTCTTTTCTCTTGCTATGACAATGTGAATTCTGAAAAATGCTACATCTTACCTGGCAGTTTTCTTACCAGCTCTGGGATCAGTCTGAAATTAATTTAGTTCTGTCTGCAAGCTAAATAAATGTGTTGGTACATGAAATGTAGACCTCTTTGCCCTCATCCTTTTGGACATGATTAAATGTTTTTTGTATGCCACATTGCCACATACTAACAAGAAAATTATTTATTTGTGCTTTTCCTGAGGTGTGCTTTCTGAGAAATAATCCCGCAGCCGACTTAAAGACTATTACTCAAAGTGATACTAAACCCAAATAAAACCTGTTTTTTTAACTAGATAACTGACACTTGTGTTCTACATTTAAAACACAGTTCAGAGTTACAACATTTGCAACTGGCTGAAAGTATCTTCTTTAACTGTGAATTCACATATATTGTACAAAGACAGCTCTTCTGGTACTACTAAAAGGGCCTTTCAGAGTTCAGTGCAGTGGTCTGTGAAGTCAGGTGGGAAGGAAACGAGGCAGCACATCTGGAACAGACCCTGTGGTTTGGCAGCAACACAGTGTGCTCTGTTCTACCCATAAGATCAGAAGTGTTCTATCTTTCAGATATGCACAGTTTTCAAAAGGCATCTTTCTCTGTTTTGTCTAAAATAACTGCCTCATTTGATGGGGTTTTTTGCCTTCATTTTGGAGAAAAAAAAAGAGATATATCCATTTTTGTTACTAGGTATTTGTGGATGCTGTTAGTCACCTCTGTAAATTAGATCTGAAAGGAGGAAGACTGTAGGGAAAGAGTCCCCTTGATATATTTGTTAGTTAGGTCCGTTCATGAAGTGCCATATTCTGCAGTAATAAACTTCAGCATAAGGGCATCTCACAGTCAAGTCAGAAAAATATTTCAGCACGGATTCTTAATATTAGGAATAAGATCTGAGTTGGGAATTTTAAAAATAGAGAAATAGCCGTGAAGAAAGGATTAGGAATATGCTTAAACCACCTGAGCCATTTTTCTTTGAATGTCAGTCTTCTTATCTCAGCTTCTTGGCAGCCTGCTACACTGTCTGAGTGGTGATGATGTCTACTCTCCTGTTTGCTGCTTTGGTGTGTTTCTAACTGAATGCCTCTCTCTTTTTAATTTCTGTGGCAGCATCCCTTGCTCCTCCTCCCCCCTCCATCCTACAGGTAACTCCACAGTTACCACTAATGGGATTTGTGGCCAGAGTTCAAGAAAACAGTAAGTTTGCTGCTTCATTGTGCTACGTTTTATTACTGGATGTGGCTTTTGCTTTGAGTTGAAGGATTTGACTGTATATAGCCAGAATTCTGCCTTCTCTACTGCCTCTGCAAGTTTGTCTGAAATTGTGAAGGGTGGGAAAAGGAAATAATTTTATTGGAGGTACCTGATTCTTCCTGCTCTGAATGTTATCATCTCGAGTGTATTTTCATAAGTTGTAACTGTTGGTCCAGTGCAACTAGTTGGGATAGGAAGTATTACTTCAACCTGCTATCACGGTCCAAACACATTTTCATGGTTATTATTTTCAGTTTCAGATACTCCTCCCCCACCACCGCCTGTGGATGAGGCAGTGTTTGATGAGTCTCCACCTCCACCCCCACCTCCAGAGGATTACGAGGAGGAGGAAGCAGCTGTGGTGGAGTACAGTGATCCCTATGCTGAGGAGGACCCTCCTTGGGCACCAAGGACGTACTTAGAAAAGGGTAGGTGTAGAGCTGGTAGAGACAATAGGGTTGTGTGCTGTTCTCATCCTGCATTTGGACGTGGAGTCTGCCTCGACTCCCTCATAGCCAGTATTTGATACTGTGGTAGAGGTGCTCCTCCAAATGGCAACTTAAAAGAATGAACGTTAAGCTGCTCTTCAGAGTCTGACTCTTTTACCCCTTTATTCCACAAAGGGGAGGTGATGACTAGCAGGCTAACTATATATTATTTTAATTCCTCTAACCAACCTAAGACTCACCTTTTGCTTAATCCTGATAATCGTACTCATAGGAGGTCAAAAGCGAATGAATGAGTGCTGCATTTGTGCTTGGGGCTCTGGAAGCTGCAATGCTGCATCAGTGTGGGGCCATGTTAAGCTAGAAATGCTGGGTCTGTGTGGGACTGACTGTGTGGCTGCATCTCAGTGTCTTCCCCTTCTGAAGCAGCTGTGGGGAAACATGCTGGAGTCAAACCACAGGTGAAATAAACTCAGTGGGCAAATGGGGCCCTTCAGTATGATCAAATCTACTGCCTGGTGTTCTCCTGTGAAACAGGATCGTGTGCCTCTTACGAAAGGGTGATACAAAATCTAATTGCACAAAGCAACCAGGCATCTCAGGTGACTGTTAGACCCATTCAGACTGCATCGGGGTGGGGGGGAGGAAATGAAGAATGCCAGAAAGATAAACCCAGTACAGGACACGAGGGGGCAGGAATAAAAAAAAGATGGAAGAGCCACCTTCTGCCACTCTATCTCGGAGAAGTTATTACCATTCCTGAGGAGGATGTTACTCCCCATCCCCTCTGTAGCTGTGTGTTTCATGCAAGGAGTAGCCAGGCTTTGCTGACAAGCTAAGGCTATGTTGGATACAGTGGCTGACTTGCAGGGCGTTTACATGACTTGCTTTATTTACTGACCTCTCCACACCCGTGACTGGAAGAAAGAGTCACTGTTATTCTTCTGTTGATGCACACAGGTTCCTTGATTAAAAAGTGCTTCAACTTATTGTGGTCGGGGAAGCTTTTTTCCATGAGGGAGGATAGGGGAAAAGGTATCTCATATTTATAATACTCTTTTTGCTCTGCAGTTTGGAGAGTATTTTTATTATTGATATTAGTTACCTGGCTTCAGAAAATCAGGTTTTGGAGTGCAGTGGGGTTCCTCATGTCAGATTCCTTTCTTCGGGGGAGGGTGACAAATTCTTGTCAGCTTGGGACCAGTACAGATCATTTCAGCAAGTACTGGATGTGCTGCATTACTTAATGAACTCCTCCTTATCAGGCAGTTCTGAGAATGCAGAGTATCTGCTCAGGTTCATTGTGGATGATGTATTTTGTACTGGATGAAGATTGGAGGCACATTACATTTCGATAGGAGAGTAAGTCTCAAGGTTTTTCTCTGTGTTTTTCCTGGCATAAGATACTCTATAGCCTAATTCTACATTCATACCACTATCTTTGTTACGTTTCTGGCCCTCTCAGCACCACCTCAGTGGCATTTCAACTAGGAGCAAAAGAGAAAATAGAGGACCCTGATGTGTGCATTGCCTGTTTATAGTTTCTCATGCTAATGCAAAGGGGTGTGTGTGTGCACGTGGTCTGGAGAAACAACTTTCAATTTGAAGAAATGATGACATTTGAATGACAGCAGATTGTTCTGTTCCACATTTCTGGGTGACTTCTATGAGCTTGTAAACTAAAACAGTTTATGTAGGTGCATATGTGCATGGATCTGTTACATCTCAGCAGGCAGTCCAGGCACTTTAGTTTGATATTTACAAGGAATAGCACGAGACAGCAGAACTGTATCGGGGAGTCTTTAAAGATAAGCTGGAGAAAGTCAGGCTTTTAGTCAGTACATTTTTCCTGTAGAGAGCAAAAGTATAGGAAGCCAAACAATGTCTTGTACTGGTGTAGAGACCCATGCAAAAACATAATTTTGATCTATATTTTGAAAACTAGACAACCAAAATATCTGAAAGGTTGGTCTGTTTTTAGGACCACTCATAAAGGTAGTAACAAACTAAAGCACTTTCAATGTAGGAAGAACTACTAAATAGTAGTTTTATGATACCAAAACAGAGAGATCTTAACATAGGTGTGGATTCTGTTGTATTTACATGAATAGCTCTACTTACATGCAGCCCATGTCTTGAGATTCGACTGCTTTGCTGGAGTTGGGAGAGAAGTGCTTGGCTGTAAGTTTTTTGTAGCAAGTTTTGAAGCTTTGAAGTTAATGAAAAGCCCCATGCTAAGAGAGGACTTTCATACTCAAGGAATGTGTATGCTTATCCTGCTGGGAATTACAATGCTTTATCTTCTGCAAAACAATTTATCCTGTGGCAATTTCTTAAGTTCCTGTAAATAGTATTTTGTGCCACAAGATTCAAGGTGGACAAAACGGATGGAAGTAAGTGGCTGTTCCAACAGTTAGCCCCAGTAAGTAGAGTAGCAATTCCTAGGATTTGTATTTGTTCTTTTGGTATGACCATTCTCTTATTTAAGTTCATATGAAAACACTTCCAATAGGATTAGGGTAGGTGACCCTTCCTATAGAAGCTGGGACACCAAGGAGGTGTCAAATGCAGAGGGTTGCTGTATATTGAAATGGGATTCAGTGTGACCCTGTTCTGTAAAGGGGTCAAGCAGTGTGGGGAGGTACCTTTAGCATTAAGGTGTGCTCTGGCCTACAGCTGAGAAGGAGGTGAATAGCAGATCCACTCTGAGCAGACGGAGAAATTCTTAGGTAGGATATAGTTACTGGGGATGTTGAACTTGAGGACACTGCCACGTGACTGTAACAGCAACAGCCAACCTGCAGTGTCCAGGGTCTCCACTGAGCCCTGTGTCGGGATATGTGGCATGAAAAGGTAGGAAAATCTCCTGGCTTTGCAAATCAGATGAGGAAGCGGGTATCCAGAAGGAAAAATTGCCCTCAGACCACGCAGAGAAAGTGTGCAGTCACAGCTATGAGACTGCAGTTGGATAATCAGCCTGGCCTACATTTGTGGTCAGTTGGATACAACAGAGTTTAGCCAAACTGTGTAATGGTTGAAGAACCAAAGATCACTGACTGGAAGAATATCAACCTAAATGAGTAATTGTGTTTCTGATAACTGCATTGAAACGTATTCAGAGAGAAACTAGAAGAGGCTCTGGCTCGGGCTCCCAGGGAAGGATGCCACCTCCTGAGTCAGTACTGCTGCTTCCTGTCCCAGCTGGAGCCTTTTCTGCAATACTGGCCTGGACTCCACCTAACTCGTGGCACGTGACAAGCTCACAGCTTGAACTGGGGGGACTACAGACAGAGGGATTAAACAGCCTTTTAGAGAGAGGAGTGTTGCCAGTGCAAAAATAACACGCTGGAGGAAGCGATGGTGATTTAAAAGCAAAACTAAGCTTCAGGTAATGTTATAAGAGGCTTGACAAGAAGAAAATTTTGAAATAATGAATCTAATGAATCTATTCAGTATCAGAAGGGACTACAGTGTACTCAAATGTGAGAAAGAAAGGAATTGGAAGTTACCCTGAGCCTTGGATTATTATTATCAAGAGAATGACGAAAAATAGTACAGTGACTCTAGGAAGAAATTTTAAAATTAACAGTTAAAGAGGAATTTTGAAGGATTGTAATTGAATGCATCACGTGTTCATACAGCGACTTCTGTTTGTCAAGCTAAGAATTTATATATTTCTCCATTTGTGTTTTGTTTGCTTAGAATTATATGTCTAAAAGTAATGAGTTACTTAACTGCTGGTACAAGTGTAGAGCCAACAACATGTGTTTTGTAAATATGCTCTAGTCAAATAATACTAAAGAAAAATTAATATTCTCTGTTCGTACTCTTGATTATCCACCAGGACTGATCTGTATAATCTCTTCTGGATTCAGGTTTCCCTGCTAAATGTTTGTGTTGATTCCTTTGCTCCCGCAAGAGGAAATGACCTCTTTTCTTTTGAAAAGTGTGAGTTTAGTAGGACTCTTGGATAGGGTGCTTATGAGCAGATGCTGTTAATTTTTAATCCTTGCTTTAGTTTATGAAGTATCTTCCCATCTATCCCCAGTACAAGATTTTAGGATCCCTGTCCAACATCCATTTTTTTTTCCATGGCAGCACTGCATGTTTCATTGCCAAGTGCTCAAAGCAGGGATTGATGCTATTTGGTAAAGTACTCAGAGTCTGACTTAGCTCATTTTCTGTATGGAACACATAATGATAGGACTGAGAATGGAAAAACCTATTAAGTTGATGTCTATTTTCTGCCATTTCAGGACAATATTCTGTTTAACATTTGCCAGTACTTCGTCCAATTTCTTTGACTTTCCCAACAACTTTTGTGCCTTCAGTAAAATATTCTGCAGCTGTAAGAAACTGTCCTGATACAGTATGTGGACATTTTGTTTCCACCTTTCTTCTTCGTGGCTCCTAACAGGATTCACCCACCTTGGTGCCGTAGACCCTGGGAGTGGCTGCTGGCTATTGAGACTGCACGTATGCATTTTAGAGATTTAAATGTGGAAGTAGCTAAGGTAATGGAAGTCTGGGACATCAGTCCTGGCTCATTCTTACTGTGATCTGAAGAGAGCTCTTGCTACACTCCCTCTTCCATGTTTTCTAGGTCTTAGTTGTGCTGAGATCTGTCTGGTTTAACAGATATTTCTAATACATGAATCTTGGAGTAGGTCTGAGTGGTCACATCCATCTCCTCGTATCATTCCACACCAAAAATCTATCATACAGTTGTAAACTTCCTCTGGGGGCTCTGGAAGTAGTAAGAATAGAAGAGTTAAAGGAGTTCTGGCTCATGTGCTTCAAAGCATAAGCTGTTCTAAAAGGGGTTGGAAGGAACTGTTTGTCTCTGCAGGTCATTCTGCACACGTACTGGGGGGCAGTGCAGTTCTCTGGGATTGCCTGGACAAGGTGGGGTGGTTTGATTTCCCTCCTCCTCCCTGTGCCTCTCCTAACAGTCATGCTCTGTTCTTTCCTAGTGGTGGCGATCTATGACTACACCAAGGACAAAGAAGATGAGCTCTCATTTCAGGAAGGTGCCATCATTTACGTCATCAAGAAAAATGATGATGGCTGGTATGAGGGGGTCATGAATGGAGTGACGGGGCTCTTCCCAGGGAACTACGTGGAGTCGATCATGCATTATTCAGAGTGAAGACTAGAGGACAGAACACTGCATCTCCTGCTGCAGGAGCTGTCAGGGCTTCCCAGATCTCCACCAGCCTCTGGGGCCCTATCCGGTATAAGTGAATGAAGGATAATTGTAACAACCACTCTTTTGGGTTTGGTTTGTTTTTTGTTTTTTTCTCCTTTTTTCCCCCCTCATTATAAACCAATAGTGATTTGAGTTGTTTGAACAAATGGCTCTTCCAGCGGCCAGCAGAGGCTATCCTGAGCCATCTGACTTTGAATTGAGCTGACCCATTCAGATGTAACAAACTTGTTGAGTAGTTGATACTTCACTTGAATTCTGACTTCTTCTGACAGGCCTTGGGATCTGTCTCAGGAATCCTGTGTGCCCCCATGGTACTACCGTTGGCAGCAGTGCCTGGCACTGGGGATGTCCTGGATGCCTGTGGTGAAGGTTACTGGCCAGTGGACATCCCTCCTGTTTCTACACTCCACTCCTGTGCAGCTGGAAGAACGGTCGTGTGCTAGCAAACACTGGGATTTCTACACAGAGACGTTTCTGTGACTGACTTCCAGAGTTGGATAAATCTGTAGCGTAAACACTTCTGCAGCTGCTCTGCACACGTAGGCTGATGCAGGGGCACACAGAGCTGGCTTTCATTCGCTCACCTTTCAGTTCAGACAATTAAGAAGGCTGCAGCCCAGAGGACCCATGCCCCCGTTTCCTCATCTTTTGAATGCCGCATATTTGTTTTGTGTTCTGCACTGATGTAAACGTGCTCCTCTCCACAGCGAGCTCCTTGCCATGGTTGCTGCCGGTTCAAACAGAACTCACAGATGCTGTTGACGGTGAAGGTGAAACAAAGTTTACAGGTCCTCCTGGGGTCTGAGGATAAACTCTAGGGGGTGTGGTCCAAGGTTCAAATCTACTCATGCCTGCTTGCACTAGAGAAACTTGCCCCCAAACTTTAGTCTTATGCACAATATAATCTTAAAAATCCAATCAGGTATTGTAAGTTGGCTATTTTGTACTTGATGACTAGATTTGCATACGTACTGTGAGAGCCCTGTGCAGAGGCTGGACAAACGGCAATTGCCGTCTTCATGTCTGTTGCCAAAATCTCTTCAGTGGAAGTAAAAAGGGCTGTTGTGTGTACTGGTTTCCCATGGAAATCCAAGCAGTAACTAGTAGTAGTTCTAGCTCTTCCCCATGCCCTCTCCATTGTTTATTATAATAGATATTTTGAGCTGTACTGGTGGCTTGGGGTGGAGTAACACCAACTGAAGGCTCTGTAGCCCCTTGTGATGATACTTGGCTTTTTAATCTAGTCTCAGTTAAAAACTCTGCTCTGTGATCACTAAGTGACAGCTGTACTAGTCTGCCTAAGGGAAGGTCTAAATACTACCTTTGGGTAAAGATCATGCATTAACTGATTAAGTTTGCTGTTGAGTCTTGTTAGCCTGCAAATTGAGCTGATCTGTATCATGAGAGCCTCTTGGGCCAGGGCATCTTCCTGGGCAACTCCTGACTACCACCTGGCCGAGTTCCAGCTGGTACCAAGGGTAGCTTTTCCCAGGTGACACAATGCTGCACCCGTCTTGTAGAGGCGTGGGTGTAAAACAGAGCAGTGCACAGGGCTGGGTTTGTGATGGTCTTGGCAACAGACAGGTAATTGACCCAATCCCTTGCTTGGTAATCAGTGCAATACCAGGATGGAGGTGCAGGTTTGGTGCAAAGCTGGGCAGGGAGGTGCCATAGCTGCTCAAGGGGAAGACGGAAAAAACCAGGTGAAGTGTGTTTGCAAGACACAGAGGAACGTGGTCACTTGCTGTGAGCTTGTGCAAGGAACTGGTTTGGTTGAAGTCTGCAGCAGGGACAACTTTGAAGAAATGGGCGTGCAGATAGATGTTACTTTCTCCCCTGCTCAATCCACATCGTAGCCTAAGCACTGTTGTCTTCTTTCTGGAAGCTGACAGCTTTATTTGGGTGTTTGCCAGAACAGATACCCTTTTTCTTTGTGAAAACTTGTCTTGGAGCAAGACTAGGAGAAGCAGCCATGTTCAGTTCCCTCAGCCCATCATTTCTCTGGGAGCAAGCTCAGAACCATTGGTTGTGTAGTCACTGGAATGACTGTTTCTAGAGTCATTGGGCAGGTCTTCACTTCAGCACAGGGAGGCAGTGCTTGCAGCCAGGGTGATCGAACAGCCTTTGGTGCTTACAAGGGTGGCTGTTTTCAGAGGTTTCCTGGCTTCTCTTGGCTTGGATATGGTTATGGCAAGGACGGAGCCCAGGGTGCTCAAATGCATTGTTAGGGCAGCAAAGTGAGTTACTGAGAGAGCCAAACCCCTGCGCCCCCACCCTGCAGCTGGCAGGTTGCGCATCAGTGAAACGTGTGCTTAGGCCAGTCTGTGTCGGAGAGGGCGCCTGAACTGTCCTGGCAGGTGGGTGTGGATAAGCGTGTACCTCCCCTGTGTGAGACACACCCCTGTCCTTCATCCCATTCTGATGGTTTTTCAGCTTGCAAGTTTTCTGTGTTGCAAGAGCAGAGCAGTGTGAGCTGAACACTTGCCAGAGCCCAGCACAGAAGATGAGGCTGCAAAAGCTTGAAGGTGGAATGTGTGACATTCCTTGAAGAACTGGCTTTGGTATGATGGGCCAGGGGTCAGTTTGGTCCCTGCTGATAGCATGTGGAATTGTTTATCCTGCAAGAACTGCTGTGGATGAAATTTCTGGGTCACTGCCTGCTGGTTTTATGCTTTATTATGCAGTACTAATGTAAAGAAATTTGTTGAGTTTTATGCATATTTTTATTTTGTACAGATTTTAATTCTGTGGCTTGTTTGGGGATGATCTGATGTAATGATCATAGACCAGGCCAAGGTAAACAGGCTTTGTATATTAATGTTACATAGATTGCATGCTAGTAAAGTCAGTGAGGGTTGTGTTTCCAGTTTTGTTCCCTGTACTTCTCCTTGTCCAATACCTTCTCACCCCCACCCCTTTTTAATTTATAGGATTACCTTAAAAGGGGGTGGCAAATGGGAGGGTGTGTGTGGGAGAAATACCTCAATATTTTAAATAGGTGCACATCTCTTCACTGCTACATTCTGCTGCCACACCTGAAGGTGTTCAGCATCACAGGCTGTTGAAGCAGGAGTGTGTAGGCATGAGAGGTGGGGGAAGGAGATGCTCCAGCATAGCCCAAAGAGTGCTGTATGGCCAAAACGAATATATTTCTCCCCTTGAGAGAACTGCCTTAGCCCAGCCAGCTGTTTTCATTGTGCACAGATATTGCTCAGCATCCTCTAGTGGTGTGTTTTGCCTTGGTTTGCTGTATCAGAGGTTTCTTCCTTCCTCTTGGCCCCAGGGACAAATCTGTTAATTGCAGCTGCCTCTCCATCATGTGCCTGTATGAGAGGAAGTCTGGTGGTCTGTCCACATCTAGTGCTGAAGCAGGTTAATTTTGGTGCCTTCTTTCCAGCCTAAGAGAGATGACTGAGGTTGTGTGTCTCATCCCATTTTTTTCCCCCTCCTCTTTCCTTTTGGTTTTTTCCTCTGAGTGGCTGATGCAGCAGAGGGCCGAGAGGGCAGGAGAGGCAAGCAGCAGATTTTAGGCTTGAGTGTTCTGAGGGTGTGTCCAAGAGCACTGGCTGGAGTGGGCACCAGAGAGCTGAAGCAATGCCTGAACACTTGCTGGTGTCACTGGTGAGACACAGGCAGCTACTGCTCTCAGTAGAGAACAAGAGGTGTCATGTGGCCCCAAGGTAGATGACAGAGCTTGGTGTGTGTTACCAGGAGCCTGACCATGTTCCTGGAACTCATCTTGTCCTTGCAGTTAGTTGAGCTGGTCCTGAAAGTGGCTGGAGCTTGTTGCTGGTGTGAGCTACAGGTCCTGCGGTCTGTGGCTGGGTGGCTTACGTGTGGGTGTCAGCTAGCTCTTGCTAGAGCAATTTGTTCTCCTGTCACAGCTGCTGGGCATTTTCTTTGCTGCTGAGGGTTCTCGGTGACAGCCAAAGTTGACAGTGGCAGTGATTCAGCTTCTGAAAAGTGCCACTTTTATCCAGGGCGTTTCAGCGGATCATGAAAAGAAAGTGAGGCAGCAGCAGGTCTGATGAGCCTTCCCTGGCGGAGGGTGGGTGGGCTGCCCGCCTGTGTTATGTGCGTGTTGTTGGCTAGAGGTGGAAGAGGGGTCTGCACCCGTACTGTTGTGCTTCTGTGGTGTCTCCCACCTGTTCTTGATGGTGACTTAGCGCTGAGATCTTCTAGCAACTTCCACCACTTCTTAGCAAACGGCGCAGATGTGCCTCTGCTGGAAATGAGCTTGCTTTTTTATTAGTTATGTCTGTGGGCACCAGGCATAAAGCAAAACTCGTGTTTTCCCTTCTGGAAAGGACAGAACTTTATGTGGCTTAGTAAACTGGGAGCATTTACAGGGCTTCACCCCCTGGAGTTGCGTCAGGACATTTTGTAAAACAGGCGGCGTCTGTATTTTCTGCAGGCCAACTTTTTGGAAGCTGCTGGAGGATGCGGTTAGAAAGTCCATGGTGCTGTCGCTTTACTGGAAGCTGTACTCGCACTCAAAGTATAGGAGTCACTGATCAAGCACTGCAGCATTTGAGGCAGCATTACAGACACCAGGTAGAGACTTCGGGTCCCATGTTGGCAACTGTGGCAGTGGAAGGCAAGTATTTACAACACTAATCTCTAGAGAAGGTGGTGGTGGAAACTGAGCATTAGCAGGTAGATGATGGGCTACAGCTTATAGGGTGCCACTTCCAACAATCTACTGTGCTAAAAGATATATTCACCTTCCCCATCCTTTGGGATCTCCCAGTATTTGGCACTGCCACATTACTACCCGAGGTCAGAACTGTACAGGAAGGGAAGAATGTGTGGTGTGGTTTTGTTTTTTTTTTATCCCAGTAGCTGAAGTCAGTGTTTAGTAACAGTCCTATTGCTCTACTTCTAATTTTAAAACTTCGATAGTGGGACCCCCACCTCATGTCCATGGGGAGGTTGCTGAAAGCTTGATGCAGCCACGGTTTGACAACTGCTGTTAGAAAGATTAATTCACAGACCATGGTGTTCTGCTGCTTTCACCCCACTCGTGTTTTGTTCAGTCTCCTGCCCCTGCAGGAAGAGTTTGTTTCTCGGGTAGTCTAAATAACTAATTTTATTAGCACCTGTGCTTATTGCAAGACATACTACAAACAGTGAAGGCAGCAGCAGCAGCCTGATGTCCAGAGGTCAGCCTCCAGCCAGCAACCTGCTGAACACTGACACAGCAACCCTGCTGAAATGTGTGCAGCACGTTTGTTCTGGTTTCTCTCCACACCTCAGAAGAATTCTACCACTACTGACTAATAGGAAGAGCTGTGTATAAATCATTTCATTACAGCGCCTGGGTAAAGTGCTGACATGTCTGAGATGTTTTTGTAAAGAACAAGTGCTTCTTTTCACATTTGAAAAAGTGTCTTTTGCAAGTTGCATGGACAAATAGTTTCTATGAATTCTCTGGAGCTGTTGGTGTCTAACATGGATTTTGTCCATGCACACTTTCCTGAAAGCTGATACCCCCCACTTTGGTTTGCAGTCGGAGGAGTAGCACGCTGTGCTTTTGCTTTTGGTACTGCTGATGCAGTGGATGAGTGCAGAGCCCACTGTAAATGACCAAGCCCACAGGACTCTGGGGAGCTGTATGCCGC
This sequence comes from Sclerurus mexicanus, assembly GCA_013396755.1. NCBI lineage: Eukaryota > Metazoa > Chordata > Aves > Passeriformes > Furnariidae > Sclerurus > Sclerurus mexicanus. Next base: position 881,491 of record VWZF01004115.1, on the reverse strand, counting down.
CAGTAACATTTTATTGTGTGTGCCATTTGAACCACCTTCCAGTGAGTGCAAACCCCAATTTTTAAATTTTTTTAATTGTACTTGGAATTAACTGTTGCTGTGTACTAAACCCTCTTGTTACGAGCCCTAAATAAAAGGAACAAAGCACACGCCATGTGTTCTGTGAGCTGCCAGAGCCGTGTCACATTCCTTGTCTGTGGCTAGACTTTTCAGCACACTTGAGGCAGGGACAGTGGCTTATGTGTGCAGGAACCTGGGCCCCAAGGATCTCTGAGGACTGCACTTCCCCCGGCAAAAGTATGATCCTCGGCATCCAGCCTGCTGCCTGCAGCAGCTCCTCTCTCCACCTGTGTATGAGCTCTCCTTTTCCGGTAACTGCTGCTGTGATGTCTCAGACAGCTGAGAGCATATCCCAGGGGGACGTATCCCAGGGAGGGGCTGCAGCACCACTTACCAGCCAGCAGCTGTTGCCGTGGGAGCAGGGCTGTACAGCACTCTGCACGCCTGAGGGAGGAGGCAGATGGAAAAGGTGAGCCTGGAGCCTGGGTCCTCTTTAGACCTGTAATGGGTGTGCAGCGTCTTACTGGTACAGCCAGCTCTGACCCACTGGAAAGAACTGTGCAAAGGAATAAAAAGCAATTGTATTGAGAGTGAGCATATCAGCAGTAACCTGTAGGCCATCAGATACGTATCCTCTACAGAGGGGAACCACTGATGCCCTGAGAACGTGGTGGGTTCTGAACGCATGAGAAAGGAAAATTGCAAGACAGAGGATTAAAACAGGTTATTAAATTTAACTACGTCTTTATTGAATTGTGCATATTCCATTGTATAATGATCTATATTGGGTACTCTATAATGTAGTATTTCTTTTGTCCTCTCTCATGCTTAAAAAAGTATATTTATACATATATTTATATATATTTATAATATGGTAAAGCTCCCCCCAACCTGAAGCTATCAGTCTAAAAGAGCTTTGATTTTTCTTTTTGGAAAGGGAAGAAGAGGGGAGGCAATCCCATTGAAAGATAAAATGTGCAATTTTCTTTTTAAAGCAGTAAACATGAATGTATTTACAGCACTCAGCACAAGTTTGCTGCACAGACAAATCATCATTGCAATGACACTTTTTCTTACACTTGCATCTCCAGTATCATACAGAATATTCCCAGTGGCTGGTAACACTTACTGTAAACCGTAAAACAAACTGCTGCTCCAGTTAATTTCTGGTACACTGTAGTCCACTAGGAGGCCTAAGATTTCCAATTACAACTTGTCACAAAACATTTAGTTTTCCTTTTAGAAGTACAAGCTCTACTGTGCTGCACCAAATCAGCAGCAGGGTGCTGTGGGCACACGTTTGTTTGCTAAACTGTCCTCTGCCCCCACCCCTTGCAGGTGTGCACCCAGTTCCCAGTGCTGGTAAAGGCAAGGGATGCACAGTATCCAACTGTGGCACTCTGTTCTCTTGCCAGACACGTGCAGCAGATCAGCACCATGTCAGCTCCTGGCAACTTGGCCTGTCAAAAGGCTGGTGCAAGCACACCTGCGTACCTGGAATTTAGCTCTGAATGCATCTTTGGCATCTTGGGAAAGCAGGGAGGAAATTATTTTCCACTGTAGGGAACAGCTGATTCAGTTCCGAAGTCTCCTAAAAGACAAGTCGCCTAAAAAAAAGTTGCCTTTAAGCAATTAAATAAGGGGGGTAGCATCCAAAACTAAGTTCCTTCTCACCCATTTATCTAAGTCCCTGCCACCAAAGATACACACACCTGCTGAACAGAGTCCACTGAGTCCTTGCCCCCCTGAGTGCCTCACAGAACCAATACTCGTTAGCCCAAGTCACTGTTTTCCCGTATTAGTGGCAATTGCTGTAATTTCCATTGTGCAGGATAAGCATGCATTGTCATCCCGTTTGCAGTTTAGTGTCTTTTCAAAACTAAAGCAATCCTGTGACTCACTGGCTCACAGCATTAGTGAGTGCTGCCCCCTGCAACAGAACCCTGGTTTGGTTAGTCTTCATGGGCATTTTTTAACTGAAGAAAAGAATTCAGAAAGGAAAATAAGACAAACTTATAATTCCAAAATAAAGCTTAAAACCCCAGCACAGTTACAAAAACATCTGAGAGAAACTATCCCTTGCAGTGTTAAATCCCTGGTTTGGAGTCTCCCGATTGTGTGAGAGAACGCAAAACTAAACAGCAGGAGCCACAAAGGGGCCCGGAGGAATCAAGACTTTCACCTCCAACAGAGGAGCACTGTTTGATCAACTACACAATCTACACCTTAACAATGCAAAAAGGAAAACAACCAACCAAACACACCCGTTCTAGCTGTACACTTACTCCCTTCTGCCAGGAGTTCATACTGCTTCCCAGGAGTGCACCTGATTTTAACATGACACTAGCTGAAGTAATGCTCACAGTAAGACCCACTTACAATCTTATTTTGAATCAGAAACAAATTTACCTGCAGTGGTACCACTGAAGCAAACCCATTTGGTTCTATGCCGTTTTCTGTAAAAAGCAGAAAATTCCTGTTTTGCCCTTCTGCTGTTGAAATGGCACTTTTGGTTCCCTAAACTGTGAAAAAAATAATTTTAACTCAGAGGAAAATTGTGCACACTTTATCTCTGAGCTTATTTGATTTATCCAGTTGCCTAATGGCACAGAAAGAAGGAATTGGAAAACCTTTAAATGTGTAAGCCCAGAATAGTAAATGAAAATGCACTTGTTGAAAAAACTGCTTCCTCTCCCATCAGACCTGAAACCAAAGTGATCCGGGGTAGCTTCACTTTGTTTCCCTGATGTGTCAATCAGTCCCTGTTGCCCTGCAGGCAACTGCAGAGTAAGTGCAGGAGAGGAGCTCTTTGGCTTTGAGGTCACACACCAAGTCAGAGCAGGCAGTGGTGGTTGCCACAGGCAGAAACCACTGTGCAGGGAGAAGCAGGAACCTTCCTCTTCCATAGAAAATAACAGGATCATTGAGACACTTGTGCCTAACCTCCTCTCCCAGCCACAAAAGTACCAAACAGAACCTGCATAGTCACCTCCAAACTGTTGCCACGGGTTGTTCAGAACCTGTGTTCTTTTATTTCTAAAAATAATTTCTCCTCTAAGATAAGTGCTGATAGAAGAGCCTAGTTTTTCCTTTCAAAGCAACTTCTCAACATCTGAATTATGGAAGTGTCTGAGAAGACCAGCTCCCTGCTTTCTACACTCGTGCTGAGCAGGAGGGACCCTGCTGCTCAGAGGTGAACACTACTGCTGCATGAGAGAGAAAATGACAACCCAGTGTGGAACCCATTAACAAAAGCAGCCCTATGCTCTCAGCTGCCCTGCAGCAGTGGGGCTTCCCTGACACCCAGCTGTTCCACGCATTCCCCCTGTAACACAACTGTAGCCATACATCTTAGTATTCTGGGCTCAGAGCACCAGCTCTCTTTGTGTCTGAAGTAGGAAAACTCAGCTTTCACATGCTCATTCTAATAGTGCTAAGGATTACTGCCCATGGTTGTAGCAGGAAGCATCTTTCTGTGTGTCTGAGATCCAGCCCCTTAATTTTCTGATTTAAATAAATATAATGGTGCCATGAGACCAGTGCACAAAGGGGGAAATAACTTACTTGCAAATAAGTGTAAATATTTACTGTCACAAAACCAGTAAATACACTGGAAAAGCAAGTTACAATGATGGGGGGTCTCAAGCTGAAAAGGCAACCAAGATGTCTGAACCACACTGTAGCCAAATTTCAGTGCTCATCTGAGAGAAAGGAAGCTGCAGCCACTCACTGTATTTCTGGATCACTTAGGAAGTAAACTAACAAGAAGGAATACAGGGTGCCACCTTTGCTGACATTCATTCTTTTTCTGGCAAACAAGAGTCAAATATCTGTCTCCCAGCAAGCTGTTAGTAACCTGCAGGTAAGCACAGATTCATTGCCTAGGGAGAGATACCAGGAAAATGAACGTGGGCACAGGAAAATGAGAACAAAGCTCAAACGTCTCTGAAGACATTGCACTGAAAACATCGCTGTGCTGAGTCCAAAGCCCAGAGGTACCTGGACTGAATGAACTACAGTGAAAGGGCTGGAACCGGCACACACCACTGGAGCTGCCTTGGGGAAAAGCAAAGCAGCTGGGGCAAGCAGAATCCCCTGCCTGCTCTAACCCGGAGCACCTGCTGCATCTTACCGGGGAGCAGAACACGCCCGCTTACCCAGCAGGGTAGCACTGAGGAGGTGGGACCTTTTGCTCCACTGGTGTGTCTCAGCCCCAGGAGCTGCACACAGTACGAAGCAGCAAGAGGACCAGTGTTGAAAATTACAGCACCCAAGAACTGCAGTACAGCTTAACAACCTTCTGTGAAGTGACTCGCCAGCTACACTGAGCATGCTTAAACTCAACAATGCAAATGCTTTTAAGGACACTTTGTAAGCACAAAAATAGTAGAAACAAAACTTGGTGAACAATTTGAAAGATACAAAAAAGTGCCTTTCCATAGCAGTGCTTTAAAAATGCACACAATGGTATATACTCTTATTGCTCAAAAAAACTAGTCTGAAATATTAAAACAATTTCCAGAGGTGCTGAAATAGATTTTAAAAAAATCATATGAAACAGGTCAGCAGAGACAGCACCACTAATTTTTCTCTTTTCATGATGCACCTATTTATATAGTTATAGATGTGTCATTTCCCCCCTCTAATTAGCAAAAGTTTTTTTCCTATTCATAAAATATTGACAAAGATATTTATTTTATTATCTGGATCTTTTTTAAAAAAACTTTATAAAAAAAAAGCAATGGGGGACACTGTCACAATATTTCTTAAATCTGTCATCCTGAATTACTCTAATGTGAATTGAGTTTATATAGTTTTTACACATGTGAGGATACTGTCAGGCCATGACACCGCCTTGGTTTCATTCTTTGGAGAAAGGAAAGCATTTAAAGTTTGCTTTTGGAGAAAAGGTAAGCAAACAGTGAAATGACTTGCACTGTGAGCCTACTGACAATACCCCCGTGGTGAAGGGAAGCTGGGGTAGGTACAGTCCGAGTATTTCAGCTGTTTTACAAAAGGCTGTGTACCACCACCCTGCAAAGAACACGCATGATGGGTAAGACCGCTCAGACTGCCTACACTACCTTATCACAAAGTCTGAATACATGGGCAAGACTGTACAATCAAGCTGCTGAAGTACAAGAAAAAGGACTGTAGTACTTGGTCCGGTGATTGACTGTAAATGGATGACTTACAAAAAACCAAAGCAAATCAATATTCTATTTTCTACTCATATAGGCCCTTAAATTCAATTATTAGCAAATGTTATTGCCTCTTAAGGTTGGGGTTTTTTCCAGTCTTCTTCCTTCACTACTAGAAGTGCACCTTTATAATTGAGAGGTTAATGCACTGGTCACAGTCTCTGGTGGGTCAAAGAAGAAAGAATTTCTACTCCCCTTGGCTTGAAATTGCCACTCCCTTGTCTCCTTCTAGAAGGAAAAATTTCCTGACAATTTCTAATGCATTATGAACAATACTTTCTTTACATATTTCCAGACACTTATTTTTGTAAAGATAGTACATCTTGTCAGGTACAGACCAGGTGACACTGTATGCTGTGCGTGCCTGTGCGAGAACAGAATGCCTTCTACAGAAACCTACCTGTTCATTCAGCGCAAGAACTACATGGACAAGTGATGGATCGGCGTGGGTCAGCCTTGGGGGATGGCAGGATTTTCCACTGTAGAAGTCCTGGCAGCTTTCAGAAAGGGTTAACACAAATATGTTCATCTTGAGCCATAGAAACAAATGATCGAGCCTACTATCAGTTACAATGCATACCGGTTTGGAATAATATATATTTACCCTACTTAACTGCGTGGACAAATAACTTTGAAATAATTTGTAGCAGTGTATATTTTTAAACTATTTGGGAGGAGGGGGAGGCTCTTTATAGTATAAATATATTTCACTCCAGCCCACTATATATAAAATCTCTTTTTCCCTCAGAACATACTCATTTTCAGTAGTATTATGACCAGAATGTTTTGGTATGTTGCATCTGTACTTTTCAATCAATGGACAATGTACAGTTACCAGCAGAACACTCAGCTCTGCACCATTCACTCACCACAAACTGCTGAGAAGTTCGTGGGTTTGGTTTATTTCCTTCCTTTCTTTAAAGTGCCCCCTGCATCTCCATCTCTGTGGTAAGATTTGACCAGTTAGAGTCCGGTTCCAGGTAATATACTGACTGAAACAATAAATACGGATCTACAAAAACATTCTGGTTATCTTCTATAATTGCGAAGAAATATATCACAATATATTATATACCTACACTTATAATACATGCACAAACATGTCTCACGTGGACAGACACTACAAAAATTTATCTCCCTCCCCCTCCCCTAAATGCAGAAAAAGTAAGAAAATGTGGTTTGGTCCAATCCATATGAAGGGTAAAAGAAACTGAAAGGATGAAGCCAACGCCTCTCTACCCACTTTTCCCAATAAAATATCAACACCCCCAAGCCCCCAACTTTTTCATCCCAGCCATGAGAGGGGAATGTCTTTACATTTAGCTGCGGTTTGAGATCACCTTTTGATGGGGCTTTCATCCACATCCCCACATTCTCTCCAAGCGCGCAAGACCGTGGGCTGGCTGATCCCGGAGCAGCCCAGGAGTCACGGAGAGCCCCGGCCCCCGGGGCCCGACTACCAGTCCCGCGACAGCTTGGTGTTCTGATCCCTCTTGGGGGGCGCGGGGGGCGGCCCCCTGCGCAGCGTTGCATAGCCAGATATGTGGCTGCCCCCAAAGGTGCTCGTCTTCTGCTGGTCGGCCAGCAGCTCCGGCGGGGGGGGCGGCAGGGCCATGTCGTCCATGGTGGCCGTGGGCTCTGCCCTGGACACGCGCGCCGAGGACAGGGAGCCGTGCCGCGTGATGGATTTCCGCTGCAGCGTCCGGTTGAGGTCTGCCAGGAACCCTGGCTGAACGCTAAGGCTGGACTTGGGTGAGGTGGGCACTTGAGGGCCAGCTGACCCCGGTGGCTCTGCGACCTCCGCCTGCGTCAGTCGGGTGCTGTCGTTCCGCTTGGGCCGTGTGGGCGGTGGGGCTTTTTTCACGGATGGTTTTGACCACGCCTGAGGCTGGGGGTTTACAACGGCGACTTTTGGGGAGGTGCTGCCTGAAAACACAGATGGAATTTCTACCGGTGGGGGAGGAAGATCTATTTCAGGTGGTGGTGGTGGGAAGTCTGAATCAGATGGTGGTGAGGGGAATTCAACCACAGGTTCCTTTCCAGACATACTCGGAGCAGAAGCCTTGGCTGGGATCCCACCTTGTGGAAGGACAATGGGCAGGCCCACCCCAGAAAGGTTGAGCTTCCCAGGCTTTGGGGGGGCTGGAGGAGGCGATGACTCCTTGGAAGGAGACCCTGACGGCTCTGGTGCGTGTGCAAATTTGCTGACAAGGTGGTCCACTGAAGGCCTCTTGGACTCGTGGTACTCAGTGGAGCTTGTGGACTTGATGCTGGAGTTGCGCTGAGGTGTTGGAGGCGGCTTCTTCCCTCCAGGGCTTGATGTCTTGCCGGCCTTTTTGACTGGAGACCCCGATTTGTCAGGGGGGGGAGAACCTGCAGAGGAAGCTGGGGAAGGAGGTGGAGGAGGAAACACTAAACTGCTCTCTGGTGGAGGAGGGGGGAAATCTGGTGAGGGAGCAGCAGCGGGCTGCCACTTGGGCTTTGCCTTCACTGCTGGAGGTGATTGTGGAGCCACACTCAGGGGAAGGGGTTTCAGAGGCTGGGGCTCAGTGGCAGGTGGGGT
>VWZF01004115.1:796481-873491 GCA_013396755.1 Sclerurus mexicanus | reverse complement strand
AGGAGGAGGCGGAGGGGGCGGCGGCGGCGGCAGCGGAGGGCTCGGCTGGGATGCGGAGTACGGGGTCACCGCCTTCGGCTGGGGGGACACGGGAGCTGGGACAGACACGAAGGGCCGGCCTACTGGCTCCATCCGGGCCTACGGGGACGGGGTTTTTAGTGGAAGTGGAAAGGGAGAAAGAAGAGAGAGGGAGGGAGGAAGGGAGAGAGGGAAGGAGACAAAGAGGTTACAAAGTCAAGGTCTAAATGTGCCTGTCATTAAAAATTAAGTGGTAGATTACAGCATGCAAGAAGTATTAGCAACACAATGGAGCAAGAGACACGATTCCATACGCTGGCAAGGCAGGCCCATGCAATCTGGGGGGCGGGTCAAGGGGGAGCCGGCGCGGATCGGCAGAGCCAGGTCTGCTCCGAGCCGGGCCGGCTGTCAGGAGAAAACACACCAGCCTTGGCAGCTCCCTGGGGCGGGCGGGGGTACCCGGTGAGAGTCACCGGCAGCCTCTGGGCAAGGGTGAAGACCCAGACCGAGTCCCCCCGAGCACCACAGGCCACGGCAGAGGACACCAGGCAGAGCAAGAGACTCCGGACATCCCTGCTCAGTACGACTGCAGCCAAACCACACACGGCCTCCCAGAGCATCTCTCAAATCTTTTCGTGGGTTAGCTCAGGCCTTACACCGCTCGCTGACAAAAAAGGCAGAAATCCTGAACTGCTCTAAAACACACTGAGAGCAAGCTCTACACAGGAATACTACTGCGATCCTCCTCCTCCACGTGCTCTGGTATCCAAGGCTGGCGAGGGAAAAAATAAGGAAAAAGAGGGAGCAGTGAGGTTTCCTAGGAAAATTCCTCTGGAAGGAAATGTTTAGACATATGCAAAGAAAGTTAGCTTGGGAAAGAAAAGTTATACATGCAACTATTACTTTAAGCAGAAAAGTTAAGGAAAGGCAGGAAAAAGCTAAGGGAAGGAGCAATGGGAAAGCAGCAGGCAGTGTTTCAGTCTCCCCAAGGGTTTTGCTTAAGTTGTTTCTCTAAAACTGTAAGCCTACAAAACAGCGATTGCGTTACTCAAATTTATAAACATCCTCCTCATACAAAGTGGTTTGGCTACAAGTCAAGTTGTGAATTTCACAGTGCACAGCACAGAAACATGCATCAGAAATACAACACCACCATGGCAAGGGACCACACTTGGTACCTTCACCTTATTAGTAGATACTCTGCATTAAGTTAGCCCAACTACGCTCATCTGCACTGCAAGAGCAGGTCCGCATATCGCTTTGCTCTAAACATGGGTGCACAGAGTGTCTACATGTGCAGAACTCCACCAAAAGGATTAGAGCCAGAAACAGCAAACAGTGATTTTACAACACACGTGGGTTGTGCCTCTACGTATCACATTAGGTCTGGAAGGCAAGAGTATTAACAGTTCTGGAACTAAATCAAGGTGTTCACATTACAAAACAGGAGAGAACTCTTGATCTCTTGCAAGCGTTAGTCTGTAAATTACCATTCTCCCAATCACCCCGGTTAATGAATGTTCAAATAGCACCACCTGACCTTAACTGTGACCTGTATAAGGCACCATGGGTGTGCTGCCCTTAGTTGTGCTGAACTTCACTTTTGACACCTGAGACAGCAAAAGGCAACAGGAAAAATGAAAGCGGCATAAAACAGACAGAGAGGGAGATGAAGGCGTAACAGAAGAGCTACCCCTGAATGGCAAGACTTTGGAGAATCTTCGATTTGTGCCTTAAAGCAGACACAGTGAGCATGTATTTGGATGCTTGTTGTAGCATCCCATCTGAAACAGTGTTCAAAATCTAACAAGCAAACCAAGGCATAATGATCTTCACTGCCTAACTGTGAACAATGTGAACAGATGAATAAATTATTCTTTGGGCAAAGAGCAATCTGTCAAAATATGAAGTGGATGGATTATCTGCATTTTGGGAAACATTTTTTTTTTAAATTTGAATTTTTTTTTTTAATTTGAAAGAGGGAGTTTTCCTCATACCCATTGAAGACAATCATTTTCACAGAGAGCAAATTAAAACTCATGACAGGGAAAAGGCTATTGTGCATCTGAGCCCCTCCCATCTCCAAAGAATCAAATTAAATTTCCACATCCAGAAACATACTCAGCGATACTTTGTTTACAGAAGAACCTTGAAAGACACTGTCCTGCTTTTCTTGTGTTGTCCTTCTGTGTATCTTGGGAAATTACTTATTGTATGCTAGCAATCCATATTTGCAACATGCATCTTCATGAGTATCTGGAACTCTCGAAGATGCTATAAAAACAATAGTATCTATTTTTTTAAAAAAATCAACTCTGCTTTTTTTTAGCTATTTTTTTTCCTAATAAAACAAACTTTTGCAACTGAACTGTTTGCCATCTCTTTTCCCATACTAATTACTTTTGAACCGATCAGCAAATTTAGGTCAAATGCAACAAACTCCTAAAAATCTCAGTATGTCTGCAACTTCAGTAAATTCTTGTGAAGTTACTGGCACCTGGTGCATGAGGGGAAAGTGGGCAGATCTCACCAGTTATTAACCTGTTAACCACTGGCCAGACAGTGCAACCACCTGGCTGGAGATCCAGCACCAACACCAGGTCCCTGCTGAGCCCAAGCACGCCCTGCCCTGCTTGCCCAGCACCACCAGTGGGGAGAGAGCTGCTGGAGAAGGGAAGAGCCAGACCTGGACTGAATTTTCACTGAAGGTAAATTTGTTACCAGTTCACTCAGAATTTTTTGACATGGCTTCAAATGATAACTTTACATGTTTCATTTCATTTGGGTTCTTTGGAAGTTTTAGGGCAATCCATTTACCTGTGTTCTGTGTGAGGTAAGAAAATGTACCTTTTCTTGGATTTGTGCACAAAAAGGAATTTAAATTGATGAAATCTTGATATATGGATGGCCCTCAAAAGGAAGCATTCTGAATATTTTATTTTAAAAACAGCTTTAATCAGAAAACATAAAAATTCTTAGGGTTTATGTAAATGAGCAATTGCCAGCAGCACTACAGACTCAGTAAGAACAACAGTGACCCCATGGTGGTAAACTTCAAACTTTTGCCTAGGAGCTCACTAAGTGTAGCAGCAGGATTTACACTGAAACCAAAACTGGAGGAAACAGTAACAGCACCATTCCCACATCTCTGCTGGATACTTGCTAGCGAGTGCCCCTCCTGCGCCTCCATCCCACTCCCGCACAAAGGATGCACCCTGTACCCATGCACAAGCCATCTGCTGATGGACACGCACCAGGTGTTGCACTCATGCAGCAGAAAAACTTGGATGACAATTTAGCAAGCTACGTTCCTGGACTGAGAATTATATTACTATGAGAATCAGACAGTTTCCAAGCCAGCAGGCACTGCAGAAAACTTATGAGTCCCAAAGAATGCAGTCATGTCAGCTTTCACATTGTCACATGTGCTTTCTTATCTGAAAATGTGACGTTTTATCTTATTTTTAGTTATTTATCTGAAGCACCAATGCCAGGTGTAGTGACCCACGGTTTTAGTTTTAAAAAGCTCGAACCTGGGGTCTGGGGAAGGTTCAGAATCGACAGAAGTAAAGACAGTTTCTCAGTGTCCTGTCAGGGTAATTCCACACATAGCTGCTACAGTTAACGACATCAAGGCTGTTCTCAAACCTGGACATTCCTTTGAACCTGACAACAAAACCCCTTATTGGAATTTCTGCTGTGTTTGTAAATCTTTCCCAGGAACTACATCAGTCAGCTACCACAGAAAGAACAAAAAACCAACCAGATCATAACAGACCTGAGCCCCGGGCTCAGTTGAGTTCCAATTTTTTCTAACTCTCTACCAGCCAGACAGATACAGAGTCTGCCTCAATTCACAACTGCTGTCAATGTCAGTACTTTTGTTTTGACCATATCTGAGGTTACTGTTTCCATTTCCATCTAATATAACAGAAAACTTTTGAGTAAAAAGTACTGAAGTACTTCAAAGTAGATATACCTGTCTTCAGGCCTCAGCTGTTTACATCTTTACAATGGAAAGATGTGGCTACTTAACTGGAGAAAGGTTTTAGTGAAAGAATTGCATTCAACTTGTTAACAGCTTATCTTTTATTTTGTCTTCATTCAACATTAGTTAATATGACTCTATGAGAAGGGCCGTATCATGCCTTCAAAGAACAGAGGGCTTTTGTGCACACAAATAAAAGCAAGAAAAGAAGGTACCAGGCTGAAATCCTTGAAAAATGAACCCTTAAAAAACAATTATATAGCAGAGTAAATCAATAACGTAAGAATTAAAAAAGAAAGAAATGCCACTCAAGACAGAGGTGGAACAGATACATCACTCTGTCTCATACATTTGGTTGGGCGTCAGTTCTCAAACTAAAGTCTTCTTGTTACCTTGCTGGATTCCTCCAGTTGAGTGCCTCGTTTCCAGGCCTCAGAGAACATGGAGCTGACAATGCTTTGGGAACGGACATGTCCCGCTGGCTGGGTGTCAGAGACTCCACTGTCAGACTGATTGGAATGATTTGATTGAGATTCTGTTCAGGAAAAAACCAAAAAGAGACAGTTAGCATATGTTTCTGAATGTAAGAGTAAAGTCAGGATGCTTACAATGCAACTCTGTGTGACACTTATTGGTCACCCTTACTAAACATGTTATGCCCACAAAGGACATTGCTCCCAGTAACTACTGTAGCTCACGTTCGGCCATTGCTGTGTGGAAAACAAACCAGTGCAACAGACCCCTGGTATCAACGAAACCCGGGGCTGCCCAAGGATGGCAGCATGTCAGAGAAGCTTCACAGTGAAGACACACTGCAGTTGTATTGGTTCCGTGACACCCGACAGCTCCTGCACTGTAATATGGGAAGAGTCACATTTTACGCAGTGCATACAGACTGCTCTCTGCAGCACTCCTTCCCGGCACAACCTTAGAAACAAGCACTGGACACAGGCAGAGCTGGCCAGCTCTGCCACACAGTTGAAGAGACGCCTTCGCACTCAGGCTGAATTTGCCGAGCTCATTCTCACAGGCTGCTTTCTGAACCTGTCCAATTCAGTAGCACTACTTCCTGACCTGCATCTGCAGAGGACAAAACACTCACGCAAAAGCACATTTTCAATAATGACTCTAGCCCCTGAGGGTTCAGAATAACTTGGCAAAGCATCAGTCAGCTCTGAACAGTGAGATAACACTGTATAAACCATTCATCAATTTTCAAACTCTTATGTGCTACAAAAAGTCAGTCCCAGTCCTGTTGAGAGGTAAACAGGAGCATATTACTGCAGACATGCACAGTTTGACATAGGAACAGAAACAGTATTTTCAAAGTTTGTCTCTGAAGAGATTTGTTTGGATCTTTGCCTTTGGGAAGGGACTATTTCTCACTCTCCAGCTTCAAATTTTTCAGTGAAAAAAGCAGTTTAAAAGCTACACGTGCATGTTTCATGCATCATTACAACATAACTTTGATTCTTCCAACAGATGAACAGAGAGGCATCGGGAATTCAAAATCAGAAAAGTACTTTCATGTTCACTTCCAAAAAAGTGTTAAGTGCTTCAAATACATACACCACTGCAAGTAATACAGCAATATAGCTTTTAACATGTTTTTATATTAAAGATAAAATCTGTGTTTTAGATTAAACATGGCACAAAAGACTTTGCCAAAATAGTCCATTTCCTGCAATAGTTTCTCTTGAGGTATCCAGACAGCAGATGATAAAAAGGTAATTAAATCTTTGTACTAGGAGACAGATCACATCATTACCTGGCAAACTAGATGAGCTGGAGCCTGACTTGATACTGGAGCTAGACAAGGAGGTCCAGTCATATGCTGATTCTGTTCTCTTCAGTGCTTCCTGATAGTTCATGTATAGCTGCTTCCCATACTAAGCAAAACAACAAACAAATTTAACGACTGTATACAGGCTATTGCACCCTTTTCAGACTGCTGAGCTCCACCTCCGGCTTCTCCAGTCCACCTCTTTTCCCCTCCAGAAAGCAACAACAGGCTCTTTGTTAAGGAGCTCATGAAATATATATTTTTTATTATTAGTGGAGTGTTGAAAGAAAGAAAAACAGTTTATTTATGCTGGAAGAGACAGTGTCAAGCAGGAAATGGTCCAATGAATAAGCTAAGCTGCAGATTTTAGAAAACAACTCTTTTCTAAGCTTCCTTTTCACAATCTGTAAGGGAGTTGGCTAAAATCCATCCATGATGCATATCAGTTAGAACTTTGTCATGTGACAGGGGAACAGCAGAAACAAGGGGCCCAGTTACTGAATTATTAAATTGTTATAACAACAAAGCCTAATAATTTTGCTAGGGAATGAAATACCTAAGAAGATTGTCCAGTTCATGTTCAGAGCAGTTAAGGAGAGGGAAGTTAGACTTAACATGCATAACTGTAGAGTTTTAAGGAGGTGATGACAACCACTCATGACAACAGTGCACCACTGCCTGGAGGTTACCTTAGCAATGCGGATGCCGTTGATCCACTGGTGCAGAGTTCTTACATCATCACAGCACAGGTACTTGATATACTGGGACTTCTTCTGGATCTGAGGATGCTGCAGAAAAATTGTTAATTCTCATTGATATTTTAATAGCTAGGAATGCAAGGAAAGCCATTTAGCTGTTGAGGTCTATACAAACAAACTTCATGCTGGAAGCTCTTCAACAGAATTCTGCATTTGAGCCCAGTTAAAAATATTTCTGCCTATTTCAGGAGGTGAAGTTCAGTGAGGATTGCTTCACACAGATTAGCAGTGTGTCCTGCAGGCACTGATTTCAGGTTTGAAACACTAAGAAAGGGCAAGTTTTTCATTGTTTTAGGGCTTTAGTACTTTCTACCTACCAACAGTCTTCTGTACCTCTGCACTAACTCACCTTTCTGTCACATCAGAAAAACAAAAACACAAAAAATCCCCAAAAAACAAAACCAAACCAAACAAACAAAAAAACCCAAAACCCAAACTAGGGGAAAACAAACACTCCCCAAATGATATCCTTGTATAAAAAAGAAAAGGTGGTGTATTTATCAATTCAGAAGTCAAGAAACAAATGCACATTTTTCATCAATCAGACACTGGAAATCATTCTGGATGGATTATTCAGTTGTTTCCAGCCCATGCTGTACAAGTTACATGTCTCTCAGCTATGAGGGCAACTCTTAAGTTCTTATCATTTCCCGTGTTAGGTTACAGTTCAGTGACACAGAGTTTTGCTGGAGGATCACAGGTATTTAAGTTTTACTGAAGACTGTCTGAAATACACATCAATAAACTTTTAGTGTCTTTCAGAGTATTTTATCCTGTTGTCTTTCAACACAATTAGCCCACAAATGCAATATTTAACAACAGCACAACAACTGGATTGAGCAGAGTAAGTTAACAAAGTGAACACAAAGACAAATCCAGTCTGGGCTTCAGTGAGAAATGGACCTTCAGCTTGAGTTTGCCATTCATCTCTCCCAAACCAAGTGGGTGTTTATGTTTTGGGAGATACTTCTCAACACAGTGTATCTTTGTGCCACAAAACATTAAAAAAACCTGTGTGGTTTCTAAACACTCTGTATTTACAAATATAAAACATTGATGCAATACTGTAAGAACTGAGGAAGGCAGAACTCAATCCTGCTTAATATAATAATCTGGTGATTCTTCAGTTCCACACTGAAAACACAGCCTCACTTTGTGTAAGGTATCCAACTAACTCTACTCCATTAATTTACTTAAAGGAACAATTTTGACATATTAATGAAGACATGGAAATGTTACAGTCAAATTTTATGCTCAGAATGGAATACTTTTTAAAAAAAAAAAACAAACCTACTTAAGTCTGTTTTATTCTGTGAAGTCAACAAGTCTGAAAAAAAATTCACTATTAACCTGTCCAGACGATATGGACAGAAAGGGACACGTAAGCAGAAGAAATCAATTTACTTCAAGGAATTTATAAATACCTACACACACTGATACTCCTGGCTGCATTCAATTAGCTGCACCAATGACCTATAAGAACATGGAGAACAGCTCCAGTTTCAGCCATGTGTTTTCTCCATTAATATCATCTCCCATATTTAATATTCAGTGTCTACCTCTCAGTGGGCTCAAATGCATGTTGCCCTGGAAGGTGAAATCCTTTTTTCAGGCAGTGGACAGCCACACATTCTGGTACATAGAACAGTCTAATGTACTGACATACACAACACCACATGAGCTACAGGTCAGGGAGGGGAACAGTGCAACTATAACCATCTCTTGTTACCGGCACCATTTTCAAATACATGAAGACACTTTACTTGCTGTGAACACAGTGTGAAAACCTGTTTTAAAATAGCTTTGCACCCAGTTATCTTGCAGAAACTGACACCATGCGGAATACTGTGTGGGAGTCAAGAGAAACTGGGAGATGTGTTGATGCAATTAAAATAACTCAAGTTATTAATCTCGCAGTTTAAGATCAGGTCACTGGTTTTATAACATTTTTTTGCTACTTGTTCTTTCTACCTGTCCTTAATAGTATAACTCAGACGCTTCTTTCTTTACAGCATCCTCTTTCCCTCAGGTTGGGCAATAAGGGTATACTTGACTCTAATATAAATTTCTACCCAGCTCTGCACCCACACTCTGCAAAGATGGCAACTCCCTGGAGTCAGCATTTCAAGGGGTATTATCTCACTGAACCTAAATTGTTTTAAGGTACAGAGTTGCCAAATGGAAAAGAAGAGTGTAGTGTATGTTTGAACAGTTAAATAAGACTGGCACTCAGCCTGAAAACAAAACAGGTCAGGGCAATATGAAAACATTTGCAAAGTCACAAGGAGCACAGAGAACTGGCAACAACTGTCCACTACCTGGTCATGTTGTATACAAGAACTAGAGGAAAATAAACTGAAAAGCATCCAGAAGAAGTACAGGGGTATTCAAGGAATACCCAATTGCTGCAGTGTTACCTTTAGTACCAAACAATAGTCTGTGGGTGCTTTGTACTTGTTCCGATAGTCCTGTCCATAGTAAACACTGACATGGTCCAGCTGTAGAAAGCACACAAGATCCCGTGAGACCTGTGAGAAACAAAAACAGCTGTTTACAAAGTATCTTTATAAGAAATCCACACACATGGACAAAATCAGTCTATAATGTTAAGATCCAATACCAATAAAAGGTCTAGTTAAGGTCAAACACTAGTTTCCATCTGATTTGAAAGCTACCAATACAAGGAGACATAGCTATGCATAAACTCTTGCATCAGACCTTCATTTTTAACCAGGACGTCCTTTTTCAAATTCAGTCTGGTTTTTGTGTTTTGTCTGCATTCTGCCTTCTGACAACATTTTACACTGGACTAATGTCCATTCAGAGCAGGTATCAGAAGAAAGTAAGTATGATTGGTTGACCAGGAAGTTAAGAGCTTTGGTTACATTTAATCTTGGTAATAATCAAGGTGTCCAAATTCCAATGTGACTGTGAGTAGAATTCTAAAGATGTTTGGCAGTGACTGTAGGGCACAGAATTTCAACATGCTATTTGCAAACGGATTGTTTTAAGAAAGCAAAAGACTGTGGAAAGAACATCTGACATATTCAGCTCTAAAGGGAGCTGATGTGCTGACAGAGATTTCCTCTTCATCGCCAGCTGTGTGGGAGGTGGACTTCCTGTCCTGGGAATCAGTTGATGCTGTCGAGACTGATGGATTCATGGACATCTTGAGTCACAGCAGTTTGGCCTTGAAGCTGTTATGTATTTGTAACAGCCTTCTATTTACTTTTCATGACTGATACACAGAACAGCAGTGGCACTGAAGAAGTGGTATTATATTTACCAGGTTCAAAAAATGGAGCACCAGTTGGTCCACAAAGAATCCCATTTATACAAATTAACTAAGCAAACTGACTGTGGTTTTGGTCTGATACTCCACAACTGGCAGTTGCAGTGCAATTTGGTCCTCCATCTGAATCATGCTTGAGAAAAGACAGCTTCTTAGTTCCACCAAAATTTTTTCTCAAGTATTTCTGAACACCTAACCCTAAACTCACTCCAAAGGCAGACTCCTGTCTTGTATTTTTAAATTTGGGGTTATACCCTTCACATCAAGTGCTTCCACAGTAATTTATACCATATTTTCATGACGAAGCTGGCCCTTCCATTAAGGGATGTGGTATTAGGAAGGGCACAGCTAAGCCAAAATTTAGAGTTTACTCTCGTACACACTATTTACCAGCAATCAACATTCAGGGAAACTGCTCTGAAACGGCATACCTTTGCCTTCCCCTTAGGGACATAGTAGATTCCAGAAGCCCGAAGAAGAAAGTAACGTTTCTTCCAAGACTTCTTACCATCCTCTTTGAGCCACAAAACTCCCTCAATCTCTGGCACAGTTACAGAACTTCCACAGAAACATTCCTGTCGATAAACACAGTGGTTTGGGAAAGAGAACACAGAGCATGCAGTGCTTTGTTTTTAGTGACTGAAATTCTTTATCTAAGGGATAAGCACGTAACAGGGACAGCTCTTTTTTCATACAGTGATATGACTTGCAGATTAATTGTAGAAGTAATAACATAATTCAGACAAAGACAACAGGGCACCTTAGCATTGGCTCGGTGCAACAACAACAACAACAAACTAGCAGCTACTGTAAAGGTTTTCTCACCACTGCTTACCAGTAACAGATCCCCCAGTGGCTTTATTGGCTTTAAGGCTGTAAGGTCACCCTATAGATACAGCCTTATATGTGTAAGCACACACAAAACCTAATTGCACATCCTCCAGATACAGCTATAATTCATTCCAGGAGTACTTTGTTGCTACTAACTGCCAGCAACACTATGACTTCTGCGAAGGTTCTATTTATAAAGAGCTAACAGAGAAAAACAAATGCTTTAAATACTCTCCAGATTAATATGCAGCACAGAGACTCATGAATAATCCTAGAAGACAGAAGGAATTAGGTAGAATTGCAACTCTCTGCCTGCCATGGCTTCAAGCATCTTTTTGATCCACAGTATACACACAAGCACTTATTAAACCCCATATTAACAATATACTAAGAACTGCATACGCTACTTATAAGTTAAACTGTATTAAGCTTAATCCAAAATGAAATACCTGAAATATTTACTTGTAACTATGGAAATCAATCATTATTCTGGAAATCAAGCGCAACCTACAGCATTTCAGTCACAAAAACATTCAGTTTTCAGCTTATGAAGGCTGGGCTTACTGATTGCTTTATTTATTCCATACTACTTTTGTCTTTAGTTCTGTAAACTGCTTAATGTGTTTGATATAATTACTTTTCTGTCACACATTTTTAAAAAGTCAGTATTTGCTTTTTATTTTAAAATGTGATTGAAACCATTTTTAACTACTTTGCTTACTAACAAAATGCTAAATATTAACTTAGACCAGTCACTAAACCAATGCTGTAAAGTTCTGTAGAAGATAAGAATTTGGAAAATACTAGTAAAAAAAAAATCTGTACCACCACAGGTCAGAAAAACCTGGTGACAGTTCCAGAAATTTCAACTGGTTTTAGCCATAGTTACAGGCAACTTCATTTTGATTATCACTGTGTATGGTATTTTAGATATTAAACTAAATACAGAAACTTTTTATTAACTGACTGCACCTGAAACAGGGTAACATTAAAACAGCCATTTATCTCAAATATAACACACTCCATTCACAGTCTTCTAGAATTACATTCAGCCCATCCATCCATTTCCATCCCCACACCTTTTTGGAGTCCAGCTTCAAGCTCCAAAATGCCCACTATGTCCTTTCTGGTTTGGCATCCTTACCTCTAGCAGCACCTCTTTATTTCTGTCGGCCATCTCGGAGGTTTCTTTCTTCCCCAGAAGATAGTTCTGTAACAAAACAAAGTTTAGGATTTCTATAGGCATTCTGGAATTAAGCTAAATGACAGTGCTTCTTCACCTTTCTGTAGCAGTAAGAAAAAAACAGCTATTAACTAAGAACAATGCGTGAACTGAATAAAACTTGGCAGTTTAACTGAAACTTTCTGTCAGACTGCTAAATAATGCATTGAACTAACTTATCATCCCCTTTACCAGAAATACCAATCAGTCCATACTCTTAACAGCCTCACAACGACATTGTCCTGACTTCCCAAGAATCAAACAGCTGTCTGTTACAATGCATCCAAAAAGAAAAACACCATCAACTTGAAAATCCCCCAGTAAAAATTTAAGAAACGCCCAGTGATCTTTGAACTTGTTACATACTGCCACCATTACCTCTGTGCCCAGAGAAGCACACACAGAAGCAATGTACTTCTTTCCACCTTGCCCTGACAGTTTTGCTGAATAAAAATATTTTATTTCTTAATTCTTTGTGAAAAATAATGTTCTTAAAGGGAATCTAATTACGCACAGATACCATATCTCATTAAGTTTTGTGCTCTTACTCAGTTTGGAAAAAACTGGGACAATGAAAAACGTCTTCCTAAGCCCTACCTCTAATACTGGAAAAAGACCCAACATTCACAAAGTTTAGGAGTTCAGTAATTTAAACCAAGGAGAAATATTGGTTTACGCTGGTACCTCGTTCTTGATGACAGTGCCCACCAAATGTACCGACGGCAACCATACATTCTTTAAAAAGATTCTTTAAAAAGAATGTAGAGTTTTGCTGCTTCAGCACAAAGCACTTAAACAGAACCTGGTTTTCAGTTCTTGCCTAGCAAGAAGGTAGCTATTATCTTAGCTTTTGTCTTCCTTTTCTTGCCAGCAGTATAAGAATGCACAGTGGAGAACCATTACTAATAACAATATCTGTCAACACCTTTCTTGCATATTTACATCTTTGAGCAGCACTAAGTATGGGTGTAAATCCCATGAAACTGCCTGCCTTCATCTCCATTACGACTACCACAAACACATTAGCAAACAGATTGCTTCAGCTAGGGACTTGATTTTGTGCCAACACCACTGTGGATGCACACAGTGCCAAAGTGAAAAGTTGCCTGGCATTTTAACACATACACAAGCATCAAAAATCAAAGTATGGAAATGAATGCTATAAAAAAATAGCAAGAACCTGCAATCAGTCACACACACGTTCAACAGGAATCTCAGGCTTACCTGCGGATTCTTGAAAAGTGCGTATTTCTCTATACGTTCCACAAACATTAGTTTGTTCTGACTGTCTCTTGTCCAGTTGAGGAGATTTTCAACTAAATTTTCGTGATCTTCGAAGATCCTTTCTGCAGCAATAACAAGAGAGCAAAAACATTCGAATCTGTCGCATTTTGTGACAGAAATTAATCTGTAGTCATATCTAGCAGACAACACATATATGCAGAGAAAACAGAGTTCAAGGTCCACAACGGGGAAGAACTTTATGCTAAGAAACTAAAAGAACTTTGTCAACTTTCAGACATGCCTGGGTTAACTTTACACATACAGTCACTCAACACCAACTTTTGTATCTTCAGGCTTATTCTTTTAATCTGACAAAGCCTACCATCCCACATGAACACTGCTCACCCCAAGGATGACATTCCAAATTTTATGAGCACAAATAAGATGGTTATCACATTTACAGGTACTCAGGTCTACACAACCCCTGGAGGAATATATTAGGCAGCTTTTTCAGAAAGAAACTTGACCTCCCCAGTCACTACCTCACTCTATCAAACAGGTAACGGGCAATGATCAGAGGGAAAACAGAATGCTTCTGCCATGTTGAATGCCCATGGTTGGTAGGGGGTTTGTAAAGTGGTCTGAAAACTGACACAGTCTACTTCTTACAACCTCTCTTGATGAATAAATGGGGCATCAACAATGGCTTCTGAGAACTTCAGTTCGACTCTGTTGAGACAGTTATCACCAGCACACTAGTACTAGCACATCCGAGTACCGAAAATAGGCCACAGAGAACAGAGTGGGGAGAAAGAGGAGAGTTTACTGAAATGGTAGAGAAATAGCTGACATTTCTCATTCTAAAAAAAGTAAGGAAGAAGACATCTTCAGGAAACCACTAGACCAACTCTGTCCTCCTTTCAAAGACACTGAAGTACAAGCTAGCTTTCTGCCATTTGTTCCCTCTTCACACAGGCTACACAGTGGCATTTCAGCAAATTATTTTCTCAGAATCTTTTGGAACTTGCTTGACCTTTCAACTGCACCTGAAAGCAGAACATGATTTTTCCCCACAAGATCAATTCCACCACCTTTTGACGGAGGGTATATGGCAGTGATCACGTCCCAACCTAGAAGCTATTGCTAACGAAGACTCAAATGACAGATGACATCTCAGCATCTTACTGTGAACGCGACAAAGCATCAGCTGCAGGGAATGAATTAAAGTTTCAGATGACAACACAACATAACTGAGGTCTCAGTGAGATCTTGCTAAGAAGCTTTTGAGTTACAACTCATGACTTCCATCAAGCTCCCTCAATAACACAGCAATACTGTCTTCCAAGAAAGTAAAAAAATCATTACCTAACAGAACAACAAAGCAAAAATGCTTCAGATGACTGTGATACAAAAGCTTACATCTCACTGCAGCCTCATTAGTGAAACTGGACAGCTTTCAAAACATATCAGCTGTCATTACATGAACACAGTTTATTAAAATTTTAAGTTTTTGAGCCTAGAAAGATGTTATTTTCCATGAGATAGGTAGAAGATTCAACTAATACCTTGCTGTCCCACAACAACGATTTTTTAATCCTTACGATAAGCAATATCAACACGCTACACTACCTGAAATAGAAAAGGTTTCACCAAAAGAGACAGGAAATAATAATTTTGCTTGTAATTTGAAATTAAGATATTTGTGTTCAGTTCTGGGTTCTTCCTTAACCAAAGTTAATGGGTGAGATGAACCTTACCTGCTCCCCTTCTTTTCCATTCAGATGCTGTATCCTTTGGCTAAAGCAACAACTTACATTGTGGTATGTGCAAGGCAGTGCAAAGGAGCTTTAACTGCTCTTAGGGGAATATTGCTAATTGCATTAAAACATTTAACAGGAAAAAACATGTAGACAGCTTTTTGCAATAAGAGCTACCAGTTCAAAATACTATTTACAAAGAGGAAGATGCACAGTAAGTTCTTTCACCCCTCACCTCTTTCTTCTGTGAAGAATACATCAAAACCAAGAGGCTCAGTGACTAGACATTAGTAAAATTACTGTATCACACCAAAGAACTTAGCCATGGTTTTTAAAGGAAAGAACAAATCATTTCCAGATCATTCTGAAACAAGGTCAATCATGAGCTTCATTACATGAATTAGCATCTACTGCATTAATGAACGGGACAGTGAACATTATGAAGCCACGTATTTAAATAATTCTGAGGATATAGACAACTGTTGCATTAATAGGTAAGGATTATAAATGTTTGTAATTATTACTTACCCATTTGCAATTCAGAGATGGTTTCCACCAGTGACCAATCTAAACTGTAGCCACAATGGGATTTGTCCATCAGATTGTCTAAGACTTGTCTCACTGTCTGCCTCTCATCCACCATCATCGTTTTGGAGCTGTCATCAGACATATGGACTCTGATCACCAACTATTAAGCAGAAAATTAGGAAAACAAGAACAACTGATTTACCACATTTCAAATAAAAACATGGTTTTGTATTAAACCTTGTTTATTCTTCTAAGACTTTCTTACAATACTATAAAATATTAAGTTCAATCAAAACACTCCCTCAAAATGGAAAAAGTCATAAATGATGGTTAGATACTTGTATCACACTCAACAAGATGCTGTTTTCCTTCAGCATAAGAGAGTAAATATAAAGGTCTTTCCAACACAATGACAGTGTCTATAGTTGTGTGTTAAGGAGAAAAAAAAATCCCTCCTTCCAAAGTTTCCTGTTCTGATTAATAAAGTGTCTTTGAGACAATTTTCCTCCGTATCTAGGTGGAACAGAGTTCTGCACAAGCTTCCAAAGAACCAGAATTTCTGATTTGCAAATCAAGCTTTCTGCCTGCTCTCTCCAGATTTTCTAAAAATGGTGATTATGTAAACAATATACCTAAACTTAATCTTATTTTTCTGCGGAATATGAAGCAGTAGTGTGACAAAAATCTGCTTTTAAAACAGAATTACTTTTCATGGGCATTTAAAAGAGGTCACTGTCTAGAAAAAAAAAATCCAGCCTTTTTTAACCAGTCAGAAAACTTAAGACAACAGATTCTTTTTGTCAATCATTACGCTTCCATTTTTACATCTTGTTCAGCTGGAGAAGATAAAGTCTACTAGTTGCAATACACTGCTTGGCTTTTTAATTCCCATCCTCCAGCAGGACAGTTTTTCAGCTTATGATCTATAAACATGTAATGTACAAGGCATTTTCAGCTACTGAAAAACTCGAATTGCAAAATAAGAATGTTAATTTTTCAGGGAACTCTTTGCGAGTAAGTCAAGCAATGCCAGTAGACTTTGCCCACTTGGTAATCCTTGCCTTTAATCTGGAATACCTGTCTTCCATTTGTCAAATGGCAAATCCATGCCATGGCAAATCCTGCTATGTATAACGGGAAGGGGTTTGTAAAGAAAACAGGCACAAATTTCAAACACGGGACTGCAGAATATACAAGGACAATCCCAGGAGGCTGGACCTTCATTTCTGGGTGGAAGTTGGCAAAGTCTTCTCAATGTGCACTAACTGCAAAACCAGCTACTCCTTAAGAAAAACAAAATGTTATTCCATATCCCAGGATTTTCTTGATTAGGTCCAGTCTAGATCAGAAACCACATAACCACTCTAGATTAGAACACCACAGTGGTTTTATTTAGGGCAACTTAAGGGTAATAGACAAAGGAGAAATTTGTCTGCATTTTCAAGGTGGCAAACAATAAAATAAGTATCTTATACATATAAACTTACCTTTTTCACTTGTGCTTCTTTAATCTTCTCTAATGCAACCCTAATCTTCTCAGCTTTGAGTTTAGCAGCCTGCTCCTCCTAGGGGGACACAACACACAACTCCAGTTAACACAAACTTCAGTTTGGTTCCAGCGCATTTAGTTTTGACGTTACCCTGCTTTAAAACATGAGCTGAAGTGCTGATTTGCTCATCTACAAATCCTCAACTATCTCTTAGTGATGACGAAGACTATTATTTTTAAAGACAAAAAGTGTCATTGTCTAATATTTAGGAATGCAACTGCCATTAGAACATACTGGATATAATTTGGCCTCTCTCTGTTCTTCCATACTGTAAATAGCCTTATGTACTGCTACCAAATATTTTAGCAAATCATATATTTACACTCATAGGTTTGGACAATACATATTCAACAACATGTACAACGGAGAGCGCCCAGCAGATTTCTGACTGACCAACATAAAACACAAAGAGCATGCTGAGAAGTATCAGAATTTAACAGCACACAGAAAGGATAGAAAACAAATCCTACAAATGATTCCACACTACGCGCATTAGTTTGAAAGACTTGAAACGAGCAAACCCATTTGCAGTAAGAAGCTTGAACACCCCCTCTGCCTTTACTAAGTCCAAGCTGTATTTCTTCTTTGAGTATTTTATGACACATACAGCAAATGAGCTTTCTTTGCTTTTCTAGGTAACCTATTTTTGTTACAACTGGAAATGCATTAAAAATTCAGGTAACTTAAATCTATCTGCTGATGCTAAAGAAAACTGCACATTGTAAGACTAGCCACATGAATTTTTCAGTTCTGGGCATTATAGCTGTTTCTGTTGGAATTGCATTTGAAACATGCAGCTAAACAAGCAACCAGTTTTCAAAATGACATACGCACGCTTCAGACTTCTGAAACCTTAAATTGTGGATATTCACACTGGTTAATATCTTAAACCATCACAATTATTTAAAAATTTCTAACACAACAAATCCCTTAAGAAAGAAAAACTAGTGTTTTTCCCTGATCCAGAGCAGCACAGCCCATCAACGTTCAGCATGCCATAGACATCTAGTTCTCTGTTCTTTCTTGTATGAACGCAATTCATGTTTTCTTTACCATGTGTTTAAACTATTGCTCTTCTTGTAAAAGTCAAGATTCAGCTATTCTGGAATCCACAGTGTTTAAGTTTGCCATTTCTCACTAAGTTACTAACACTCTTATTGGCTGCTAAAGGACATTCCCTTGTTACTCCCTGCAGTCTTAGTCGTCCTCACATTGTGACCATCCTATGCAGCCCTAAAAACATCACCTGGGCAGGACAGTACCTGCTTTGAGAGAAAGGGAGTTCTTTTCAATAAAATAAACCAGTAAGCTGACACAAGCAGAAACAACGTGAGCCTGAAACATTATCTGAGAAATGAATTACCCAGAACACAGCTTTTATTAGTCTACAGGGAACTACAGCAGTTTATTCACAATAATGATGGTGTCATTATTGGTCTCAGGAAGGTTAAACCACATTAGCATTCTATGAAAAACAAACAATGCCACAATATCAAGAATCATTTATTCTTATTCCTTATCATTAACTTTTCCTTCTATAGAAACAAATTATTGCTAAAGCCCAAGTCTTTAAAGACTTGTAAGTTTCCAGAAGAGATGCTATGCACATGGGCATTACGAAATCAGCAAAAGCAAAATGCTTTCTTTTTTTTTCATTTTATCATTAACCCAACCATGAACCTCTACTGCCGCACAAGCGTTGACAGCACATTTGGCTTTGCTCTTCACTGCAGTCAGGCAGCCCAGTTTTCCAGCCCATTTCACTGTACACCTGTGCCATGCAACTGCTGCCAGCAAACCCCGCAGGAGCGCTTTACACCCAGAGCAGGGACAGCAACACCAGGGCAAGCGACAAGGAAGCCACTGGCAACCTCCCAGATACCTGTGCCAACACAGCTGAAACACCTTTGGTGATCTCTAAGTTTATAATGCACCATTCCCTACAATGCTTTTAAAAATAAACATGTAGACCAAGAAAGATTTTGAGGATTTACTATTTTAATGCCTACCAATTACTTTTCATTTCCTACTCAATATTATATGGGTCCAGAGATTAGGATTTCTTATAATTTATTAGAGTCTAACAAAGTCCATTTAAACTAAAGAAAAAACCAAAACAATATCAAACCTAAAACCCCCTAGAATTAGAATTATCAAAATAAGAACCAGTTTCAACCCGTAACAAATTATAAAAAGAGGTCTGAATCTACTTACTGGAAATGCACAAAGGAAAAGAAAGCAAGAATTAGAAATTTCTGAAAGCATACAGAAGTCAAGGATTTTAAGCTATTCAAGTTTTGCTTTGTAGTTAGTTCTCAGGCCACTGCTGTGTCACTGTTGATGTGGCAAAAGGAGGAAGAAGTACCTATTTTGGTTATTTAATCTAATTGAATAACCGCAGGATTCACCAAAACTCACAATGATTTATTTTATTTCTGTCCTAATGGCCCAAGAAAGCAGCCCCCTCCTGACCAAAGCCACCCCAAGAGTGCACTCAGACACAAAGGCAGGCTCTCCTCTCCCCCGCACATGACACCAAGGCAGCTTCTGAGCCGGGGGGAGCATGTGCCGTCCGTCAGCCCCTGCTGAGCTGAAACCCTGATCGGCACGGCCAGAACGGTGACACACGACAACAGCACCTGACTGCAACAGGAAACTATTCGACGTCCCCGAGTCACAAGGCTGGGACACACAGTCCAACCACACTCCACTCTGGCATTTATTCCCCCTCTGCCAGTCAACACCAGCAGCGGTGCCGGAGCTGCCGGAGGGGCGAGAACACAGAGGCCCCTCGGTAAGACTGCCTCTATGGTCACAGACACACTCTGGAAGAGCACGAAGGAGATACAAACACACACACGGCACGGAAGCGCAAAACTAAGCACCGCTGGCACGAAAAGGCCACTCTCCTTTGGTAGCAGTGCACATCGCTGCCAAATTGCAACATAAATCCCTCACTTCATCGGGGCTGCTCTGGGAGTATTGTTCCACTTGCAATTCAAAGCTCTGAGCCAAGATTACTGTTGCTTATGGACAACATCACATCTGAGTTAAAGAATACATGGCAACACAGTTACATTTAGAATTTGTTAATCCAAAATATTCTAACAGCGTGAACTAAAATGGAAAATGCACATCTCTGCAATGCAATGGTCTTAAATTAATGACCTTTTTCTTTGCAGTTTCATACCAGAACTGTTTTCAATAATTTTAGCTTACAGTGGAATATCAGACAGAATATTTCACACACATACACACACAAAAGAGAAGTTAAGATTTCCTTTATATGACAATCACAATTTCCTGCCCCAGTTTCCAGTTAAACGTGCAGTCACAAGAAATTCCAGCTGTGTTTTAGCATAAAATATGCAAGATGCATGCAATGACAAAGCTGACTTTGCTCAAATGACTTTGTCCCTCACATTACTAGGCTGAGTCTTTATTTTTTGTTGCATTAAGTGCCATTAACTGAATCCTTTTATAGAGATCACAGACAGAATAGGGGGAAAGGAGGGGGAGGAGTCACTTAAGAAAGGTTACAGTACTTTGGAAATCCAGCAATTAAATGATAAGAGCTAGGTACAAAAGTCCACATTTCACTTAAGTTAGCAGGGCAGATACACAAATCACAAGATGCATAAAAGAAGAAATTTCTTCTTTGTGTAATATTTGAATTTTTTCTCTGAATTCTTCCTTTGAATGCATATAAGAAAATAACTCAACACACAAGTAGAATAGAACAGAATCTGCCTTCAAAGGGCTCTAGGCGAGGCTTCTCGCTGGGGCAAAGAGTTAGAGAAGAAAAGGTACTGGGATCTGGGACCAGGGAAAAGCAAAAAAGGGGAGGGAAAACCAAAACCAACCAGGTGGGACAACAGGCCTTAGAAATCACCATGTGGAAAGAAGACTACAACATAACAGAGGAGACAGTGTGACTGAGTGGCAAGGAGTTCTAGCTGGACTAAAAGCTCAACCGGTGTGTGGAACAGGGCAGAAACAGATTTCAGAGCACAGGCTGATTGTCTACCCATGGAACCACAATCTTATTATAAATATACAAAAATTATGTTTTATTATAATGATCAAATATATAATATCATTATAATTCTAAAAAAGACAAACGTGATATTAAAACCACACAGGCACATCACCATCATCACAGCAGGTTAGTACAAAGTAGCTTATTGAAGAAAAATTCTACTACTTAATTTCAACATTGTGCAAAATCCTGCTACTACCACCTATAATTTCTTCAGGTTTCCAAATGTGGCCATCGCAACTTCCTCAAAAACTCACCGTAGGAGGCTGGAGTCCTCAGACTGTGCTCACATGTTTCGCAGATTAGAAATCAATCGCTCTATTTTTAAACTGCATTTAAAAAATCTCAAACAGGTGCCTCATTCACAAATGAACACATGTGAATCAGATTGACCTAAGATGCATGAAGCCAACCTCACAGCTGATTTAATCAAAAGTCTGAAGGAATCAGTGTGCAGTAACCCAAAATTTACTAACCAGTGAAATCAATATTCATAAGAAGAATATTTGTCTTTCAGGTCAACAAGAAAATCAGAACGATGTAGCAGATATTTGGGAAGAAAAGGTTCCTAAATATTATGATTCCTTTATCTCCAAAGGCTGACATACATATCTGCACCATTAAATGAATACATCATTTTCTGTGCTGAGATCTGCCCTACGCTGTGTCAGGAATTGTACACGTGCATGACTGTAAGGCAAAAGGAATCTAGTGCAGGACTAGAATTTTTACAATCAGTTATATTACCAGAGGTCAAAAACAGTACTGGTGTTCCCCCCAAAGCGTCTCTGGTCTCAGTAAAAGAGGCAGACATACCAAGGAAGGGGAAGAATAGCAGAAACAGAAAGACAGTAGGAAATAGCTGACACACGGGGGACACGAGCACAGAGCTGCAAACAGACCCTGCACTTCACACATCTCACACCCTGCTACATGGAAATGCCTCATTTCTTGGGAGTGCTGCACTTCTGCAGGGCTTTATCCAATGTTACAGCACAGTAAAGAGATCTAAGCAGCAAAGTGGGCTTCCATGTCCTCATTTTACTGAAGACATTTCTGTCAGCAGGAGGTCAGAAGAGAACCAGTCAGTGCCCACCCCAGGCTGGCAGGCTCCGCAGCCAGAAGCAGAGGGCACAGCTGTGCCAAGACAGTCCCAAGCTGAACAAACCTCACCCTCAGAAAATCAGCAAGTTAGCAAAAGCACCCCAATCAAAGGGCTGCAAAGCCTAATGAGCCAACACAAAGATTTATAAATACAAACATTTTGCTTCAGGAGTCCATTAGAATCACTGATATGAGCTAGCCCACGGTCATATGACGTTACAGGATTATTTTATGCACTGTTTTAACTGCAGTTCCATATGGTAACCAACACTCAGCCCACATATAAACAATCGGAAGGGAGGATCTGAAAACACATGGAGATGAAAGAGAAAATGATGGTTTCTGTTTGTGCCACAGCTGTTTTTAATCTGTCTGCAATGAATCAAGGTCTGCCGCTTTGGTGGCTCTTTGCTTGCTGGGGGTGCAGTGGGTAAGGAGCTATCGAGGGTGGGGCGACAAAGAGGATGGACTTAAATTTTAAGCCACGCAATCACGAGAGAGGAAGATTGCTTTCCTTTGGCTGTTTGTACTCCTCTAGAAGACAGCCTGAAAATCTGTTCAAAACACACCCTGAGCACTTCGAGAAGAATATTAAGGTATTTAAGAAAAAGCAGTAAACTAATTCTAAACTTTTATTGCTAAATACAGATTAATTCTGCCCAGCAAACGTTATCCTTATTGCTTTGAAGTCACAAAGGTATGTTTTGTTACTTCAGGTTTGCCTGAGGTTTCTCCGCTAGAGTGTCTATTTTAAGCAATAACCCAAGGAATGGTTTGCAGTAGGTAGTGGCATCAGAGACATCTGACACCCCAGCTCCTGAATATTCAGAGTCCTCTGAACTACACAAAGCCGTATGTTTGTTCTTCATCCCAGCCTGTCTTTTCATCAAGGAGATTTGTAACTTGCTCCATCCCTCCTATTCTAGTTTCTGAAGGAAATATGTACAGAATATATAATTCTCAACAAACTGATTTGTCCTCTCTTAATACATTACTGACCTCTTTCCTGTAAAGAAAACAAATTTATAATCAGGATTTGTACATACCTGGCTCATTAGACCACTGTTGCACTAGGATATTCTCCCCACATTATATTAAGACAACACTGAAAATGTTATTAAAAAAAAATCCCATTACGTACTACAGTTTATTTTTGATACAGCAAGTGAACCTATTTTAAGGCTACTAATGCCTTTAAAAGTACTAAACAGTCCAACATGTTTTCCACACTTACGATACTTTATTTTTTTTAAACTTGTGAATGGCAATAGGAACAAAAGAACTTCTAGCTCAGTACGTTTCCTTTTCAGATAAGTCACTTTACCTGCTGACATGGCTATTAAGTATTTGTTAAGAACTTCAACGCTTTCATAAATCTGCAAAAACAAACACTAAAAAGCAGCCTTTAAAAGCACCTTGGGTAATAAGGAATATCATGTAAGTAAATGCACAAGTTTCTGGAAAGGGCAGGGGTGGGAGAAGCACAGCACACACCAAAAGCATTCTTTCTACACAGAAATAGTCACATACAGGTGGAAAGAAGCATCATCACCTTGGTCAGCAAATGAGAAGGCTTTCCTGCAATGTTTCTCAGAAGGAGGGAGGTTTCCCTGTCCAAATAGGAGTGCTTGTGCAGAAAGAAAGAGAAAGAACATAAGTCAAAGGAAGTCAGTATAGTAATTTTATAGTGTCTTGATTACAGAAGATAAAGCAGAGTTTAAAAGAAAAAAACCCTACACCACCACTTTATTTCCCTCCCATAAAAAACATGAACATTCCCAAATACTGTGAGCCTAACACATTGGTGTATAAGCAGTTGTGCCAAAGGGGACAATGTTTTAACCTTCCTCTGTACAAAATGTCACACAATAGAATCAAGAAAACTTTTGCTTACCTGTTACTGGTTTCTTTTCTGCAAGAGAAAACTTATTTTTAAAGACATTTAGAACTACAGAAGTAAGAACACATGCACTTAAAATGTTTTTCAAAATCCTCTCCAGTCTTCTAAAATTGACCATTCTACTTCCACTACACAAACATAAAGCCACTAAAAACTGGCCATCCTGGAGACAAGGAAATGGTTTCATGCTTTCTACACTGGTTGCTGCTTCACTGTTAAAGAAGGAAGATGTTACCATCATAATGCATCGACCTGACTTACAATCAATGTCCTAGTTTTTAAAGGGCTTAAGTCTCTCTTCTCTTGTATAGCCCAAATTACGACATTACAAATCCCCACATTTCTCTTGGAAGATAAATTAGCAGAAAGTACATTTTCATCTGTTCAAAAAGGGGAAGCAATGAGCAGAGCAAGGCAAAAATCAGTCAGTGACAGATACCAGAGTGATTACTTCTTCAGCATCTGCTACACACAATAAAACCATCATCATGCAGCAATTTGCAGAACCACAGTCACAAGTCTGCTAAGGTGCACTTAACAAAAGAGCATCAAGTACATCTCCCATGCAGCACCACTGCACTGCAAGTTCTGCCCCATGTGGCTGCCATTGCCTCAGCCTTGTTCCTATCAGCCCGGTGCCAGACAGAACAAGGCATGACAGCTTTCGTTTAGTAATGAGCAATACAGAACCCCCATCTCTTCTTCAGTGCCACGACAAGGTGTGGTCTCCTGAAAAAAAATGAAGATCCCATGTCTACAACTTCACGCAAGGCAGTATCAAATAGTCTGGTGAATACAGTTCCCGCAGGGAGAGTTTAATTGATGTGACTGCCACATGCTGGGATGAGCAATTAAGGATCTCAAGGAGGCTTTAAAAGTTACAGCTCAGCAAAGAGTCTACACAGCATCTGAAGTGAAACCCAGGCTCCATCTGGTATTCAGCCACTAATACAGACACAGGTTATGCTACACACTGAATAAAGACCTTTCTGCCTGCACATTAATTACATCACACACTTTAGACGCACAGCAGAGCTGCCTAGCTTAAGCACACACTGCTGAGGTTTGTAGGACCTGGTATGATTAAATGATCTCAGGCACTAATTACATTCATACTGGATTGTATCCTTTCCTACACAGCTCTCACTTCACATAAAGACAGTTCAGAGTGGTCTCATTACAATATATTGCTACAGAATTTGCCAAAAAAACCAGTTGGCTCAATCCAAACCCCAAAAGTATACATAAAAATGACAAGTTCAAGGAAATCCTTCCAAAGAGGTTCTTGACAGAGTGTCAGAAATCATGGGCATTACAATGTACATTTGTAGCCTCTTCCTCAGGGTATTAGGCACCTTCTGTCTAGCCTGTTAGTCAACAAGTGTCAGATTCAAGAAAGGACACAGAAGCTCTCCTTAAAGGAACTACTATTTGCTGGAGAATATTTCTCCTACAGGGAAGCTCAGGGTATGTTGATTAACTTTCTTCCTACCATTGGTCATTTTAGCTGCTGCCACCTCACATTTAAGTACAGTGGGACTTTTCTCCAAGGAGCTTCTACTCTATCCAGAAATGGGAACTCCATGTATTTCTTACATCATAATAGCCCCTGGAAAATTTGCTAACACTGCTTTACAGACCTGTGGCAAAATATGGAAACAGGTAACTACCTGCACAAACCATTGGATAAAGAAAAAAACTAAGCTTCGTTCTAGAACAATGTGTTACTTTCACAATCCAGTTTTAAAGCATTCAATCTATTTCAAAGAAAGACTTCAGCTCAAGCATCAAGCTTTGAGGTAAACAGATGTTGCTCTGTAATAGAGGCTCCTAGACTATTCCATTGTTCAGGGGAAGATAAATATTTTGCTATTTTTTTTCTACACAGTACAATCACAGTGGACCACACAGAGGACCTAAATAATCCACTCTTCCTCTCTCCTTCTGGAGTTCAAATACATATCAAAGCTCGGACAATTTAAATGCCAGATCTCTCCAAATAAATTAACCTACTTTTCTGCCCTAACTCCTTTCCCAGACTAAAAATAACAGCAATGAAATCCAGGAAAACAAAACCAAAGCATTAACTGCTTCCAGGTAGACATTTCTGCTCTTCTGCCATGAAAAGCATCTCTTCTCCCACCTGCTCCCATCACAACAATGAGAAATCAAGCTCTGGCAACAAAGGCATCTCTTCCCCAGTGCATCACCTTAGATTCATGTAGGATATGAAACCAATTCCAATTCCACAAACTAGTATGTTTCCCACAATGCCACACATTTTTCTATCCTGCTGCAGTAAGCTGACTGCTTCCCCATGAGAAGGTCATCATTTCTCATAACGGGTATTTTCAGTTTAAAAAGGGTTTCTAAATTGTCACACAACCAGAATGAAATATTCTTGGAAGGCAAAAGTAGTTTGAAACATAATGAAAGGGTCAAAATTTAACAACAGCTTTGGAGAAAACAAGACCGTGCAGTCCTTTATACTAAACATGCAGTCATAGAAGAGCCAGATGGTAAGAGCTGGAAGACTACTTTATTCTGCGTTTATTAAAATACTCAGCACAGCTACTTTTGCATGAGTAACATCAAGTCAAAGACTTGATGCGTAATTGACCAAATTCTTCGAAAGCTGTTTCTAGATCAGCACTTAAGTGGGGGCAAACCCAAATAGTATGTAACATGTGCACAGCCCAAAGTTAGCTATAATTCTACTGTAAGGGTTTTTTTAAAGTTGTATTTTTTATGTATAGGATAATGTTCTCAAAATTCAGTCATCCGTAAAAGCCATACCTTGTTAAAAGTTTCTGTATAAAATCGGTAATGCAAATGCAGAGCAAACGGAAAAGCTTCTCAAAATTACTTCCATTACATGTAGAAAGAAAGTTCACTTAGCAGGCATAAGTGGATGTTGACATTTTCTGTGAAAAGGGGATCTATAAAAGTACTCAGCCAATAAAAAGAATTTTAAAACGAACACTTATACTTCAATATTTTAAATGCGGAATAGGGAGCCAGACTCCACTCAGGATTCCCAGTTAATCTAACACCACCACTACTCAGGCAGAACTCAAAATACCACAGCTCAGTGAAGATCCAGGAAGGACAAAGTGACAGGGCTTTAAGAGGGCTCTTAAGAGGCAATTCGAAATGTTTCCTCTCATCACCTCATCAAATCTGTCGATAGAAACTGTGCTACAAGACTTTACACCAGGAAGCCAGGGCAGGCCATAACACCACCCTGCCATGCTGGAGACCGAAACACTACATTTGTTTCTTTATATAATCCTCAGAAGGGACTCTTCCTTCCCTAAACGCACCAAACATGAAGCCTACCATCAGGTATCAAATATGCTTGCAATTTCTTTTCCTTTTTGTGTTGAAATCACTTCCTTTGGGGACAATTTGAACACAATACATAGAAAGCTATCCAGTTCTGTTCTAGTCCTTCCTCATAACATGGAACAGACTTTGAACTAAGTTGCAGGAACTCAATCTAGTTAAAAGACCTGGACTCAGAAAAATAATGAAAGCTGTCAGAAGCAGGAAAACCATTTTACACAAGAAGTAGAAGCCTGAAAATGCAAAGATGACTGCTTAGAACTGCATCATACCATAACTCCTAGGAGCAATTATTCCAAATCACACTGAAAGCTATGGATAACAATAAAATACGGAGAATAATAAAAGAATCCTCAAAATGCTAAAAAAGGTTGATCGGAAAATTAATTTTCTGTAAAATTAAACACACGCCTTTCTCAAGGGATGATGAAACTGCTGTGCACAAAAGTATTTAGTGCAGAAACAATTTTACTTTAAACAACCGGGTTATGATGATCGAAATATCAGAAGCAATGAAAAGCGTATCAATAAACTTACTACTGTCTACATAAGAAACTTCAGCTGCTATGGATAATCACACCAAAGAAAACCACATTTGAGTAAAATTAACATTACACTTAAAAGTTCTAGATGCTGTTAAGACAAAAAAATGAGTAGCTTTCATGTGCAGTTCATTCAGCAAATACAGCTCAGCCTTGATGTTTATAAAAACACAGACTATAGTCTTGTTCCAAATCAGGTTTTGCACTTCAAAGATTTCCTATATCCTTTCTTTGGAGACAGGAATGTAACATCCATTATCTTCAGATCTAAATACCAGACGTTCATGGACCAGCTGTTGCAAATTGCCCTTCACTGTTTTCAGAAAACTCAACAATACTTTCATACCCATCACCACTCCCTCTACAAAACATGTTTGCTAAACATGATAGAACAGATGGGCTAGCGGGAAAATGAGAACACCTTTCAGATTTCCAGAATACAATTTGTTGCACTAAACTGAATGACAAGCAATGCTCTACATGGTCAAAACCTCAAGGTTTTCTCACCTATTATCCTTGTCAGTTCCATTACGAAATATGCAGTGGACTATTTTAATTCCTGAGGTTCGGAGGTCTTGAGCTGAAAGTCAGTTTCAAAAAAATCGAAACTGAAATGATTTCTAAACTATCACTGAATTACTGAGCATATCAGATTTATTTTTTACAGACAGCAACTGATGGGGGATTTGAAGCAGATTCTTTTAGAAGAGGTGATACACTGAGCTGTCTAGCAAGGTGCTGCAGCACAAAGGCCATGTAGCCCACCCCGCCACGGCAGCAGGCCACCAGCTCACAGGCTGCACGCTGTATTAGACACAGCCTCCTTTCTTCAACTCTACTTGCGCATTTTTGCTAAATCTTGACCATCACATTCATATTGAACACTGATCCATTTGCTTGTTACACACCTGATCATCACCTAGCACGGAAAGAAGTGGGACCAATTTAGAAAGATTCAATCTCATTAGCAAGAGACTGAGTTGTATCCAATTCCTCTGATATGAAGGTAAGGGCTGAGAATGCACGCATACAGAATTTAAAAACAGTACAGTACAGTCTGAAAGGTGTCAAATGTGTTCTTTACACTGACAATTTACAAATAATGATCAAAACCTGGGTGGGAAGTGTAAGAAAAAGGTGACCTGGCAATCTTCTTCAGTATTTTGTCTTATTGTTCTAATATCTTAAACGTTAAATACAAAACCTCCTTTCAAGTTAAATATTTTCTGTATGTTCAAAGACATCTTTCACTCAAGGTATATACAACAGAATAACTCACCATAGCACATAAAAAAAGGCCATGACAAACACACCGAGGACTTGTGCATGTAATTATCTTGCCATGTTTCTTGCAAAACTCTTATTAAAGAGTTGAACATTAACACACACGTTTAATTAAACCAGCTGGTGGCACTCTTGTGTCACTGTTCTGGATTTAATATGGCAGTTGAGAAACACTACAAAAATCTTCTTTAAAAGCATCCTCTGTCCCTAAAAACAAACTGAAAATCATGGGAACTCAGTAAAGAGCATTCAATAGAGAGCTATATGCTTGCAAAATTTTGGTGAAAAGGTAACTACTATAGCTTCCATTTCAACTACATCCCTATGCTGAATCCTCTAGACTCCAGCCTAAAGAATTAGGATCCACTATTTTCAAAACAGAACTCAAGAATTAAAGTTTAAACATAATTTTTGTAACTTTGACTCACGGGGGGACAAAGATGGCAAAGAAATCAAATTTTTCTTTGCAAACACTGAGATTATATATTCATATGGAATGTATTCATATGCATACAATGTCAAAATACCCATTTTCTGCTTTCCTTAGCAAAGGGGGTTGTTTAGCCTAGAAAAAAAGAGGCTCGGGGGAGACCCTATCAGTCTCTAGAAATACCTAAAAGAAGGTGGTAGACAGGTGGGTGACAGTCTCTTTTCACAAGCAACAACAAGAGATAGGACAAGGTCAAACAGACTCAAGTTGTGCTAGAGGTTTAGACAGGGTATTAGAAAAAATTTGTTGCAAAGGGAGCAACCATTTATTTTTGTTAAAATCTCAGAAAAGGAAAACAGACCCTTAGAGGCAGCAGCATTAGATAGCTGCCTGACACTGCCACATGCAAGATGTGCTCCCACAGAAGCACAGGGTGGGTAAGGTTGGAAGGCACCACAGTGGGTCATCTGCTCCAACCTCCAGCTCAAGTGAGGTCATCCTAGAGTTGCTTATAAAAAAGCTCTACCACTAAGGCAGAAATTTTCCACAAGGCCTTAGTGTTACAGGATGATTACTAGTCACTTACATTAGACAAGTATTCCAAAGAAAAGAAAGGAAGGTGTGTGTCACTTAAAATACAGATGTTTTTAAAGACCTCTGTACATCGGACCATGAAATAGATCATTGGCAGAGATATCATCAAAGACTTGCTTTGTGCTGCCCCACAAAAAGATACCTGCATTTGTCTGACAGTTACAGACTAGACCTACCGAAATGCACTGCAATTTCAGTAGTATGTCTGTGGACATCTCCAGCTAACAAGCTGCTGCACCGGCTGCACGAGGTGCACTCTTGGCCAGCCCATGCACCTCCCACGTCAGGCTGGGATGCTCCCCTGTTGAACACGAGGCACTTCAGATAGAGCAGGACAGAAAGGACTGCAAAAGCTAGTAAACATTTCAGTTCAAGCTTAGTTTCACTACTGCTTTTTAGAGATTTAAACTGCCATAAGGAAGAGGCAGGCCTGTCGTTCCCCCAACCACGTGTTCTCACATCCCTCGTCAGGACAGTGCTCATTTTGACAACGTGGTCCAACAGATCGATGAACAACTAATTCAGGATTATTTTTCAGGGAAAACTGCTCCAAATCACTAGGCAGCTGCACAAACAGCATGATGCAAGACTGCCCAATTCATCAGTTGCACGGACCTAAACTAACATAAACCAAACACGAAATCCCAAATAAAGTTCGTCTGCGGGGAGGAGGTTTCAAGCATGAATTCTCCAAAAGAAAAAAATGCAGGAAAGAATAAATAAGATAGAGTATAATTTCACAGGAAATGGTTGTCTGATCTGTCTAAAAAAGATACATTAAGTGGAAGACCTAAAGAAGGAAGGGAAAAAAACCCGTCAAACTTAGTATACTATGACTAATTAATTCCTAACTGCATCAGTCAAAGAATATCAGACTTGTGAAGGGCTCTACCTGTAGCACAGAAAACATCAAAGCAGCAAAGAAAGCTAAGAAATAAGAGCACATGTAGGTTTAATTGATTTAATTGGTTTTGACAGAATCTGCTGCCTTTTACACTAAGAAGCAGCTGCATTAAGTAACATTTCATTATATGCCAGGTGACTTCTAAACCATAAATCCCCTCCAAAAAAGCTGTAGACATCAAATCATCTGAAGATCAACCACTATGAAAGAATGGATGTACACAGTTAAAAGTCACAGATCTCCCCTTTTGGTTAAAAGCAGATAAGCCACATGAACAAAATAAGATCTGCATTCATAAAGAAAGGCACTGATGGGGCTGGTCTAAAACCTCGAGTAACTTTTACAAACATGAAACTAGTAAGTGTCTAACACAAGAAACCCCCCAAAGCTGTAAATCTGGTTAACTAAAAACGAAGACTCCCCTTTGTATTTGCAGACAACTTTTATTATACTATAACAGACTAAACACTAACCAGCGTGCTCAAAACTGACACAGCTAAAAGGCCAATACTCAGTTATTCAGAATATGAAGTCTTTTTTTGGGAGCTTCGAGCTCCTTCACAAACCTCAAAACCCCTAGTTCTCATCCTATAGGTTAGGAATATATGCAACTGAAGAAAACACCATGAATTCTTTTCTCCCCTTAAGAATTTAATGTTCCACAATTGGCTGCCATGTTCTTAATTTTTGTCATCTGTTACAAATTTGGTTTTTGGCAACCTGATGTAAGGACAAACAAGTAATCTGTTGCTAATTTCCTACAGATGTAGTATTTCACATCCCTAATCTAATCGAATGCTGAAGAAAAAATAAATTTGTCCTGGTTTTAACCAGACTGGTGTATCCGCAAAAATTGGCTGTTTAAAAAGTTCCAGTAATTAATCATGACTTGTAGCGATATCTTCACTGGCAACTGCAGCCAATGCACACTACAACTCTGCAGCACGTTTTTGGCAAAATTTGGTAACATCCTAAGGCAAGTCTTTCTCAGCTCAGCTCTAGTGGCTTGGTCCAAGAGGTATGCTGCCTAGACTTACTTGGCTACTGATCTATGGTATTTTCATTCTTGCAGATGAATCCGGCAAGAGAGAGAACCTCTAAACAACCACTTTCTTAGATTGTCTGTATTAATGATACAATTTTTTCCTCCAGAAATCCTTTCATAAAGTATTTTTGTAAAGTGCTGTGGAACAGGCACAAAAGCAGAGAATCATTTTAAAATGTGTTTACTTACACAGCATTTGGGACAGCAAAGTGAGTCACTCAGCTTGTCCACAGAAGCCTCCAAGATCACAGAATAATCAGGAAGAACAGTGTATTTCAGCAGAAACAATGCCCTTGGTGTTCATCCTTACTGTAACAAAATATACCAGAGCTAATTTTTGAGCTGATACCAGGTTTGCCAGCCAGCAGTGTCAAACAGGACGTGTATTATACTGTCCACTGTCCTGTTCCTTTCAGCAAGGGAACTTTTAAGCTTATACATCAGTATGAGGCAAAGCTGACAGGCAATGTCAGAAGATAAAATTATTCTTACATGTTTCACAGTTCCTGCCACATTTCAATTTCCTCCTATGTGGAAAAAAGTTATAGTATAAATTTTAAATTCATAGCTATAAGTCAGATACACCTATTGGAGAATCAGGATTTACCAATACAAGGATAATGTTTAAATTCTAGTTTCCCTTTCATGTATTTTAAACCTACATATCCCAATTTTTAAAACTTCCCATTCCATGCATGTGCAGTAAACAAAACTTTGAGTGTCTCCTTTGCATTCCAATTGAAAATTCTTTAAAAAATTTAAAATTATCCCTCCCTATAATTTGCTTTGCAGATTCCCCAAGTACAATGTGAAAGAAGGTTAAGGTGCCAGTTCTGCAGGCATTGGGAAGAGCAGCATTAGCAATCTTTGGGTTCGAGCGCATCATGTGGCCATTGTGAATAGCCAAGCACACTCGAATACCAAAACACATAAATATTGTTTATGCTTCATAAAATTATATGTTTATCTCAGAGAATGCTTTGAAAGCTTCCAAAAATCTGGCAAGTGAGGAGTAATTTTACATGTATTTCAAGAAAACTGGACGACTCACACTTCTTATGCCAACAGAACTGGAAGCCAAAGTAATGCTTCAGGATGATAGATATGCACAATTTTTCTTTACTGTTGACTTATTAAAGAACACTTTGTGACTAATAATTAGGAAAAAGAAAAAAAAAAGAGGAAGAGATCATCTAATTTTGTTTCAAATTAAGTCTTTCCACTGACTATTTTTGTCCCAGGAAAAGGGTAACTGGAAACACTCCAGAATACACTTTGTGTACAAAACTAAGGACATAACACAACTGGCAGAAAATGACATGATTTTTAAAAAAAAATTCTTTAGAAGAAACACAAACCAAAGTTCTGCCATGCCTTGTTTGTTGTCTATCTGTGACTACTCTCACAAACTGAAATCTAACATTCTTCACATCTGCTAACCACACAAAACACGGAGCATAAGGAAAAATACTCAAACATTAAGCTCCCAAAACACAAGAGGCAACAATGGTCTATTCCTGCAGGAGCTAAAATAGACCACAACTGGTTTTCAAATCACCTACAAATAACAGGTGAGCTTCAGCAATCCAACCCTATTTTGAGACACCGTTGCCTACCAAAGACCATACATACTATCAGTTGATTTCTCTGCATCCACTAACAGTGTACTGTGCTTTCACACCATGGAACATTCAGCAATTCCACTAGAACATGACCCTCAGTAACTTTAAACGGGCACCAAAGTTTCTGTGTTAGGCCACTGCATAGGCAAGGGAAGTGTCAAGATGTCCACAGAAGCAGCATGGCAAAATTGCCGTGAAACACAAACTCTGTTTCTTTTAACATCCATTTCAAGTTTTCCATTTTACCCCAGGAGCTATTAGACAGTGCAGATTTATTTGTGTGCTGAGCTTACATGACAATCCTTACTGTCACGCCTCCGAAGCTCCCTATTTTCCCCTGAAAGAAACATTAATGTTTACTCTATACTGCTGCCTTCTCTGTCAAGTGAAGCAAAGAACTTGCAGCTGTAATTCACTGGCAGTCCCTTGTCATGATTTTCACCTCTTAAACTTCAAGTCTAACTCTACAATGAATTTAAGCAAAAGCTAGAAAATAAAATACAATTAAAAAATCATGTAGCATTCCTGACTGCTGAATTTTGCATTCTCTTCATACATAGGCCAGAATCTCTCAGCTGTGCAAACTGGGTTACAGACATAAAGAACTCGGTGGTGTTGGGAGGGTGGGGGGCAGTGCTGTGCTGTGCCAGACCAGATGGCAGACTTCAAACTTATCTGCAAGCCCTTCTCTGAGCACGTGCAGGACAGGAACAATGACTGCCCATGAATGGGCCCTTTCACCCCTCCAACACAAACAGCTACACAAGCATCATCAACACATTCCTCTATTCTCTCCCCACTGCTTTCTTCTCCTACTGCTCTAGCACAGCTCACTGAAAATAGAGACAACTTCTTGCTGGCAGAGAGACCAAAGGAAGAAGGAAAAAGATAATGTGGGTGGAAGGGATAAGTTAGTCATACAGTCATCACTTCCCCTACCTTTAACTCATGCTATTACTTCAACCAGTCTACACTCAAGTAAAGTATCCCCAATACAGAAACAAAGCTTTCAAGTGTATGCCACTTGTTACACAACTGAAAACATAGCAAACAAAATGCAACCTACCAATTTAAGAACCAACACCTTTTAAGCAAGGATCTGGGAAATCATTTTGTCAAAGACAAATTTCAATTTAGCAAAAACCATGAGGTTTAGGGTGGGGTAGAAACTTTTCTTCTTATTCAACAATGCTTAAGGGGAACTTAAGACAAGAACACAAGTGCAGTTAGAAAACACTTAGTACCACCAAGACAAGATCTTGAGACTACAGAGCAGTAGCATTTGAAGACATGAATGTTCACAGTGTCTAAAGAGATAGCATTAAGAATTGTTATTAGAGAAAGAAAAGAGAACATATCACGAAAACAAGTAATAAACCCACAATTTTAGACCCAGGGAATTCCAGTCAACCCCCTCAAAAGTGACATAAAGATAAATTCAGAATGAGAACAAGGATGGTCCTGTCCAACAGAACCAGTGAGAGTTATCTGTGATCATACTGATGTATTTCAGCCCCAGCAGTTCCGACAGCACAAGCTGCTGGAGGAAGGGGAAAACAAGACACTACTGTGCCTGTCCAAATAATCCATTACCACCAGTGGATGTATTCCTGCTCTCCCTTCCAGCCTCCAGTCCTTGGCTACAACCCTCCTAACTG
The DNA here is from genome assembly GCA_013396755.1 of Sclerurus mexicanus. Classification (NCBI taxonomy): domain Eukaryota; kingdom Metazoa; phylum Chordata; class Aves; order Passeriformes; family Furnariidae; genus Sclerurus; species Sclerurus mexicanus. The sequence continues at coordinate 838,073 of VWZF01004115.1, read as the reverse complement.
TGCATCAGCACAGATCAGACTCCTCTGAGTCTCCCCACTTTACCTAAATAACACACAATGAGCCCCAGAATCGAAGCAGTAAGTTTTGGTGTGCTGAGGACCAGTAAGTGCCAAAGCTGGGACAAGGGAGGAGATGAGACAGTGTAAGCCAGAACTTTGAGGATGAGAGGAAGGGGAAGTTATATCCTTCCACTGCTGGTGGTTGTGGAATCACAGCCTTTTCCCGTAACATTGATCCCTATTATCAGTAAAAAAGCACATTAAACCACACATACCTTCAGCAGGCCAGTGCATGGCAGCTCTTTGACCAGACTTTCCTGCATTTCCAGGTCAGAGAGCTCTTAAATACAGCAGAATTATTTTTTAAGATAGAATACTGAAGTTAATAACTGCAAAGCTTAATTTCCTTTTTCAGACAAGCATTTCCTCCCATCAATTCCTCCCATCCTCTCAGCATTTCCTTCCACTTTACTTAAGAAGAGCATAACATCAAGTTGCAGAAGAAAGGATGACTTTCTAAAGTACCTATACTGCCTGGAGAGGACAGAAAGGGTCGGTCAAAAGGGCAGAGCTGCCAAGACACTGACCTCTTTCATAAGAGCCACAGCAGCAAAGAGAAAATTTAAAGGTCAGCTCAACTACAGGCAGTCTCAAGGAAGACAGGAAAATGAGCTAACTTGAAGCACTATGTTAGAATAACAAATCTTCGAACAGACCTGCTATGGCCATGAAAAAAAAACCTCTCCCACTTACAGCATAAAAATCATTTGGATTTTTTCCCTACATGGGCACTAGGTGTTCTTCAAAGGCTATTTCCTCAGAGGGATGTTCTCCATTAGAAACAGCACCATTGAGTCAACTGTGTAGGTAGGAAGGCATAATTCAACCCTACTAGTAAAAGGTGTTTTGGGTTACAACCCAGCCACGAGGATTAACAAACACTTAAACTAGTTTTCGGGCACTAGATGAATGAAAAAGGAAATAAACTGCTTTGTTTGATACCCAGTGATTCTTTCAGAGAATCCATTTAAAGGGTGAATTTCATTTAAAAAACATTACCATAGAATACGTCACAATCTCCAAAAGTTATTTCCCCCTTCTCCGTTTACTAGTGATGAGAAAAGAAAGCTACGTCTCAGTAAAAAGTCCTATCCCATCATGTAACAGATTTAATACAGAATAGCTGAATACAAATCCTGCAAACCTGGGGAAAATTTCTCAGAGTTGAACACCTTCCTCAGGCTGCTGAAACTAAAGGGAATAGACAGAGCAAAACCAAAGCAGCACAGTTAATGAGAGCAGAGGTTTCTGCTCTCAAGAGGGGAGAAGAATCTGGTTCTCAAATTACCAACACTTTCTGGTTACCTTCTTCAAAGGAATCACTCTTATCAACTTATCTGGGAAGAGAAACAATAGCCACACTCTTACAGGAGAAGCAATCACTGGGTTTACAAAGCCAGTGCTCACGTGTCTTTAAGAAAAGCTTTTGGAGATGACTTTGACCCTTGCAGCCAGTGGCCAAGAGCTCAGAAAGTGACTGCCACACTTGCAGCAATAGAGATTAGCCTCCTGTGAAGACAAAGCAGCTTCTCTGTACCTTGGTTCACCAACATCGAGCTACTTAAGTGAAGCAGGTGGTTTGTTGATTACTAATGACAGAAAGAACTGAAAAAAACTGGGAGACGAGAAGGGCAATGTTGCTGATGCCTCAAGCATATCACTGCTGAAGCAAAAGAGAGAATCTAGAGAGAGACTTCCAAAATCAACTGTACAAAACACCTTGCATTTTTGAAAACTAAAAAATGCAAAGTTCATGTTATTCTTGGGCTATGCATGCTAGAGTGACTAATGCACATAAATCATCTTTTTAGTCTGAGAAGAGACAAAAATGCAAGATTACCTAGCTTTCTACATCATAGAAACATATACATAACCATGAATAACAGAGATGCAAAAAAGCCCCCAAAATAGACCTTGTCATAGCATAGAAAGAAAATGATTGACAAACAAACAATATAATCAATGACTGTCACAGGCTTGTTTGAACACTTAGGCCTACAGCAATAATGCAAAGGTTTGCATTTTAACTTTCCAAAGAGCAAAGGACACATTTCTAGCTATGCTTTAATTCATCCAACATGAAATCTCCAATAGAAACATAATGAACACCAACTTTTTATACAAAAAGAAAGTTTACCCAAACTGTCATTCACTCAGTGCTCACCACTTCAAATAAAGATTTAAAATGAAGTGTGACCTTGATGAGTGGATCTGCCAAGCCTGCATCATTCACTCTGCATCAGATGAACTTTGCTGCAGATGTGTAGAACCCTGCTTTCAGCACTGCTCATTCAAATTAGTGTTAATTATTGATTAGAATAAACTCAGCTTGTTCCAGTTTTCTCTCATCAAAGAGAACATGTATATTAGTACTACTGACACTTGAGCAGGTCAGATTTCTGTTTTAAAGAATATTTCTATGAGATAGCTTCTAGCTTAAGTTTTCAAAATTCACTGTAACATCTCCTCATTTCCTCTCAAGTCACCAGCACTTTCAATGGTCACCTAAGTGGCTGCTTTGAAGCAACGCCAAGGCACCAAAGTCCCAAACAAACGTTTGCTGTTGTATTGCAGCCCAGTTGTTCTGCTGTTTTGTGCATTGTTTCAAAGAGTTCTCCCTGTCATGCATTAAACAAGAACATTAAGTAGCAGAATATTACTGGTATAGTGTAGTTGCAGACAGGCATTCAGAAATTACTCCATGTGCGTCAGGTATTAACTATACTGTAAGAGGAATGCAGTTTTGCAACTGGACTTTCTTTTTTCCACAGATGTGCGCTCCTCAGATTTAAACTAAAAGCAATATATGAGATTTACTTAGAATAAAAATATTAAAATGCATGGTTGGCTTAGGAGGAGAAAGAGATAGGGAGAGCTCTTTAAAAAACCCGAAAAAAAATTTTAAAAAAGCTGCCTTGCAGACAGACCCAAAACCAGAGAAAGCAGCAGCTACAGCATGTGCAGTCCATGCAATTAGCAATCTTAGTGTTTAATCAACCCCGCTGCACTGCAGAGGATTAGCTAGGAGTTTCACCATGGGGGGTGGGTGTCTAAGTTTGAAGAAAGAAAAAACCCAAACTGAACAAAGATCTTGAATTAGTGACACTCTACCTCAGTGATTGGCTGCCCTTGTGTAGTCAAGTCCAGTTCCTGAGGTCTCGTAACCTTATCGATATCCAAGGAGTCCATGCTGGAAGCTGCAGAGGTCATGCTGGAACGGGAGGAGTTACTGATGGAGCGCACCTCAGCATCACTCACTGTGCCAGCAGATGCTGTCCTCCTGTGCTGAGCAGTAACTACTGGTTTGGTGTCTTCTGCAACAGACTGTTGGGCCGCCTCATCCATGCTCAGCGAGGCCTTCTCCAGCTGCGCGGTGATGTCATCCAAAGACACGTTGGCATGTGCCGGTTTAGCCACCTTCCCGGAGGAGCAGGATAATCCTTTCATGCTGCTGTGCTTAGCGGAAGGCCGACCGGCAGGCGGTTTCTGAGGTTTGGGTTCCGTGGCAAGACGTTTCACGGCAGCGTTGTTTGCGGAATGAGAGCCGATGCTGCTGAGCTCCTGCTCTATGGAGCAGAGATCAGCCATGAGGGCGTCCAGATCCACAGCCTCGCCCTGATTCAGGGCTTCTGCAACAAACAAGAGCTGTCAGTGTGTGCACTCATTTCATGTGCAACTCTTCATTTTGGGTTACCAAGTCTAACAGCTGGGGTAAGGGAGCAAAGGAAGCAGCATTTTCTTTCCCCATCTGTACTGCAAGATCTCTGCTCGCTGCTAAGCGGCTTATTTGCACTACTACTCTTGACATATTCACCAGCACAGGAGTGTTACATTTGAGAAGTTTAAACTGCTTTCCTGTGAACAGGATCTAAAAGTACATTTGCATAATATCATGCCTCAACTTTTCAAAAAAGCACAGGTGTTCCACTAAACATTTTCTAAATTGCTGAAGCCATGTAACTGCTTTAAAAAAAACCAAAACAAAAATACTATATACATACTCAAGCCTTTAAATGAAGGTTTCCTGCATTACAACCATGGGAAGCAATTTCAAGACAAGGAAAAATATGATTTTTGGTTAATGTGAAAGCATTCTCTACCTCTATTCCTGCACCCTGTTCCATGAAGCAAGATGCTTTTTCTTCCCAGTTAACAGATACACATTAATTCATTCTTTCATGAGACCAGACTCCAGAACATGCTTTACTGTACAATTCTAGCCTGCAGTTCTGATACTAGGTGCTGCAAAAGATACTGCTTTAGGATGCTCGAAATTCTGGCATCAGAAAGCAATGCCTTCAGCAAATATGTTCTCACTTCAGCTAGAAGCCTGCTCAAATGCTCTTATATTTTAACCTGTTTTCATTTATAGCTGGAACGGGTTTTTTTATTTAAATGAATATTTAAGGGGTAAATAATTCAACAAACCATTCAAATTGTACATAGAGAAGCGATAAGAGAAGTTGGCAAGATTGGTTTCCTGACGGAGAGGTGATCTCTTCACTGGTGCCACAGGCTTGTCTGTATCCAAACTCTGAAAAAGACCAAAAAAAGGGCAAAATAAAGTTTGACAGGAATTGGACAAGCAAACCTTAAGATGAATGAGAATTAATCTTCTCTAAGAGAAATTTCTCAAAATCTCCTGGCACGTAAAAAAACCAACCCTCTTTTTCAGGCTTTAGACTGAAAACATACATCATCATACAACAGAGATTTAGCTTCAGATATGCAATAAAGAAAAGGTGTTAAGCACATTCTGTTTTTTGCGGAATCAAAAGGAGGGAAGCATATTCCAAATGCTTTTTTAAGAGGTGTTACATACCGGCTCATTTTGAAACACAGGCAGCTGTAACCATTTCTCTGGGCGAGGATCTAAACACATTGGATCTGGGATACCCTAAGGTATGCATCATTAGCTTATGAGCATGATTATGGCATAAGAACAAAAATATTTAATGAAGAAGTCTATTTTATTAAAGGAGATTTTTAATTGGCTGAATTCAGACTTCTTTTTCAATAAGGCTTTTCTGTGAATAATGTTAAATTGTGACAGCAAACCCCAGGCAGTTTATGTAGGACATGTTTTTTTAGAAAACTAGTATAGGTTAAAAAAAAGAGATACTTTTCTCTTTCTAATCTTCAATTGTTATACTATGAAGGCTAATACGGGTGTAATACACAATGTTATAAGAAATACCAGGATTTGTGTAAATAGCAAGCAGACAAGGGCAGGAGCTGCTGCCCCTGGAATGACAAGTGCTCCGTGGGGAATCCAGCTCTTGCTGTCACCGAAGCTCAACAGGCCTGCAGAACGTCTGAAATTAAGCAATGCTTAACTTTTATGATGTCTTTATATTGATAAAGATTTCCCAAAGGTATGCTTGTCTGAAAGAAAAGCGTTCTCTAGCTCCAACAGACCACAGTTTCTCTCCTAAGCTTTTTATTTTCACTTTCTACATCTTTACTCAAGCCATATGTTAAAAACTGAAATGCATTACTTTTTCCCATAATATTTATTCTCGCTGAACTCCCTTCTCTCTTCAGCTTGGCCCAAACTTAAAAAAAAAACCAAAACAAACAAACAAACAAAAAAACCCCAACTAGTGAGTCAATCATCACTTAATGAGAGGACAGTGAGGAAGCCTCGTCCTCCATCGGATGGACAGAGCGTCACCTCTAGTAACTCTGATCAAGCTCTGATCAGAAGAGCGGGGAGGGGAGATAAAAGAATCTACCTCTAACCCTGGACACTGAAGAGGCAGGTTAGGGCTCATTCCTTCAGGCTGAACCCAAACACTGCTACAAAAGATTTTCTGTAAAGCAAGTATATCCTGGTTAAAGTATCTAAAATGTGTTTTACTGACTTTAATAATAATAAACTTACTTCACCTCCCTGGAAACACATGTGATATGCTCTCACTGTTACCTCCGCAACACATTAGATTGCTAAAACAGCGTTTTGGAGAACTGCTCAAAACTGCAACACCACCAAAAGCTTAATTCTGAATAATCAGGAGAAGCAAGGTAAGACTTCATTTAACCTGCACCACAGAGCAGGATAACTTAAGCAGGATAAATGTTAATCCACTCTGCATCATTGCCAAACATGACTCACACACGCTGCAGATTTTGCAACTTCATTTTAAAATACTTTTGTTAGACCAACAGTTAAAGAGGGCAAAGTGAATTCCAATGATCTCAGCGGTATTTTAACTATTTCAAATCTTTTAAAAAGCACTTACATCTGGAGAGGAATCTGGGTCTTACTTTAAACCCCCTTAAAATAAACACTTAAGAAATCTAAAAAGGAAGTTAAAGTTCAAGGATCATAGGGACAAAAAACCTTTCCTCCTACTGCTCTTAAAGTTCAGCTTATGAACAGCAACAAATGCTGAGACTACAGGAGAATGCACTTTGGATCTCATTAAGACTAATCACCCCTCTTTATTGGGACTTCATTAGGACAGCCGCATCAAGACGTGATCATTTTCCAAATCAACTGAGACACAACTAACTCCATTACCTTGTTTATACAAAACAATAAGAGGTCAAAGTTTTGGGGGAAGTGTCTTTTCTCAATAGTTGCAAAAGATAGAAGGGCAACTGTCAGGCTGTGTTGCAGATTGTGGTGAGCAGCAATATGAAAGTGGGAAACAAATAATGTGGGTCCCCCATTAACTACCTATTAGTAGATTTTAAGAACTTTGCATGGACCAGCAACAAAGTGAGACATCAGCCTGATGTCTGTATGTCAACAGTGTAGCTATAACCCCCAAGTAAAGTATGCTTATATTTCTAGGCTGCTCAAACTTGAAAAAAAAGGACAGAGAACAAAAGGTTCGCGACCAATTTACCCGTTGTGCTCCTCTGTCAAGATCCTCACTCAAAGTGATTTATAAAGTCCATGCCTTCAAAAGAGTTTTCACTTCTCACTAAAAACCCTTCATACAAAGCTAAAAAAACAGCAAGAATTAATACATACAGATGCATATCCCACTCTTCCATTCATCTCAAAAAAGCCAGATTCTTCATTGCCCTGAATGTACAAGTTCAGAAGAAAATAAGTTTCCCCGATAGAGCTATATACATTAAGAACTTGCAGGCAGAGATTTAACCAGAAAATAACAGATGAGCCTGAATCTGAAATCCTGTCACATCCTTAACTCCATTCTCCTTCAGTCTTTGGGTAAGATGCAGATGAGAAAAACTGCCTCTTCTCTAGCTTAATGAAACTTCAGTTATGATATCTTTGCTTAATTCTGCATGACAAACACGGATAAGATTAAATACGTTATTTAGGAGGGCCAGCTCACAGAGCTGAAAAAACCCTGCAGGCACTCACAGAGAAATGACCTATCAGCCCAGGACAGGCATACCATGCAAAACGCAAGACCTGCTTGTGAAGGAAAGGAAAAGCACTAGGAAAATGGAAGTGCCAAAAGATGCCCTCTCAGCTACTTCTCTGAAGCAGGAAGGGTACTCTGGAACAATGATGAGTCCTCTAGGGTGTATCAGGTCACCTTACCACATCAGCAGCAGCAACATTCACAACTTCCTGTTCTTTTTGCCGTTCAGGTGCAACAGATAAATGCTGTCACAGCTGGAAAACGTCAAACCACATGTTTGGAGATAGGCTGTATCTCTAGTCAGCTAAAGTCCATGTTTCTCTACATATACAAGGACAAAATACCAATTCCATAGTTCTCAAAAGGAATCATACCCTTTGGGAAAGGTCAAACTACCAGGTTGTGAAAAATGAATTTAACAACTTGAGAAGGGAAAAATAGGCCAATTTATAAACCTTTAAAGAGTACTGAACTGGTCACAGGCCACAGTTTACCTTGCTGCAAGCAGCGGTGCTGAGCAGTTAGCATCCAACTGAAAAGAAACATAATACTTAAAAAGAATTATCCGTTGAGATGTTCCACACATCCCTCACCTGTGTGAGTTTGTCCAGTTCGCCCAGCCAGGCCCCAAACATCTTGTCCAGATCCTGATCTTCCTTATCACTATCTTCTTCTGCACCATGGTCAAGCTCTTCATCTGACAATTGCTCCATCTGAAAAAAAAAAATAGTTTGATACTTACAATTTTCTTATCAGCGTCTAAGAAAACTGGTGTCAGCTACTACACTTCTGGAAAAGTGCTCTGAAGTCACAGCACTCATCTCTCAACTTTCTAAAAGCTGCATACATGCAGTTTATTATCCCGCTCACTAGTACAACCTTAGCATGTAAGTTGCAAAGGATGATTACAAAGCCCTTTTTGCAGCTTGTTTTTGTCAGAACCATGCAGAAAAAGATTAAGAACAGAGTTCACAATATTTAATACTCCACCAGAAATTATTTCATGCTAGCCTTGCATGTGCATTCATTGCCAGCTATTGTTGGCAAAATATATTGACATTACATTACAAAAATCCAACTCTTGTCCAAGGAATTCAGCTGACCACAGTTAAGCAACACCATTCAAGCCACAGGAAGTGCAGTCTTGCTGCACTGCAAATAGATCACTCTACACATCCGTAAACAGAAATGCTTAAACAGGCCACAGAGAATGTCAGCAATACATCCCCTGGGACAGTTTACATCTTGGACAATGACCAGATCACTTCAGTGATACTGCACAATTTTTATTCAACAAAGAAACTCCTCCCTGGAAGCAAAGAGTCACTGTAACATTTATCAGATCCTCTTCCATTCAACAAATTTGTAACCAAGATAAAGACTTAATGTTCTCCAAAGTTTATCTGTTATTACCTCAAAGAAAATTATTCTTTTGTTAAGCAAGCATCTATTCCTTTCTCCAACCACATTCTCCACCTCCTTTTATTGAGCTAAGACACACGTGCCTTTCTGGCTACATCCACACCAGTAAAGCCAGCATCTGGTTCAAAAAGAGTATTTACATATTTGGAGGGGGCGATGATCTGGGTAACAATTTGGGAGCTATCAGTTAGCACAGAAGAGTAAGTCCTAGAGATGTGCTGCAGAACATCCAGAGACACACGAGAACAGATCACCACCAAGTGCTACACAGAAAATGAACGGTAACCTGTACACCTTGATTTAGTCAAGACAAAGAATCACAGAATATGTGAGTTGGAAAGGACCCACAAAGATTATCGAGTCCAACTTCAGGCCCTGCACAGGACCATCCCCAGGAGTCACACCATGTGCCTGAGAGCATCATCCAAACACTTGAACTCTGTCAGCCTTGGTGCTGTGCCCACTGCCCTGGGGAGCCTGTTCAGTGCCCAGCCACCCTCTGGGGGAAAACCTTTTTCTAAGATCCAACCCAAACCTCCCCTGACACAACTTCAGGCCATTCCCTCAGGTCCTGTCACTGGTGACCCCAGAGAAGAGATCAGTGCCTGCCCCTGCTCTGCTTCCCCTCACAAGGAAGTTGTAACTGCAGTGAGGTTTCCCCTCGGTCTCCCTTTCTCCAGGCTGAACAGACCAAGTGCCCTCAGCCACTCCTCATATGCCTTCCCCTCAGGGCCCTTCAGCACCTTCACTGCCCTCCTTTGGACACTCTCATATCTTTCTTATACTGTGGCACCCCAAACTGCCCACAGTATCCAAGGTGAGGCCGCCCCAGTGCAGAGCAGAGCGGGACAATCCCCTCCCTCGCCCGGCTGGCGATGCTTTGCCTGCTGCCCCCCAGGACAGGGTTGGCCCTCCTGGCTGCCAGGGCACTGCTGACTCAGATTCCACTTGCCATTGACCAGGACCCCCAGGGCCCTTTCCTGGCACTGCTTTGCAGCCTCTCATTCCCCAGTCTGAACGTACACCCAGGGCTGCCCCATCCCAGGTGCAGAATCTGGCATTTTCCCTTGTTGAACTTCCTATGGTTGGTGATTGCCCAGTTCTCCAACTTGTCAAAGTCATGGCTTACATAGTTGTTTCCCACATAGCTTCCCAAAAGCACCAGTTTAAATTTCATAGACTTAAAAAGAAACTTTCTAAATAGTAATCTTCAGGCAAAAATGAATCTTGGCCTGAAAGATATCACAGTGTTGCAGAGTTGAACTGATAAGGGATGTTATGAAAGAAGACACAGGTGATTTCAGAGAGAAAAAGTGTTCAATCCATTTTTCACTTTACAAGACAGTCATTCATGCAAAAATATCTCCATGATTTAAAAATAGCCTCTCCTTATATTTATATATTGTTTTTCACTTTAGTCTGATAAAACAGCCAGGGAACAGGAAACTTCAGAGGTGATCTGTAATTCTGAGGCCAGAAGAAGCCAATGCCTCCCACGGATGCAAGATACTGCCATCCAGCTGCTGTAGGCAAAGCTGCTTCAGTCTGCTACTGAGATTGCCCTTCAGTGGCAGAGCACAATGCAGCTGCCTGCCTTAAAAGGGGCAGCAATATTAAAGCTGACTTGCCATGGCACCCTGAACCACTCCAGCACTGAACAGAGTAAATTCACCAGCTGAAGCTCCCTTCATTCAACACTTTCTTTGAGTCCTGCACTCTCAGGAATAGAAGGAAGCTCTTCCTAAAATATAATGGTGATGCTGAAATTACAGAGAACCCCAGACCCAAGGCGTTCATGTAATAGAGCTGCATCCTTCCACCAAGACTGCACCAGTGGTTATGTTCTGTAAGTCAGGCACACCTTCCCCTGCGAGACTTCTCTCCATGATGTCTCCTGCAAGTCCTCCCACATACAACACCAGAGGCAGCATGGTAGCAGCAACTCGTACCTGCCTGAACTCCTGCAACTGTACCTCACTTTCATGCCCCTTCAAAGCTTTGGTTTACTAGTTTTTAGGCTTCTGCATGGATCAAAAATACTGTAAATTCAAGACAAAACACATTATACTTAAGGTGACATGGTCAAACTGCTGTAAAAGTGCCCAGAGTTGACAGCTTAGCGTTTCTCACTGTCTATATATACTTGAAATTAAGAATTTTTATTTTAAAACTAAAGGAAGCTATTAAAGGGTGCTTTACAAAATATGGCGATGAACTGGCAAATCAAGTGAGTGGAAACTATGATATAAAACACTGAGAGCTCAGTATTTACTGATACTTTACACTGCCAGCCCTTCCTTCTTTGAGCTGTTTTTGACACTCTGCAGTTACACGGGACTTGTTTTGCAGCGTATCCATTCCATGACACTGTTCATAACTCATGCCGTCATTAAGAGAGGAGCCTGCTCTTTTTACCAATATTTCTGAGGATCTAAGCTGTGGAAAGCATTCTCAATTTCCCATAAACTGTTGCTTTAGCTGTTTTAACTTGGCATCAGAGACACTGCTTTACTTCCAGTTGCTCTGAAGACAGAATTAGTAGCCTAAAGAAAACTTTTACAAGTGAAGTAGTGTTGTGTCAGCATGTCTGGCACCAAACCCCGTAGTACTTGCCAGCTCTCTGTAGTCCCCACCCAAGCTTCCTAAAGTCAGCTGCATTTCCTATGAGCCTGTCAACATTGACTTGCACACAGAGGATCACGGCTCGCTTAAGAAACAGCTAATATTCACTTACTAGTTCTGCAAAAGGAATCTGTCTTAGCACAAGTTCCACTACCGGAAGATATTCCAAAGGACATCAATTAAAGAATTGATTCAATAAATTAAGGCGGAGACAAAATGCTCAGAAAACAGCACCTGAGCTTCTTGACATAAGTATTCAAAACATTAACAACTTAAAAAAGAGTGCACATTCTGATTAAAACCATCAAATTTTCCTATTTTCTTTCTCACTGCTGTTGATCACAGTAACCACACAATGTACTTCAGCGCATCATACCTGGGAGTTCTCATCCCTTTCTAAGGATACAACATCTTTATTTATAACAAGAAAGGAAAATGGCATAAGTATAAGGGGTGGGAGTTTGCATGTGTTTTGTTATGATGGGCTTTTTTGTTAAAGGAGTCATTTAGAACTAAATCAGATGTACAAAATGGAAAAGGGATAATAGTTCTAACGTGATACCATAAAGTAAGCCACTCACATTGCTAAAGCATTTGCAGGGTAGCAGAGTTTAAGAAGCTTTTGTTCTGCTTAGCTCACACCAGATGAAGTGCCAAAGTAACTTTGGGATTCAAGTTATTTTTCAGTGCTTCACCTTCTATTCTGTTCGAGTGCTTGTCAGAGTAGAACATAATGAACCTGAGCAGTATCATTCTGGAGTACCTAGATAAAATAAGGTACCAACATGGTATAGTCTTCCATATGCAAGTAAGGTTGTCCGCACTGGAGCGTGGTCTATGCACTGTTTCATTATCAGCTACAGACTGTGACCGTCTGTATTATCTGTTTGAAATGCTATTTAAACAGGCAGACTCACATTCAAAGCCACCTACCTAGTTTCCAAAGTTCATTAGGTTTGTTCACCTTTAAATGCACAGTATTCTGTATTCTATTTATGAAAAACTATTAAGGCTTTCATTAGAAGTTACCCATTGCAACATTTAATCATAACCTATTATTTTAAATTACACTGTAAAAAAAGACCCTCACCAATAATTTAGGGGGAAAAAAAAAGATTCACTCTTTCAAGATGATTCTTATACAAGCCACTGCAGCTTTCAGTATGCCAGGACAAGCATTAGGTGATGTGATGTTAAAACACATGAGGAAAGATGGACAGCACACGAACAATGCCTCAAATATACCATTTTGACATTTTCAAGAAAACAAAGCACTGCAGAATTCTGCAACTAAGAAACAGTTGTCATCAGAAAGCAACAGCTTTGGGACAGAGTCAAGGTATAATCGAAACTGTATTTCAAGTGCCATTCACTGAGCCCCCACTGTGCACACTCGCACATTGAGACATGAGTTCCTACCTCAAATCAACCCAGTCCAAGACAACAGAAATCTGTACTACATTAGCAGTATCTCCTCCCACTGAAAACGCTCTACACTGAAAAAACAAAAAGGCAGTTCTAAAAGAATCAAATGGCGAGATTCATCTATACTGCAAGTAATTAATTATGGAAAGATTATAAAAGAAGCAAAAATAGAATTCTGTGTCCAACTGGTAATGCCAATATGCTTAAAGGGTCAGCTACAAGAATGTGTTTATTCACTATAATTTGAGAAGCGCTGTAATAATTCTGAGATGCTTAAGTATGTTCAAAAACAACTGACAGCATGAAGCCTTAAAATGAAGATACTGCCTTTCAGGAAGCTGATGTTCTCACCTCCAACCTTTCTTACTATTTAAATACAAGTCTGCACAAGCTCATGCTTGTTCCTGAAGTAAGCATTTTCTTCCTAAAAACAGCTATGGAATTTGTTACAAAGCTATTCCAGGGATGCAGTAAACAATACACATTCAAAAGACCATCTCAAGCAGTAACTGGTTTTCTGCGTTTTAAAATCCAACCCCAGGAGCCAAAAGGAACTATACTGCATACTCTGTCCAATTGACAAGGACCAACCAATTCCAGCATGCTTCTCAGTAAAAATCAGTCTCCTATGCTATAACTGACACCAGCACATCTCCGTTGAATTTAATAAGCAGCACACTAAGCCAGTGACAACAGTGCAGATCATTTGCTTTAATATTTCCATCTTTCTTCATAATAAGCATAACGTATTCTGAAAGTAACAACTCCTAAAAAAGATATTTGGAGGGGGATTAGAAAGTTACGGGAAACTCTTTGTGCATTATCCAGTGTTCTTCACGTCAGTTTACATGAGGTGCAACCCAGATGAAAAGCTGAACAAAAGAGCATTTGTTTTCTTTGAGCTTCAAATAGCATAGGTAGTAGCTAAATACATCCCAAGGCTCCTGCAGCACGCAGATGTTCCAATGCCTCTCAAATTCAAAAACAGAGACACAAATCTGCCAGCCAAAACATTCAAATTGGAAGTGTCCCAAAGGAAAGAGATCTTATATCAAGTGAATGCCTGCTTCAGTATACTAATTTTGAGCCAACTCTGAGTTTGTCTTTTCTTTAAAACCATGTTTCAAGAAATAATTTTCCAGACTTGCAGTCACAAAACAAGGTGAAAACACATTGATAAAAGATGTATCTTCAGGCACTTCATTAAAAGCAAGGAGACCTTTTGTGACCACTACACTGAAATACTGTGGGTGATCTCTTGAGATCCTGGACAGCAATATAAGACCCACAAAAAAACAGTCACACATCAATAGATTGAAGGTATAATTAATGTGTACAAAGCATCCATTATTACTAATGTATCTCAGTACTAGGTCACTAGTTTATTAAGGACCGTGACAACCCTGGTCTGTCTGTTTCTTGCTTTTCTTTCCATTACTTCCCAACTCATGAAAATTCTTTACATCAACACATTGTCTGTCACAACTAAATTGATCTGTTCCGTTCATCTCAACTGCATTCCAACTATTAAGGAAGCAAGGGACTCAACAGTGATCTGAAAAATTGTTTTTATTTAATTCCATATTTATTTTTTAAAATAAACTGATCAGTAGCAATTTGGAAAAAGGGTTGGCAAAAAAAGGAACAAATATTTACACACTTGGGTGCTTTAAGCTGTTCTTCAAAATTAGAATAGGGCATTGTACTTCAGCAATAAATACTATTCTTCAAACAGAGGAAGTCAAGAGCAGAACCTGAAATGCGCAAGACTTATTCAGAGCAACTGGGAGAAGGAGAACAATTCCAGAATACACTGAAAGAGTTTTAAAAGCAGCTGGTCTAGATTGCAGAAATCCAGCAAGTATGAGAAGCGGGCATCCTCACTGTATGGTCTTATTTTCAGGTTTAGCTGGGAGATGCAACACTGGGCAGCCCACAATATTCCGCCCCTTACCCACTGAGCCGTGCAACCTGCAAGAATGTCTCCGAAACCACAGGAAAGAAACACCGGTGTCTGAAAATGCATGTTTTGAATCGCAGACAGGCTGGAGTTCAGCTCAGGGCTGCTGAAAGGAACAGCTACTCAGGCAAACACACACAGCACTTCCAACTCCGCTCTCAAAATGAGGCACACGCCTGGACACGAACTTGCTTTTGCCTGTAGCTGCATTTTAAGCCCAGTCAAACAACAACCTTCTCACTAAGCTCAAAAATATTTTTCTTTACATTGTTTATAAGTTCGTAATACAAATATTTATAGGAACACTAGTGAACACCTAACTTACATTTTCGAAACTGTTAATAAAACAATTGTATGAAAAAGCAACTGAAAGAAGAAAAAAATCTTAATCAGATATCAGCTGGTAACATCAAAGCAAATTGTCTCACTGCTTGTGGAATCCCCCAGAATACATCAATGCAGTATACAGTAAACACAGGTTTTCTAAAACCTGGTGCTGCTCAGGAGAGCACTGTTATGCCTTTCAGATCCCAACAGGCTGTTCAACAACTACCCCCGGAGATTCCAACCAGGAGAGTCAAACACACCACAGCTGCTCCCTGGCCTTCCACAGATTCAGCACCACACCTTTAGGACGAAGCAGATCCTGTGTCAAACAGGAATTTGACAACACAGTATTTTTCACAGATAATACAAATAGAAAAGAATAAAGTTCTTCTTGGCTACCAGCATGAAGAAATAGAAAAACATAACTCTCCATATTCATATCCTCTGCAGCTCCCTTTGTATTTAATCAGAACCTGTACACTCCCCCTCTAACTTTAGTTGGCACAAGCACCCACAATTTCCTGAAATAAACAAACTGAAGATACCAGAATGTTTACTTCATCATCTTGATTTCTACCAGTGGGAAATCATTCTGATGTGCCACAGCAAAACCACTCACAAAATACCTACTCATCCACCCCTTCTTTGTTTGAAAGCTTTAAGGGAGAGGCAAAATGCAAAGTGCATCAAGCAGAACACCCTGTATTCCACAGGGCTGGTTTCTGGTTTTAAGCTGTCTTTGTATTATTATTCCTATTTATATTGACTCTAGCTTTCCATAACTGCAGCCTGAAATTTTAAATTAGTCTCCAAAGGGTGACTCCTTGTATATTGAAATACACTCAGAAGATGTTGTTTCCTGGAAGATAAAGGATGGACCAAAATTACCAAAACATCGACAGAAGAATCTTACTCTATTTGAAATTTGCACTGTTGAGAAGGCACACAGTAAAACCTTTATTCCCTCCAATATACTTCAGTGCCTGACTCACATCTAGCCAAACAGATGCTGCCTTGAAAAGAAGGGGCTTTATCAATAATTGTATCCCATTTCCTGAACCAAGATTCCAGCCAGAGTACCCAAGTGGACATTAAATCAATTCCCATAAAAAGAGCATCCTAGATTACATTATGTCTCACTGAATACTCTTTATGAAGACAACCCAAAGACAGCTATAAAAAAATACTTAGACACAAAAACAGAAGCTGCTTTAGCAAAAGTACTTTTCAAACAGAGGATAAACCCTAAGTGTTCTCTAAAACAATGACACTCATTAGTTGCAGGGTACAGCATGTTAGCCTTACCAGCAAAGACTAAAGAATTCTCAGTGTGTAGTCTGGCCTCAGCAGGCACATACGTACTTAGAAACTACATCAGCTCCAACTTGCCGGAATCTTCATTATGTGGTGATTGTACCACAAACACTATTGCAGCATCTCTTTGCATTCAGTTTTACCTTTGGAACGATGTCCAAAGAGAGAATAACAAACACAAACAAGTTGATGCAGAAGGAAAGGCAGAACTAAGTTTAGCGAGGTAACTTCAAGAAGTGTGTGTCTGTAAATATTTATTTTTTACATAACCAATGTTTTTAAAACATTTGTAGCAAGTAGACAAAGGATACATTTTGTATTATAAATTAAATATAAATATCTTAGAGCATCTGCAACCTTGACAAAAGGCAGCCAGATGTCCAAAAAAGGTTTTATATTCAAGTTAAGCTTTATTACACAAGTTGAGAATGTACAAATTCAAAGCACCAAGGGGGTTATTTATGCTTGACTCCAGAAAACTTCAAGCATGCTCACAACAGTATCTGAGGAGGACAACACACAATTGGCCGAGTATGTCTTGGAGGTTTTTAGCTAATGGCAAATTTTGCTCAAGTACATGATCACCAGAAAGCATCCCTTTCTTACCCACTCCAGAACCAAAAGTGACTCACAAGTTCTGCTATTTCAGCCCCAAGTTCTTCTCTCAGAAGAATCCTTTCCGTGTGTCCACAGGATTCCATTTCCTACATGCCGGAGGCCATTAAACTGCCCCCAGCTCGAAGGCTGATGGAGCGAGTCCCAACAAGAACACTAAAGACAATCCTTATGTTCCCACAGTACCCCAGGAACACGGACGGGAGATCCAGAAGTGCACATCTCCTAACAATGTGGTAAACACACGCAATCAGACAGCCCAGGCTTCACTAAAGCTTACATAAAACCTCTAGAAAAGGAAATGAAGAACTTGAATCCCTCAACTTTTACTAAAGCTTCTCAAGCACTTAATGATTGAAGGAAAAACGCAAGCCTTGAAGCCATCTCTGTGTGCATCACCACAACTACACCAGATATGTTGAAAGAATGAAGAAAAAAAAGACTTCCATTTTCTTGATAAGGGCCAAGATAAAGATTACAAAGCAAAATCTCATAGTTTGGGAAGACAGAACAAGGAGAACTGCTGCATCCATAACTGTACCTTCAACAACATTGTGCATGTAACAACAAAACATAAAAGCTGACTAAAACAGCACAGAAACACGCATGCATTTTACATAATCTGTTAAATGATTTTATTTTGCAGTGAGGACATTTTCAGACATACTACTAGCAACAGTCGAAATGATGATTTAAAAGGTCCGACATTTTTCAAATACAATGGCACCTAATTCTGCTATGTGTTATTTGGCCTTCTCTTTCCTCTAAAGCGGTCAATGTTGACTGAATTATAACAGAAGGAAAAAAATCAAAACTACGGAATAACACAACAAAATCAAGACTGTCGTATTCTGTGGGAGGGCCACAGAGCAGCCTTCAAAAGAAAGATTCAACTGAGAGGTGACCAAAACATCTTTTTTATGATACAGACCTAATTTCTTCCCTCGTGGGCAATATACAGTTCCATCCCTCGGCTTGCTGTTCAAAATGCAAGTTGCATTAACTATTCTGTTTTCAGACAATCCAATAAGAAGTACTTCAATGTGAGTGCAACTGGTAAGGAAACCTAGGGAATGGGAAACTTCTCAACTCAGGATCAGCAGGTGACTGAGCCACCATGAAAGAAAGGGATGTGCACTCTGTAGGAGAGATGTCTCAAACAACACATGAGCAGAGACAAGCTACGAAAGAGTGGCTTTGTATATGCGCACAGTTACACTTAATGGGCACTGAAAAACACTTGTCACTGAAAAACACTCAAAAGCAGCTGCATTTAAAGGAAACCACTTCACTACTGACACTAAAATAAGCACTAATTTAATAAGCCAGAGGCAGGTGACATGGGCCTATATACAGGTGCTGTAAACTGATGCCATTCTGGCCATACCCTGAAAGATAGCTCCCCAGGGACACAGTCTACTGTGTCCTGTGGATCTCCTCTTCAATCCAGAAAAGCACTAGAAGGTATAGCATAAGTTGATTTTTATGAGCTTACTCGCCTCTTGCAACTTCATCCATTCCAGAAAAGATTATGTAGTCTCTCTTCTCCATCAGCAGATTGACTATAAGTTTTGTTATAATATTTGGCCTTATGCAGCAATCCCAGGTAATACCCAAATATTCTTGTCGCTGTGGCCCAAGAATAACTACCACCAGGCTAGCAACAGCGTTTCCAGGTTCAGCCTGCACTTGAGAAGAACCCCCAGCCAACCAATCACGATAAAATTCACATCCCTTTACAGACCAGCCTACTGTGTCTGTAGAGTCCTTTTCCACCAAGAATAAATACTCAAGGAAACTAACTTTCACACATACACTAGGCCATCTTTCAACTGAGAAAGCAAAATAAAGCAAGTAACTGTCAGCTACCTGTAAAAGCTGGACATCTTAACAGCGCTTATGGAAGATGGCATAAATGAATGATCAAAGCAAGCAGGAGCGGGGAGGTGTAAGAAATCGTAGGTCAAACTACAATGCAGGTGAGAGTCTCTCCTCATAATCTGAGCTACTCTATGCTTTGGTATAGTCAAAAACTAATTTTTGCTCGAGGGACCCTCTCAAAGGTTAAAAATAACCATTATGCCAGTGCTCCTTTAAGATACCACAGCAGACGCTGGCAATCTGTGTGATGTGGGTACTATCTAGACTGAGAAGGAGTTGCCAAATCCCTTTCAACAAGGACCTGCTGACAGACTATGACCCGGGGCTCAAAAACTGGACGAGTAAAGCTTGAGCTATGATAAATAACCAACATTCTTCACAGGCTGCTTCTATGAGCTTTTATATCGGGGTATGCATACCTTACATTAACCTCAGCTGCAACAGGCTGGAAGTGGATTTAGGATTCCTGGTAAGAATTAAGATTACACTGTGAAGAGCTGCATTTCACCATAGCTGGAACTACCTTCTCCAGAAAAAAAAAAAAATCAAAACCCACCACTGTATTTTTCAGAAAACCCACAAATAAGTGTTGATACATCTAAAGTACATAGGTGTTTCGGTCTTAGCATTTGTGAGTCAACACATTTTGTTGTTTATAGCTAGCCATTATAAAACAGCATTATCTTAAGAGACACCATATGGAAAAAATGTTTAGAGGATGAATAGCAAAATAATCTTTTGCCTGAAACATTATCTTAGAAGCAAAAAGTATATTCACTTTAGAAGACACCTGATTAACTTTAAACCCACTTCTAGCAAAGTGAGCACAAGAACAACACTGCCTTAAACCAAAAAATAAACATATCTAAACAACCAGCTACTCTGGCTCAATTAATCTTACATTTTAAGCCACCAGTAAGAGCAGATTTAAGCATTACAAGCGGCAGTCAACTTTCACCCTCCAACTTCACTGCAAACTGTAAGAATCACTCTCAGTCTCATCACCAACCTCTACACAAAAGGATGGGTGTCTACTGAGTGTGAGAGGCAGGTGGGGGGGAAGGGGGATGTACGGTACTGCACCATGACGTTAACAGGGAATAAAGGAATACTCTGTAAGGAGAGGTTTTTCCATGGAAAAGCTGTGTTGTGGGAGGCTTGGAAGGACTGTATTGAGAGAGCAGAGCAGAGAGAGCCCTGTGAGTCCAGAAAAGAGACTGCTGTGGGGCTGTGGGCAGAGATGAGTCCTAGCAGCCACGACTGAAAGGAAAGGCTGGAAGTCAGCAGGAACAGGGCCGGTTTCTATGAAAGGAAAAGGGAGGGGATTGTTTGGCAGTAGAACAACACTACTCACTAGGTAGTGATGTGAGGCACGTAGGTTGAAGGGGTCCTTGACACAATGAAATTATGTACCACGAAAAGGAGAAAGCATAGGCAAGTTCTGCACTATATGGATATAGATATAAAAACAGGTTTATGAATCTCAAAACTGCAGGAGAATCACAGCTCAAGAGAATACTCTATCAGCACCTCCCCTTGGGTCTCGCAGGTGATTAAGCACAATTTCAGATCCCCATAAACCTCACATGCAATAACAAGACAGAAAGGCAACTTCCTGCTGTGCAAACTGCAATTCACTGTTTTTCTTGTTGATACTGTAAGAATCCAAGTTGCATTTTGAGAACTCCAGCAGGTGAGGAAAAAAAAATAAAAATCATTTGAAGCAAGTCCTACACGTGCTCAATTCTTCTTTTTCTCCTCAAAAAATAAAAGAGAAGCTGTTCCAGAAGTGAACTCAATCCACAAAGCAACTTCTGAGAGACATCTGGGTGAGCTGGATGCCAAAGTCTAACAGTTCCAGCACCACTATTCTCTAGTAAACCCTGTACAAATTGCTGAACAGGAGAAGGTCCTTAGCAGCTTTAGAAAAACATGCTCATCACTGATAAAGGCTGAACACACAATTCTTATTTGCCAGTTTAGTAGAATGCCACTGAAAAACTCTCTCCTAAGTTTCTAAAAACCAAAAATCCCTTACCGAAAAAATAAAATTAAAAACCAACCAAACAAAAAACCTCCACCCCACCTCCCCCCAAAAAAACCCCAAAAACTAAACCAACCCAACCCAAGCAAACCATCAGAGAAAACTGACAATACTTCTCCCTGCATTTTTATCTTTTTAAGACTTTCTTCACTTGGTATTTTGCTTGCACTGTCAATTCAACACCTTTTCTCTGAAAGGGTGGTTTAATGGTCTTAAACCAAGAAGTCCACATAATAACTCAAACCAGTATTAGCAATTGGAGGTATAAAGCTACGAAATCTGTCACAGGCTGCTAAGAGGAATCTAAGCATTGCCTACTGAGCACTGACCTTAATATCTAGTTTATAAGCCTCCTGAAACTTAATTTTTTTAAAATTAATTTTGTACACTTTAGATGTGCCCAAAGATATATGCTCATACTGAAATGCTGCATTACTTCAGCTTCCAAATAAATCTTGTCAGCAGAGAGTGAGGGAGGAGGGAAACACTAGTTCTGGATACTACACTATGGAAAAAAGCACTTACAGCAAGAAAGCAGCCTGAACGTAAAAAAAACCCAACCAAACCCATAAAGTTTTGTTATGTCAAAGGTTAGAGAAGTCTAAAAACCAGTTAACACCAAGCCATGCATACCAAAAGGACTTTATCTAGAATTTAATTGCCTCAAGATTAAGACCAAATGTAAATATTTAACACAGAACCAATGTTTTAAAGCACACATTCCTGAAAAAGTAAGGAAATCAGCTCCCATGGCAAAAAGGAAAAAAGCAAGTGTAAGTTATGCCACTGAGGAAGCATACATGAAATTTCTATACAGTAGAAGAACCAGGGAAGATGGGACTGACAGCTGGGTCTTGTTAAAGGAGGACTTTAAACAGAAGTATTTAAATTCATGGGATTAGGCTAGCATTCCTAAGAAAGGCTGCACAGATCCTAAGCTGCAGAGGCCTTGTCTAAGCAGCTCAGCAAGTGAGTCACATAAACAACTACTGTTAAGTCTGCTGCCACCACACTTGGTAGCTTTGTAAGTGGAACATTTCTGGCATACGAAAACTAAAGACAGCAGAGCGTTTTGCTACTGCAGCTACGGGGGAAAAATAAATCAAATAAGCCAACAGACTCCATACCACCACTTGTGAATGTAAGTTTCAAGGTTTTTTTCCAAAAATTATCCTCCCCCAAACGTTTAAATAAATGAGACTTAATTCAGTGATGGATAATCCTAAGCAGGTGCCTGAGAGCAGCTATTATACACACAGACACAGATTCGCTCTGCATTATGTTTCACTTTACATTTTGCTTACAAACATGCTTGGAAGTTCTGTCACTCAGTATTCAATTACTCTTGTCTCTCATCCAAATTTGATGCTGTGGTAAAGGTAGTGCACATATGGATGAAAAGAAAAATGAACAGCAAAGGCTCACTAAAATAATTTTAAAGTTTACAAAAAAGTTTTTAAAAGTAACAGGTTTTAGAGCAGATTGATACAAAGCCATCTTAAATTAACATGGGTACTTGCCTTTTTTTTTTTTTAAATACAAGAAAAATGATGAGCTTTTTTAAACATCAGGACTTCTTAACAAGGATCCCACTGACTGAAAAATGCTATACACTATTCCCCTTTCCATGCTGAGAAACACAGCAGGGATTAGAATGAGATACTCCACGGTATTATCAACCTGGGGACAGATACCCTCCTATCACACCTGAATTGTAAACATCAAGAGTCCCAGCAGCTTTCAACAAGTTCAGAAGAATGGCTCTCTAGGGGATGGCTCATGGGCTTTACCACAGAGCACCTTCCCACAGCACGCTCAGCAGCAAAAGGCAAGGGTATTGCTTTTCACAGCAGCCACTCTCTGACAGCCACCCTGGCAGCCAGAGGCTCTCCTGCATCACTCCAGATTTACTGGGAACATGCTACAGAGCAAAAAGTCAGAGGTGAATAATACAGCTTGTCTGTTTCTCAAGACACATAGGGGAATAACTTCCAAACCAATTCACACAGACCACACTCACGTTTCCCATGAGAAGCAAAGTGGGAGCAGGTTGTGTGACACACCTATGGTGGCAGATCATTTGTGCCTGTCCCTTCAGAGACAGGCTGCCCTGGAAGCACACGCTGGGCTGTGCACACCCAGCAGTCCCAGGCACATAGGAAAGGAGGGGCTGCAGCACACGCTTCCTCCTCCTTCCTTCCTATCCTCTCCTGGGATGAATACACCGCCTGCTCACATGAAGAAGCTGAGCACCAAAATGTTGAGGTACGTCCGATACCAAATCCTTCAATCTGACCTATTCTCAGAAACATGGTATCAGCAAAGGGCAGCCCACCTCATACCTGTGTAACTCTGCATGATAAGCACATCCATAAATACAGCTACAACTATTATCGGCTGGGTAAATCTAGGCATGCTTATTTCTAGCAAAGCATTTCAGAAATTCAGTCCGTTTATTATTGTTATTGGCATTTAAGTGCTGCAGGATATTAAAAAAAGTAACACATTTTGGAGGGAGGTTTCTTTTGCATTTAGAAAACACTGAGACAAGTCACTCAGAAGCAATAAAATCGTAAACTTATCTTTCTCTCTATTCCAGGGTCAACCATCCTCTTCAAGGGAGTTTTAGGAAAAATGTCTCTACAAGCTTTCCTGATGTCATTTTTTTAAGCTCTTGGTCCTACCTTTTAAAATAACAACTTGCACATTAAAGCTTGAGCCAGCCTAAGAGCTCACTGCTGCCACGAAAAGGAAGAACTCTCCTTCCCCTCCATCCACTAACACTTTGCTCCAGAACATAACTGAGCCTGCTCAGCCTTCTAGACCATCAGGAAACTCAGTCACCACTCCGAACAGCAAAGCAGCCTTTCTGCTGAGTTAGCAAGCAGAGATTACCCTGTGACTGGCCAAATACCAGAGCAAACACATTCCTTTGGGTTCACACCAGACAGCCGGGAGAAGGGATGGAGAAAGAAACAGGTGGGACTTGCCCTTTTCAGCAGCAGCAAGTTCACCTGTGACAGGCTCAGGTGTAACCTGCAACTCCACTTCTAGCTCTGAGTGTGCTGTGAAAGATTCAAGCATTTTGCTTACATTCAACAAGAAACAGAAAAGGCTACCGTTCCCATTAGCACAGAGACATTTTCAGATGCTATTTACTGTACAGCATCTGCAAACACATTTGTATGAAACTGAAAAATAATTGTAATTTTGCTGAACTTCCATTTATGTTAAAATTGGATCAGTTTTTACCAAACGAGTAAAATGGCAAGACTTAACAAATTACTTTTTCTACAAACATATTTAAAGCTTCTACTTTTTATTACAAGCATTTAATGCTTTAGCACTTTTCAGATATCAAGTTAACCCCTAGAGAAGAGTACATTTAAACAGAAGCTGGAAGTAGAAAAAAATTAACGCAAGGCATTACCATCCGTAAGTACATTTATAATTCTGAATTCAAAAAACTTCCAGCATTAACTCTGCAGCACTGAGGCACAAGACATGAAAGCACGTTTGCTTTCAAATTAGAGGCTAAATACAGAAACGGAGTCTTACCTTTGTCCCTTTTTCATTTAATGCTTGCAAGCACTGGTCAGACATTTCTGGAAACCAAAAGTTTATTTCACAAGCACAGGACCTTGCATATATCTCTGGAACTGTCTCAGAACCAACTCAAAGACAACATATGCACTTGTAAATATGTCTGTGTATATATATACACATAATTTTAAAAACACATTATTTTTCTTTTGGCCACTGTAAGTTACTTAACTACTAGAGTGGTCTGTAGACACAGCATGTAAATGGTTGTGTGTGAGCAAAGGCACAGCTCCATTAACATGCATCAGAGAACTGATGACAAAATACAAATGAATAGCTGTGGCAACACAAATTTTACTGACCAGTGAAATTGAAAAGGCCTTAGAGTTTAAGAGGCCTGTATTTGTAGCAGTTTTCCCAAGCTATCAGGAACAAACAAGGCATTCTTCCCTTGGATGTAAATGTTCCTTCGCTACACGAAATGATATGAAGTGGCACGAAGCTGAACCAGGGGAAGTTCAGACTGAACATGAGGAAAAGGTTCTTCACCCAGAGGGTGGCTGGACAACAGGGTACCCAGGGGAGCGGCCGTGGCACCAAGCCTGCCAGAGCTCAGGAACATCTAGATGATGCTCTGAAGTCACGGCATGTGGTCTTAGTTTAGGTAGTCCTGTGAGGAGCAGGGAGTTGGACTCAATGATCCTCATCAGGTCCCTTCCCACTTGAGATTACCTGTGATTCTATGAATCTCTCATTTGGGTACAGCTACAACTGTGCACTTTACTATCAGTTCCATGAAGTCATTTCAATTTTTCCTTGTCTGAACCATACATTAGGTAGCTGACATAGATTGCCTTTCCTATGGTGTAAGAAATATTCTGCAGCCTTCAAACAAAATTAAGTCATGACACACAGGTTCATTCACCTTTGGTCTAGAGCTTGCACATGGCTCCACTGAGATGAGAAAGCACAACTAGCCAGCAGCACCAGCACACAGCTGAGCGCCTCTGCCTGCTGAGAGCCATGGGAAAGGGAAACAGGGGGCAGCTTCGGGCAGAAGCAACAGAGCACCTGCCTCCTACATCCTCTACAACCCTGCAGGCTACAGCACGCAGTTTAGAAACCCCTACATGCTCATAAAACTACATCTGTGCTTTGGTGGTTTGCACTTATTCTTTGGTGGGCCAGGGGGGAAAGGAGAGCATGAACGGTTAATGTCATACCACAGCATTTTCAGAAACACCCAAATTCAAATTTTTTCCTAAGAATACTGGAACATATAACTCCAAGCAAGGAATAATACAAGCTCACAAAATTCCATGTTCCTGCTTTTTTTTGTCATCACATCTTAATACCAGAAGCCACCAAGGCTCAATCTTCAGAAGACTAATTTATAGATGACTTCTCTTAACTAGCCAGGTATTTTAATTCCTTTGTCTTTCCCTCATACAAATATAATGGTACTATTAAGATATTGTTTAAACAAAAACCAACAAAATGCAGGAACACTTTTTACAGACATATCGATGCTGCAATATTGTCTAAAAAGCACAAAACGTTTACAGATGTGTTACGTTATTATTAATATGCATTTAGTTTTTTCTACAGAACATAAACATTTACATCTTCATATGAAAATAATTACACATGATTTCTAAGCGTTACAATTTAATTAGAAAACCAGAGCTAAAAATGAGCTTAACACCATGTTCCAAACCGAGTTTGCATCATGCTCAAAGAGCCATGCCCTTCCTAAGGCAAATACAACCTCAGCTTTTAGTATTGCTGCTCAGTTCCTTTCCAAAATACTTAAGTCTGTGTCCACAAGGCTGATCCCCAGTGCTGTCATTTCCTTCAGTATAATTTGGAAGGCAGCAGGAAACATGGCTCACAACAAACACAGGAATAAGTGACATATACAAACAAAACAGAGCCTACCATCCACTCTGAGCCCATTTTTGAAGTCTGACCAAGGATGCTCTATGACAGCTTAACCACAGTGACCTCCTCCCAGGATTAGGGGTATTCCGGTCAAGAATTCTCACAGCTGAAGATTTTTCTGCTACATAAAACCAAGACGAACTTATTCTAGACATACATTCTTCCGGCAGGACTAGGGAAGGAAGTTGTATGTAGCTCACAGAAAATTAGGTCATCCATTTCATAAGCAAATACAAACTGCATGTTGAAGTCTGTAAACACTTCATAGATACTCTCCCTCTACAGGAATTCGGAAGAGATTTATCACAAATTCTGCATTCAGCTAGAATAATTATAAATGCAGGAGGAAGGAAGTTCATATTTGCAATCTTAGTCAAACAAACAAAACCATTATATCATCTTAACAGCTGTGCAAAAATTTGGCAAGCCTCTGACTAAAGTTTTTATCTGAAAAAAGAACAATTATTTTTGTTTTCTGAAACATATCTTCTTTGGTATAAAGACCTCCCTAAGGATTGAGCCAGATGAATAAACTACATAGAATACAACACTGAAAGTGGAATGTGTACCACAATGACTATTTTTCCTTCTAAAGCAGCTGAGTTGACCACACTGTATAAGGAATGTCATTTGTGACATTAGAAATGCTAATTATTTGGACCACATTCACATCTTGTTAAGGACAAGGCTTGGCAAGAAAGAACTGATCTGCAATAATTTGCTGTAGCCAAAATAAAGGACAAAGCAGCAAAAGTAGCTATTTAAGATGTAGGTGACAGTGACCAGTTTAAAAGTCACAGTACAGTGATTCTCTTAATTCCCTACCACTTAGATATTTAAAATGAAAATAATCTCCAAGCTGTGTTTGTCTACTGCACTATGAAAAAGTTTATGGAGATGCAGAAGTTTGTGGTACATTCCATTAGCCTACAGCCTCGTTTGCTCGGATTGCCAACAGCGAGGTGTGAACTGGCTGATACCTTGAATCCTACACCTCTGTCTCAAGCCAAATCAAATCAAAGCAGCACCACCATGAAAGGATTTACAATGAAACTGAAAATAAATATTTCATAGCTTTAATAATTTTTCTATCTTCCTTCAGACCTTTACACGCCCATTCGGGTCTAAGTCTTGGCGGCAGCTTCTCCCCACTGTCTTTCCAAAGGATTTATAAAGTTTTGCTGCTAGGAGCTACAGCCTAGCATACTCTAAAGGGCCACCTTGTAACAAACCAGAACAGGTTTACAAGCCAAAAAAAGAAAATTGTTTTTGCAGAGTTATAAATTTCATTCCAAAGGGAGCTTTCTGCACATTCTCCCTGCAACCCAACACATCTCTGCAGTAAAGGTAGCTTATAAAACACATAGTTAAATTCCTTATCTATGAACTATTTATGCCAGGGTCCAAGTCCAGACTGCACAGGAATGTTGCATTTGATAGTGCCACACATCTGTTTCCATCAGCAGGAGGGGAACACTGGAATGAAACAGAACTGCTTCCTTGGAGGTCTTGAAATTTATACAGGTAATGGACTTCATTCATCTTCACCCTTCATTCAACTGAGATATCATTCCATCATAAAAATGAGGTATTACAGCTCTTACTCATAAATCACCACATCTTCGTTTTCTTTCTCCTTCCCAAGCACATGTTAAAGTGCATTCACACAGGTCAGAGCACCTCCTTGTTCATTTCCATCACAGCAGGCAGCTCCCCTACTAACTCTAAAGCATGCAAGGGGCATGGGTAAAGAACATGGGCCTGTCACTAGAAATGAAGCTTTTTTGTCAAGGTATCCCATGACATTAATCCCCCCTCTCCTTCTACTCAACAGTAAAAGTAGACCTAAAACTGTGACAAAACCATTTGGTTCCTAAACATAAAAACAAATAAGCATCAACTTAAAAGCTGGAAAACCAGGGCAAGGTGGAACTCCGGGTCTGCAACTGGTCCAACACATCAGTAAAACCGACAAACGACAAAATCTAATTTTAAAAGAGATAGTCTAACTTCAGTACAACATGATCAGTGTTTTTTGATTCTAAGTCAAGCATCCAGGAACCTTTCCACGGATGCTTTTCAGGAATACTTATAGCAATGTGACAGAGACCGAGCTACATTAGTCCTCAGACATAAATCTTTAATGAGAAAAATGGTTTTGCACACCACAGCCTGATAAAAGACAGGTTGGTGGTTTTTAGCATAAATAAGGGAAGTTAACTTTGGGCCTTTAAGACAAAGTAATAGAGGACCATAACAGAGTCCTCCCTGAAACAGACATCTGAATTTTCATAGCACATAGAGGTATTAGGAAACAAGAGACTGAACTGTGTTGCATATGGCTCAAAGAATTTGACATAACTCAAAGCAACAGTTTTTTAAACAGGTCAAACAGACACAAGACACTTCATAAAAACATAAAAGCATCCACCAATGTCCGAGTCAGATATCGAGGCTCAACAATCCCTGAGCATTTCTGGTGCATGTAGCCTTACTTTGTATAGAATGGAGGAGTGAGAAACTAATGGCCAAAATGATTTTGCACGTTGGGGTGGGACAAAAACCAGACTTAAAATCAGATCAAGGACAATCCAAACTTTTAATAAAATACAAAGGAAAAGTTTAGAAAAATCCCCTGTGCTTGTTGACACCACTATGCAAAATACTTCAGATGCTGTGGCCAAAATATCATCAGGCTATAAATAAAAATAAACAAACAAAAATAGTCAACAATGTTATATCTAAACACAGAAATCATCCGCAAGTTCAATTCACGGGTCTTGCTGTGTAAAAAGCAGATGAAAGACACTAACAAAGCAGTTTAAAAATTCTACAAGTTTTCATTATGGATAGAATTTAATTTCATAACCACCTTTTCCCATTATCAAGTCACACAAAAGCCTTTACAACTGCTGAAGTGCCTAATTCCAATTTCTTCATTACGGTACTGGAGAGTTCTTGATGCAAAGCTGCCACATAAATACATCCTCTCTCCCTCTCACAGTCAAGTACTGAAAGGAGCCAGAAGACCTCTCCTTCCCAGCATAACAAAAAGTTAAGACTAAACTATCTGCAGGGCCCAGCAAACAATCCAAGCAATTTGTATATGCAGAGTCAGAAAATCCAAGTTTCTCTGTGTAAATCTTCTGATTCATCTAAAGCAAATTAGGTCTCCTTTGTGCAAGGGCAAGTGAGTAGAGAGAAGAAATAGTGTTAAAAAGTCAAGAAATAGTAGCGTGTTTGGGACTGGACAACATCATACATATAAAAGACAGGATACTATTTACAAATTAATTTTACAAGTCAAACACTGGAAGGAAAACCTCAACTTTTTCTTAAAAAAACCCCAAAAAACAAAACAAACCAACAACAAAAAACACTCACTACCAACAACGTAAAAACCCCAGCTCTCCACCCCTTTTCAAGTACAGGAAAGCAGATGAGAAAAGTCCACCTTCTGTAGGAAAAAGAAAAACATGCCCAAAATCAGTGGAAGGAATCTGGGAAAGATTTCCACACATTGCTGCTGTTGCAGTGTGAAGCACCACTGGTCACACAGACCAAGAATGGATTCCTAGTACTCACTGCCATCACCTTCTCACTGCAAGTGTATTAAAGAGTTCAGGAAGTCAGAAAGGAAAAAAGCTTTTATTTACACCACTTTGGTTTCGGCCCCCTTGCTCATAAAAAGCACCAGTAAAGAGGCAAGTAGTCTTACCAACATACGCCATTATTAGACTCCTCAGATACTTAAGTCACAATAAATAGAGCATTTAGAGCATTTCCACATGGAACACATAGATTTTAGGACTGGTTTGGGCTTTTTATTTATTAAACTACGTATACACAAGATAGGTTTTCAATTGTACTGGTGAAGCTGAAGCAACTTCTGATTTCATACAGCTGGATTTGGCATTCAGCTGAAAATGCTCTTTTGCATTTAACAGAAACCCTGCAACACACTTTGAAGGATGATACATATAAATAGAGTAAATAAGGAAGCAATTACCTGGGCAATTTTCCCGTAATATTGAAGGAAGTCTTGAAAACAATTCTGTCTTACTGAACTTAGAGAAAGTCAAAGATATGGGTCATGTTGTTTCGGTCTCCTTTTATTGTTCTACAACCCTAACTTCACATTCTGATACTGCCTGATGACACAGAGTGCAGCAAAAGCCTGACACCACTGTAGTCAGTGCAAAGTTAGTGCACTCTTTGAAAGACTGGGCACAGACACGCTGGTGGAAGTTTTAGTCAAGAAACTAGCCAAACCTCATATGCAATGGCCAGCAGCTGGAATAAGGAGCAGTGAAGGACTCAAGGAGGCGTTAGCATGCTGGAACATCAGTTGCAGCTTTGTGCTTACCAAGGGAACCAAGTGGCTACGGTCCCATGGCAACACCACCGGGAATGCCTACTAGGAATCCATCCCTGGCTGTTAGCACGGATTCAGCGGCACTGTCTCTTTGCATTCAGTGCAACACCTATGAGATCTGCAAATGAGACAGCTCCATCACAAGCCAGACTCTGCTCCACAGCATCATTCATGAAGCAACGTCTGTAAAAAACCAAATGTGATGCATCCTAAGACCTTGTTTATTCCTGTTCTCAGCTTGTCATCTGATGTCACAACCTTCTCTCAGAAGAAAACAATTAAAAGAGCAATACATCTGCGGAGTCATTCACAGCCTTTGTGTTAATTAGTAAGGTCAATGCTAACAGTACCTCCTCCCAGCTCTATTACTGCGACAGTTTTAAAAAACTGGTTTTTAAAATTGAATCAAGTCGCAGAAAGCAAGTTCTCGGCCTCTTTTTCAACTCCTCTGCATTCTCTAAGAATTTATCCCAGCTGAGGAGAACATGCCCGAAGCACAGGACTAGCATAGTTAATAACACTATGCAACCTCCCAGCATGTGCATTTTGAGACAGGGAACACCAAGACCAACATTCTGTCCAGTTTTCAATGGACATCATATCCCCTGTAGAACAATTCTAGACAACAACATCTAAGAGCACACACACAACATAAAGCCAAGCACAGGAAGGAACTGAGCACAGAGAAAAGGATTCTTCTGCCTATCCAGTTTCAAATCAAGAAACATTTCAGAAGCAAACATTCCAAGACCAATTCCCAAAGAGTGGACAAGAGAGCCACATGTACAGCTTTCAAAACTACTTGTTGCCTGCAATGCAAATAGACAACTGGAAGACTGTATGAAGAAAAGAAACTATGAAGAAAATGTGTTCTTCAGTGATGACAAGGACAGCATTTAATCCCTAAAATAATGCTTCCTCTGTGGCAGACCTAACTTCCTCTATTAATGTCCTATTCCTCAAGACACTATAAAAGCTCGGCAATACAGAGAGGGCACAAATCAATTTCTTACAGAATACAGAGTCATGGATATTGTTTCAGGGCTTATTTTGCTCAGCTTTGGAAAGTAAAAGATCAGAGTCAGTTACAAACCATTTTATAAAGATGAGCTATAAAATATATTGGCAGTATAGTGGCAATAAAAATATGAAAACCACATAGTTATCTATCTGTATTCCATTAAATACCAGGCTACTACAGGCACACCTAATGACAGAAAGGTCATCAGTATTTACTAGTGTAGAAATGCAAGCCTCAAACCATATATTCAAACAAGTTCTATGTAACTCACAGATGATTCTTGATGCACACAGGACCAGACTGCTGCTGCCCTCCCCAGCGAAATGTTACCCACCACATCATAGATGCAAGCAGAACTTCAGAAATTATGAAAGAAATATTAAGTAAACTAAGGGTTTCTTTTACTGAACCTTCAATTACCTCACAAAGTTGTGTTCTGTCGTTTAATAGATGATTCCATCACACCACTACAGCTATTCATAATGACTCATGGCCCGCAGAATTTTAAATTTTTCTTTCAAAAACTGAAATAATAACATAACGTTTTAACTATCTACATATTTCAAATTCTACTGAAACCCCCAAAGAACTTCATACCCTATATGCCATTGTTTGGAACAACGGCTGTCATTATACTTCAAAAAGTTTGATACTTCACTCTGAGTGTCTTGGAATAAACAGATACGATAAAAGGTAATGATTTATGAGGTACAGTTTACTTACAGTATCCAGGGTACAAAACAATATATTTAGCCACACTACAAAAACAAAAAAAGCCCTACTTTTGACTATATGTTAGTTCACTGTTCCTGTCAGCAATACTGCCTGAATAACACTAAAACATCCACATTTCAATGAAAGCAATCCAGCAAAAGTCATTTTAGGAATGAAGCAGCAGCTGCTGAATTTATCAGTAGGCTATGCCTGCTCAGTTCTCATGGCACACTGTAGCATGCGCAGTCGTAAATCCAAACATTTAAAGTCACACTGGAAGGCAAAAAGAATGCAGGCAACATAAGGCCAGCTGCAATTTTTACATTTTCTTAAGAGAACAACTGGCCCTTTATCTTGCTTTTCAACTCAATCTAAAGGAAAAAAAAAGATGTAGGCAGCTTTAACTAGAACAATGTACTACAGAAGACACATTAATATCTTGTAACATTTTATCATGTTTCATCAGCTCAGGTGTATAGAAATGTTGTTCTCAAAAGCTCAGAGCCTGTCAAGAGCTGTATCAAAGAGTATGCCAGGCTAACCTCATCTCAGAAAGTTAATCATGAGCATAAATACATAACACTAAAAAGTTCTGGCCTCCTAGTTTCAGGTGACGTACATTTTAAACTAAAGGAAGACCATGTATTGGAGAAAAACCAGAGGAGATGAAATTCAATTTTAAGTTCTGCAAAATCAAGAAACTAGATAAAGAGTTAGGAAGACTTTGTTCTAAAACACATGCTCCCGTTTTACAAACACAGTCCCATTTTATTACTAGCTAATGCATCTTCTACTTTACAGTGTAAAAATTCATGAGGTTGGCCCACGCTCACATTATACAGGACGTAACAACTCGTGTTGCTATCTTCAAAACAAGAAAACATACACTTCATAAGAATTAGAAGAAAACAATAATCATCAGAAGTACTAAATAGGGAGCAATTTAAAAAGTGAAAGATAATGCCCTAATGTGCCCTGTGTACCACACTCCGATCAGCCTTTGTGCCTGAAGCAAGCACCAGCAGTTCAGTTTAAACTCTTTTCATGACAGTGACAGCAGAGAGCCTGTACATTAAATCAGTCATCTGCATCGAGTGCCAACATTTTTCTTACACTGAGTGTATTTTAAATTTAAACACCACACAAACCTAACATACTTTTAAAGGATTGAGGGGAAAAAAAATACACATAGAATCATTCCCTAAACTTTTGGGCCTCGCAGTCTATCCACACTAACTTCCTACAAGATAGCTGTAAATATATTAACTACCTGGTCCTTCAGGAGAGTGAAGATTGACACCTCTTTGCAAAAAGAAACACGCCCAAGTCATCACATTTCAGAAATGGAACACCACTGACGTTGGAAGTGCATAGTCTGAAAATACTGTTTGCTCTGTGCTTGGACTTTCCACCTCACAGCGCAGGCTAGTCATTCCAGGAATATTCCATTCCAGTTGATAAAAAGTAATTTAAGATTTTTCATTACCAAGTAGTAATAACTAATCCTAAGGGTTGGTTGTTTTTTTTTCAAACTTGTTATTACTTTTGAGAACCTTCTGAAGTTTTGCACACATTCAAGCTAAATAGATATAAACAAGACCAAAACAGAAAGTTTCGTTCAGGCTAATCCCAGGGATCTAGACTGGGGATTTCAGGCCTTTTTTTTATTTATTTTTAATGGGAAAGTCTCTGAGGATAGCAAGCACGAAAGGTTAAGGCGCTGCACTATCAACTGGACAGAGGTTAACACAGAGCATTCCTCCTAAAGACACTGTATGTTTCACTTTAACAGCTGGGATGTGGATATGTGGCTCCTCCTGAAAATTTCACTCCTTTCCCTACTGCTTCTGTATTCTGCTCTGCTGCTGTTCCCACAAGGGAAGACAACATTCACACTTGTCTATGGGATCCTCTTTCTCCTTCCACACAATTGCTGAAAATGAGACTTCTCACTTCTGCTGTACTTCTTAGAAAGAATCTCTGAGACCTCTAATCCAGAACAACAGAACATTTCTTCATGAAATTAATTCTTTCCTTCTACCCTGGGCAGACTTTATGGCTGGCACTCACATCAATCTGACAAACAGCCTTTCAGTTTCACAGAACTGATCATAAGATATCACTAAGTTACTTATTAATAGACACAACTGAGTAGAGGAGAAAGCAAAAGTTATCTCCTCTTATGCAGCTTCAGGTCGAGTTGTTCTCCTGACCTGTGACATGCTCAGAGATGGCCAAAGTTTTAGTCAGTATTACTACTTTCAAAGTTACTAGTGACTGAAAACTATTGGATTCCCCACTTGACCCCTAAATAAAATGCCACTATTTAATAGATACGAGCGCTTTTCTTGAGCTCTCAGGCACAACTACTGTTAACCAAAAATCCAGACTACTAGAAACATTGTGCACTGATACACACAACAAACCTGAAGAATGCCTTCCTGGGAGCAGCATGCAGTCACCCACCTTCCTATCGAAGTCACTCAGAATTACATGTCCAAGTAAACAGTCATTTTCTTAAGTCATGCATTAAAGTCAGAAGTGTCAACTTCCTTGGAGAACAGAGGGCTGTGAGGCATTTTTCTTTAAGGAGGTTTTCGTTCTGAAAGTTTTGCTTCTAAAGGCACTATAAACCACATTTGTGTTAAGCCTTTAATCACCTGTGACGAAGAATGATTACAAGTCTTTAATCACCTGTGACAAAGAATGATTACAAACACCTGGGAAGTCCAACCCGGCACTGGTACATTAAAACAGATTCCAACAATGATTAACTCAATTTTAAATGGAGCAACAAGATCACAGATCTAGCTAAGAGAAGAGTAGGAAGCAAAATTACTAAGGAAAGAAAGTGTTTGGTATGTTTGCTTGGATTTTTGTGTTTTTCTTACATCTAGACAGTGTTTTTACTCCAGTGACCTTTATATACACAAAATCAACTCCAGCATGGTTAAGTGGTGGACTTGGCAGCGCTAGGTTAATGGTTGGACTTGATGATATTAGAGGTCTTTTCAAACCTAAACGATTCTTTGATTCTATAAATAAAGACAGCTTGGAATGCTTGGCTTCTGGCACAGAATCAAAAATCCTATACAAGATGCCTCATCACTATACTAGGCATGAACCAGGCAAGTCAGGATGAAATCAAAACCAACCATACACGAGTGAGAAGCTGCCTAGGAATAGCCAACAGTGCAATACCAAAGACTTTAAGTTCAGACACAAGCCGTAAGTAATGAAGCTCCCACAGAACAATTGTGAGAGGCCATCCTGGGCAGTGAACACTGTCCTTGCTTCTAAAGGAAGCTAGAGTAGACTTTGCAATTATTTCATATAGGGTGTCTTGTTCTTGTAGACACAGGCTCAGAGTTGACACAAAGTTAAGAACCTCAGATCTTAGCTTATCTTTGTGTATTCCCAGCCAACAGGATAAGAAAACCTGGGGGAACACTGCCATAGTCACAATGAAATGGTTTCACATCTGTGAGAGAGTCCTTCTCTTCCCACCTAATTCAATGCTTCTTGTTCTAAACCATAAAAGAGTAACAACGAATGAGCTCAGACACGAAGTAGAAAAAATCACATAGGATTAGAATTAAGGCGATTAATATGCAAGTACAGCATTTCTGCAAAACTAATAAGCTTCCCATGCCAATCTCACCTTAAGATGCAAAAATCAGTCCCATTCATGAGATGTTTGAAAACATGATGAAAACTTACTGCTTTCAATACTGAGCTAGAACCCATCCTAGTTTTGTAAAGTAGCTTGTCTAATTAAGTATAGATAACATCAGTCATCTAGACATGAAAACAAATTATTTACAAAATCATGGGGCAAAGTACTTCCTACAACAGATTCTGAAACCCTGGATAGACACCTTTTAGTACTCATAAGACGCAAACAGCAGCCTGGAAGGGAGTTGGTCTTTATTTTTAAAAATACCTTTTACATCCCAAAAGAACCCTTAGTTTTGGAAAACTATATAATCATGATCTAGGGAGATGTGTACAAGGATGTAACTACTCTTTTCTCAGCAGCTCCCAACTCATCACCCCTTCCATTTCACCAGTTTGGCATGCTGGGGATTATGCTGCAAACTGGATCACAGAACTTGCATGGATTTAATCTCACCAGTCTCTTCTTTTTATGAGTATTTTTTAAAGCACAATCGTTTAGTGATCTCTAAAGCTATGTAAGACCCAAGGATAATTCTGCCAGGAAAAGTGTAAGGGGAAAAAAGCTGTCTCTGATCTCAACTGCTTCTCTTCTGCTCTTACTAACCCCATCTCATTAAGCGACCTACAAGAAAAAAACCCAGTGGAACATACAGTTCTGGGTCAGCCCTGCCAGAGATGCAAGCTGGGACTTGTGGCTATTGCAGGCATAGCAAATGCATCTGTACAGCGACTAATGACTGGAATAGGGATGTAAACACCACACGGAGCAACTTTACTTCTTTCCAAGAACCTGCATATTGGTTTTGCTAATGCTATCCTTTATAGCAAAACCAACAGGGTCTATCAGTGACACCTCATGAAGAGATGTCTTTTCACTAATGGTGTATCACAAGGACCAATTCATCAGCTTTACAGTTAAACGTAAGACTGCAAGCCTACAAGCCTTTTGACAGAGAGAAAAATCTGCCAAACATACTTTCAGTACACTTTCCCAGTGACTAAACCAACCAAATTAGTATTTCAGACAGAGATATTTCACCATAATAATCAATGGAACTATTCAAAAGAAATCCACAGACATCAAAAAAACACTGAGGTTTTTCTCATCACTGATTGAAACATCAGAATTAGGCAAAACTGTCTTAGCAACATCTGTAAGTTCCAAAAAGAATGAAATTCCACTGAAAAAACCCATGATGAATTCTATGCTGTTAAGGTAGCACTTTCCACAGTATGCAGTAACTCATTCAACTTTTAATGTTGCACTTAGCTCAGCAGTCAACTTAATTACACATATCGCAGGCAATTAACTGCAAAGGTGATGTCAGAGTAAGAATTCAACAATTGGAGACTGGACTATTTTATCATCAATGCCCAGTACATATTCATTATTTGCACTTCTAACACTATTCAACGATATAGTCTTCAAAATCCAATTTTACAAGCAGATACAACCCATACTCAGTTGACTACCTGCTCTATGCAGCCTGGGTGCATTTTTATCAGCAACAACTCGAGTTCTTGAACACCAGAAGTTTTAATTCATATATCATAACAGTTTTGCTACTGTGTATAGTAATTCCCTCACCAGACTCACTACAATATTTTTGTATAAAAGCTTGCACCTTATACACTGCTCTTCTGAAAAGAAAGGTGAGAGGCAATGAAGATTCAATCACCTTTTTGATTACATTCATTTAAATTATTCTGATGATTTTTTGAGACTAGATATTCAGTAACAGGTAAAAATTATGTTCTGTGACTGCAAAGTTTTAAAACTATTTTTTACACCACATCCCAGTTCCCTCCCGCCCCAAAAAAATTCCAACTGACTCATTATGACATAAGATGGCAAAAAATTATTTTCCTAATATTACCATCAGGCCAGTTTCAGATTCTTATGTGCATCATCCATACAATTCCTAACAAACAGAATAACAGCTCACAGAACAAGACATTTCAAGACCTCTTCACTAACAGATGTATTTTAAATAAAAGAATACTTTTTGTTGAACTTTTCATCATCTTATATATACAACTTCAGCTAAAGCCGGACCTAGCAAATAACTAAAACATCTAATTAGAGCAAAATTGAGCAGTGACTTTCATTCATTAACATGTCAGAAAATATGAGCCAACATATCTGGATCAAGTGGCGTAAAAATATTCTGCAGATACTTTTCTTAGTCTTTATAAGACTTTCCTACGTGGATAATAATTAGCAGCCTCTACCATTAATGAATTTTAGTTCTTTCTCACAGACACTGACTGATACGTTTAATTGGATAGTTATTAGTAATTTCTAGTATTAATCTCTTAAAAATAATAGGCCATTTTCAATGAACACTTTTTTTAAGTGATGATAATACCTGCAGATTAACAAGAAGAAATTGAAATCCTTTGCTGATCTGAAGGACAATTATAACAGGTAATTACAGTGCAAGTTTCTTGCTGGCATTCCCTAAATTTGTAGACATTGATAAAGGTGGAGAGCATTCGACATGTGTACTCACTGAAAATCTGTGACTGCCCACTACCAGAGACTTTTTTTGAATCCTTAAGAGGACTTATTCAATACATCAACTTTGGTTTTGTAATTTACATTTTCTTAAACAAAACTAACACTCGACCTATAACCTATATAGAAATAGGTTAAACGGGACTACTTGGCAGTCTGCTGTCATTTCAATGTATTATTAAAACTTAGCAGTAAAACTGATCTGGATTGTCCCTTTTCATAAGGCTTTTTTATCTGAGATTGCCTGATTCAGCTGTAAACAAACATGTTTTCTTCTAGCAAGTGCACAGAAAGGGTGTGAAACATCACAAAATGGTTTATTGTTGGGGGCGGAAACAGAAATTGGACTTTTTTTGGCTTTGCTAAGTGCTTCTAAAAAGTTCTATATTTGATCAGTGGGGTCCTCAGTATGAACAGACGTTAATGGGGAGCTGTGGAGCACATTATTTCAGTTCTATTTAAAATTCCACAATAAAACTATTATTTACCGTAACAGAAAAGGCAGCCTGTGATTATTTTGCAACCTTTGCCTTCATTTGTAACACAAGAGATTTGGATTTTTCCTCTGTTAAGGCCAGGATCTTCAGCACTGTTCTTCTTAGTATTTGCCTAACTGGCTTAGTCACCCAGATTTAACTCTGTCCCAGTTTGATAGGTTTTTAGTCCCCCCTCCAGTGGCTAAAAAACATTTGAAGAAGGAAGGCAAGTTGTATGACCAGTAAAGATCAGCCTCACACAGGGTAAAGATCTTCAATACACAAAGAATTGACTATATCTAGCTGAAAAAGCTAGTTGATTGTATTAAAAACGTTAGTGCTGAAGGAATACATAAAGAAGCACATGTCGATACTCTTGCAAAATTCAAATAAAGAAATAAGGAAACAGCTTTACAGCTAAAACGATTCAGTGGTTCAGGGGACACGAGGAGATATACGTATATTCTGATACTCAGAAGGCCGAGACATCCTTTTGAAAAATAAAGCCTCTAAAACCAATCATATTGAACCATTACCTACAAAAGGTATTGCAGCAGTTTCATACACCCCTTTAAACCAACAGGTGTTCCCTGTACCAGGACTTACCTAACCAAGAAAGGAACAGGCTGCAACATACAGGAAATTCAAAACAGTTTATGTCAATGCACTATTCCACTGTAAAAAAACTATTTTAAATTCAAACCTGAAGACAGAGGTCCCAAGGTACTATGCAAGAAGAGCAAATTGAAGACCACATAAAATTGGTCAGTGTCCTTTTCACATTACTTTTTATATTCATATACTTCTATATTCTTTCAAGAGATTAACAGCTGGTACCCTACATTGCTTTCCTGAACTGTGGTTTATCTCTTAGCAGTACTTTTCTCTGTCGCCACATGCTGAGTCAGAGAAGCAGTGGAAGATGGACACTTCACTGCATGTTGTAAGAGTTTAAAAATGAAGTCATTCTAGGGAAATATCCATC
The DNA here is from genome assembly GCA_013396755.1 of Sclerurus mexicanus. Lineage (NCBI taxonomy): Eukaryota > Metazoa > Chordata > Aves > Passeriformes > Furnariidae > Sclerurus > Sclerurus mexicanus. The sequence continues at coordinate 797,806 of VWZF01004115.1, read as the reverse complement.
CGAAAATGAAATCTGTAGGAGGGCAATAAATGACGTCCTGAGTGCCACTTACCTTCTTGTTCTATAAAATCAAAAAGCATCTTTAACGTGGATTTCTGTGAGGTAATGTGTCACCCAGCGATACGAAAAACCACATACTAACTTAGGTGCAGAAAAACAGTTCATGTTCCACTATCCACCACACCCACGCAAGAAGGATTTCAGTGTATGAAATGTGGGCATGTCTAGATCTTTACATAACTTACATGTAAAGTATTCCCTAGATTATGACCTATAGTTTTGTTCTTCAAGATGATTTAGCAAGTAATCTTTCTGTTCTTCTATTTAACAGGAAACTTCTCAGTAGAGAAAAGCTGAAATCGGAAGATTTGCTGGTTTAGACATACTGTTTCAATAAACATCTAAACTTGTTCAACAATAAACATATAAATTAATTTTTCTGCCTACAAGCTAATGTGCCCATGTCTACAGGACAGTGGAGTGATGGGGAACAGACAAAAAGAGGCAATTTGTTCAAAATGGAGAAGGGGTGATTCTACAGTCTCATTCATCCATCACATGAATGGCAACGTGAAGGTATTAGCCATATGAAACACTGTACTTGTGCCAGAAGGAGTGTACCTGTGCTCCTCCAGTGAAAATGAAATTATATTACACATGCTGCTCTTTGTCCCCTTCTGAACGCCTATTACCCAGTTCAAGCATGAAAAGCCTTGCAATACTAGTGAAAAAGACAAAACGCATGATAAAACACAAAGACAGCATCCAAACACACAGATGACTACTTTCTATCCCACACGGTAACAAATCCAAAATGAAATGAACAGGTAAGTCACCGGCTTCTTAAGACAACTGGCATTGATGTAGGGTGAAAATAGGTATAGCTATATGAATTTTACCAGGTCATGTGACACTCACGTATACAGACACTCCTCCCTCCCTCCCTTCCCACCATCAATGATTTTTCCCCATGCGCTAAAAAACAACAGACCCCTCGCTCTCCCATGCCCACGAACACCANCTCCCCGGACATGAGGTTTGGATGTGTAACTGCGCTGAAATAAGAAAGGGTAAAATGGATGGGTGTTTTTGTCCAGGGGAGTAATTACATGTGGTTGTTGGCTGTTCATTCTCTCTAAATGGTGTCTGTCTGTTTATCTATCCATCCATTCTATCCNCCCCCGCACCGCTCCGCCGCTCACCTCGCAGCCCCCGGCGACGCCCCGCAGAGCACAAGGGCCAGACGGCGGCTCCTCTCCACCCACGCTGCTCCCTGTTCCCTGCTCCCCGTGTCTCCCGGCGCTCCCGCTCCGTGCCCGCACGCC
>VWZF01004115.1:685477-796395 GCA_013396755.1 Sclerurus mexicanus | reverse complement strand
CATCCATCCATCCATCCGTCCATCCATCCATCCATCCGTCCCTCCAGCCATCCGTCCGTCCATCCATCCATCCGTCCATCCATCTGTCCATCCATCCATCCATCCGTCCATCCGTCCATCCGTCCATCCATCCATCCGTCCATCCGTCCATCCATCCATCTCGGTTTTAAGTATCGCCAAGCACTGTTGGCAGCTGAGCTTAATTTTGAATCCTTCAAAAGGTTTTTTGGGGTTTTTTTTGTATTTAAGTAATTCTGAATAAGAAAACGTACATAAGCAAAGGTTGCATAGGCTTTTGGATCATTAGACCTTTGTGGGAATTTCCATGAAGGACGTGCCAGGCAAAGGCTGGAAATACAAAAGTTCAAAATTAATAAACCAAAACAACTCCCATCTTGCTTGCTTTGTTGGACCTAAGAAAGCTCAATGACTTGTGCAGTAGAAATGTCACATTTTGGTGAAGACCAGCTGGGTCTGATCCAGACTCTATCAATCAAAATCATATATATGTGCATATATAGGTATATATATAGGTGTGCATATATATATATGCATGCAGCTATCCCATCATGGAACCTTAAGTGCCAGTGACCCCTGCCAGCTCTAACAAGAAGAGTACTCTGACTCTTTTCACCCGCTTCTTTATTGTTTGGGGTTTTTTGCCAACTACAGTGTTCAAGGTACAAAATCGTTAAAAACCCTTTTCTGGTCATCAATAGCTTGCTCAGCCTATACTGTATCTATTGCTGCTCAGCCAGCTATAATGGCATTCCCAAATGGGAGTCACGACAAAGTATTACAGTATTTCTGAGCAACAGGTATAGCACCCATAGCCATTAACATAAATAATTCAGCTCATCCAGCCTATACGTTAAAAATGTCTTTTCTCAGGTCTTATCTACTGTTCATAAACAAGAATGTCTTGAAGGAGAATCTGACCTTGCAGCAACTGGTGTAATGACAACAGTAGGCTGTAATAGGAATGGAGATGTGGACAGGAGCTTCTGGGGTTTCAAGCCAGCCAGGATGATACATAATCCATCGCAGAAACTGCTCATGTTCTAGGTTAAGGCCACTAAGTTTTCCCAGGGAAAACTTTTCACAGGGAAGGATGCTGCTCTTTGTATGGTGGAACAAATTCAGAGGAGCACCACAAATGGTGGAATGAGAACATCATTTCCTGAACTCATTTAATCAGTGTAAATCAGAAAAATCTTGACGAATTCCAGCTAAAGTACTCCTGAATTACAGTGGAATTACAGCTCAGAATCCAGAGGACATAAAGACTGTGGATGGAAATATGACCACTCTCTTCTTTATGCACCTTCCCTCCATTCCACCTCCAAGAACTAGAGAAGTATTCATTGTCTTCCCAATTCTCAGGTGATGAGAGAATAAGCTACCCCTAGAGTCAGAAAGGAAACTTTCTTCATAGCCAAGGTCTGAATTCTGCTCTCATCAGTGCCAAATCAGTCCCTTGCTTGGGAGGGGGCTTCATCACAAAATTATTACCGATACCCTTTTTATGCAAGTGCCAGCATTACAGACTAGCAAGTAATCTACCCATAACATTCATTATCATTATCACTCCTTTTAGTGAAGACTCCCATCACACACCTCAATAAATCAGCATGACTAACACATGCCAAAAAAACATTTCTTCTTGACCCTCAAAGCAATCAGCTTATGCTGCTGAAGCAGGAAGCTTGTTTGTCCCCTGCATTGTTGTAATCTAGTGCCTACAGCTGCAAATGTTGTCTTTGCTCACAAAGCTTCTTAGATCCTTTTTTAATTCTACTAAACTCTTTGCCTTGATGACTGCCCATGTCAATTGGATTACATAGACAGAAAATATACTGTGTGAAGTAGTATTGAAAATGTATTCTGGAAGGTTTTGCTCTGTGAACTGGGGCACAGAGGCGGCAGGTAGCTGACTTCACCAGGCACTTGAAGCTTCATCTTATGTGAAGCTCCCCTTGCCTCCATGGTCTGTATTACCCTCCATTACTCTTTATTCTGCACAGCTGACTTTCTGGTTCCTTTTTAGGTCCTCTGAGGAAAATCCTGGCCCTCATGAATGTATCTGAGCACCTGTGCAGCCATGCACATAAAAATAGGGAAGGAACAGCACACACAAAGATTAGGATCTTCCAACACACAAGGCACCAGAGGGACCGTCTGGACTCTCCTCCCAGGCTGAAGTCAGTAATTGATTTTAATGGGAGCAGGGCTGAGCTAATGCTGGCACTTTGGAAAATCCCACCCATGGGATTCAGTGATATTGAAAGTGCTTGAGGCAGGTTAACTGCAGGCATTTCCACTAATGGGGAATGGCGCAGTTGTCTTTATTAATTTTCCTTCTCCGAAGTGCAATTAGCATGTATATATTTTCATTTCTTTAGGAAAAAAAATAATGTAAATTGCTTCTATTTCTGGAGAGTCTTACTGAAAGGCAAATAAATGAGTGATTTTTTTGCAGCACAGTTACAGGCCTTAAGATCTATCACACCCCCAATATCTATTAATACTCTCTAGCTGCCCTTCCTTTTTCTTCATCTGACTTAATATGATTACGAGGGAAGATAATATCGCTCTGGGTTCCAATCACAGCAGCTGTGCTGGCCATTCATAAAGCAAGGTTTTTCATTGCCTTCTTGGAGACAGGAGAAACCAATATTTTTCTATCTGATCGTACCTTTAAAACCAAGAAAAAAAAATCTCAGTGCTGAAGATGAATCGGAAAATGGCCATTACCATAGGAAAAAAAAAGTGACATGAACTGGAATGAGGTGCCAACAACAGCAAGGTAAACAAATGCCAGTGCAGAGAACACTGACTCTGTTATGGTCACTTTCTGGAGAAGTCACTACAGGGTAAGCGTGGTCTAAAAAAAGAGACCAAAGCTATGGCAACAATTTTACAAACAACTCTGCAAATAAATTCAGCCTTTATCTTTGATTTCTTTGAGTGATGTCTCTGAAAATTATCAGGTTACTCATTCATAAAACTTATGAGGTTCTGGCACATAATTCACTTCAAATACTTAAAATACAAAGTGACTCTTTCCCACACATTCTTTCAAACAGCACTAGAATTTTAAGCATAGGAGCAAACATGACGCAGCACTTTAAAACCATTGAAAGACTCCATTTGCTGTAGTGAAAGGGCAAAGGTTTGGTTATGAACATCACAGAGAAATGACAAAAGTATACCAGTTTTGGAATCTCGAGAAGCATTGCTTGACATAAAAAAATCAAGTCCACAACATGTTTAAACTACTGAGGGAGGCGTGTGGCACAGTGGAGAGGGAAAAGAAACTGGATTTGTTTCTACTTGCTACTTCTACTTGTGACTCAAATTTGTCCTGGAAGATCTTCTCTTCTTGCAGTGACCTTCTTGATATGGCCTGAGTGACTCTTTGGGTATAAAGGCTGTGCTTGATACCAAATGGGAAGAGCCTCAGGATAATCCAGGAGCCTGCCTTAGGCATTTCTCTGGGTCAGGCTGGAAAGCACTACTCAGAAGGTCTTTGCAGCTCATGTTATTTGTGTCACCATTACAGAGCAAAGCATAAAGGAAGCAACAAGTAGTCATTTACATTTCAGATTGCTTTTAACCTATATTTACTTCCTCTATGAGAACACTTCTCATTTTACGCTGAAAATGTCTTTCATCTCACCTAAGAAGTGACGTCTTTTGCTTACTGATGTAAATGTTGAAGGTGTTGAAATAGCCTTCAAGACCAAACACCTTATATGCAGTTAAAACTCATTACAGAATAATTACCTGCTAGATCTGACTTAATAATTATTCTTAAAGTGTAAGTGATTTTATCAGTGTGCAATAAAATAGAGTTTTCAGTCACATTGCTGCCCGAGAGAGAATTAATTTTGGATCTTCCGCTGGTGCACTGTGAAAATCCAAAAGACTAAATTTATTCCTTTTTTTTTACAGTGGGAAATTCAGTCACACCCATTTACGCACTGGCCATAATTGCAGGGGGAAGCTTTGTCTGTGTGGACTGCATCCCTGGAGCTGCAGGGATGGACACATCTCTGGTATACCCAGTGCTGGTACTACTGTTTGTTTTTCCACTTACTATTAACTGTTCTTTCCCAACTACCTTCACCCACATCTTGTCCTCAGATCTCATTTTGGAAAGTGACCTGCTCAAGTGGACTCTTTCATTTCAGGAGCCAGCTGCCACTAATCAAGTCGCAAGACCAGCTAGAAAGTGCAGCTTTCTCCGGAAGTTCTGTGCTATTTAACTGTACCAAATGTTTACAGAGCAGGACTATTTTTTTTCTTGTCATTTTTGTGCATATGTGAAATATTTGACATATATCTTGTAAATCATACATGAGGATTTCCTGGAATTTCTGTCTTGAGTGCTTAAGTGACATTGGCTGGACTTCTCACATTTTTTAAAAGTAATTTTAAATGGTGCAGTTGTTCTTTTAGTGAGCAACTGAAAATAGTTGTGGGAAGTTTCATATTCTTTTTTTGAACAGCTGTAGATAACAGTAGATTCTTGAAAAGTAAATTTCAGTATTTTTATCACTGTACTTTGAAACTTTTACAATTTATTTCATTCTGAAGTGAAAAGCGAAAAGTAACATTTTGTCATATTTAGTGTGGTCTGTGTGATGTTACTGGCCTTATCAGAAAGAGCTGTCGTGATTTTTTGAATGATTTTAGTGATGAGGTAGGAAAAATTAAATGGCACTTCAGAATAACTTTGAAGATCTTTATTCAAGATTTAATGAGCAAAAATCCAAGCAATCCTCATTAGTAATTCTTTCAGAGAAAATTTCCTTCTTGAATCTTAATGTGTGTGTTTGAGGTAGATGACCAGGGAGCACTGTGTAGCAAAATTCACCTGCCTTAGCTACCAGTGCTATTTCTCTTAGTCTTAGACACATGTGCAGTGTTATATGCAGACACACCCATACACATAATGTGTGTTTGCATGTAATTTGTTCTCAAGTACTCAGGGATTACCTTTAACTAAATGAAGAGTGGGATTAAGTGAACATATGGTGTTAAGAAAGCTGAAAATAAAATCCCCCTCCATCTTACTCTACTGCAGTTATATTGCTCATTAGAGGATTACTTCTGAGTCTGTGTGGACAAGCTTTCTGAGGAAGGAACTGACAGGCATAAAGTTTCACAGGTCGGTACTAGTTATGAGGGAAATCATGCAAAATTATTCTGTCTAGGTGAAAGGGACTTTGTCTTCTGTTTGAATCTTGAAACTCATTTTTCACTTGTACTGTATCAATACGTACATGTAGGGAAAGAGAGAACTTAGTGGATTCTTTTGAGTCGTTACCATATTGTCTCAGGTATGTTTTCTGTAAGTCTAACTACAGTCATAAATGGATGCTGCCTTCTTATTAAATGCTTTTTTATAAATATTCAATCAGAAAAATCTATAAATTTATTTTCGAAAGTTATTTGTTACATTAGATTTAAAACCCAGAACTTTCCTGATCATTTGCCTGACAACTAAGCTTAAAACAGATACAAAAAACTTGCAATGTCTACTGTATATACCAACCAGGAACAAACTGGATATCACAGTGTGAAAACAGCTTCAAAGGACAGAACCCATTGTCCTCCAGCAACTCCTTGCTTTTGCATTTAGCTGGTGTAGCCAGTTCATGTTTAGCAACCTCACTGAGTTCTTCCAGTCCCCTTGGAAGCACCTTAATGGCCCTTCTCTTTCTCAAGCTGTATGTATCCTGGGTTATCCTTCTGTCCTGCTTCTTCTTCCAGATCCTCCCAGAGGTCTGTTCATGTCAAGCAATTTACCCAGCCCGGTACACCATCTTCGCATAAGTTTCAAATCCTTTTAAAGCTCATCAAAATCCAACCACCTCTTTCTCCTCTACTGACCAGTTGTCCTCCTATAACTACTAGCTATTTTCTCCTTTGTGGACAAATACATGAAGCCACTGCATGGTCCTTTACAAACCTCTTCCATGTGCACTCCATTTTGATATCTGTAAAGTTGCTAACACCACCAAAGCAACTGGTAAGAATACAAATGCCTCAAAGTAGCAATCTGGCAATGCTTACAGTTCACAAAATTTATGTGTGCAATTGCCTGTTTTTATTTTTGTAATTCTTGTCCTTCCTTTCCCATTTCCTCCACAGGATATTCTTCCACGTTTTGCATTGTGTCAAAACTCATGTCAGCTCTTTAGTAAAACATATGCCCCCTGTCACATATGTATGAATAAAAGAGCCCTGAGAGCAGAGGCAGGACCTGGTTTACCACACCCATCCTGCTGCCTGTGGTGCCAATTCTGACTCAGGCAGCTGGCACCAAATCCCACGGATCCAGGCTTGGACACCATGGACAGCTGGGCTGGTTACAGTGGCCAGCCTGGAGACCCTCAGCAACTGAGCTACCTGGACAGACTGACAGTTCCTGCAGGGCTGCTTCAGCAGCTCCAGGCAAACAGCCCCATCCATTTCCTTCCACCAGGACAAAATTTTTACACAACAGTCTGAGTTCTGTAAGAGTACAAACAATAAATGGTACAAAAGAAGCCTGTTCTTTCAGGGACTTACCCCTGGCAAAGTGCAAATGCATTGGACAACATTCAGGGTGATGGGTTGTGCTCCAGTCTCACCAGAAATGGGTCCTTGAGGGGGAATGCCAGGCCCTTTGCAGCTGCCGGAGATTGTGTCAGGGCTCGTAGTGCACTGGATGTGTCAGGGCTTATAATGTACTGGATGTGGCAAGGCTCTTAATGCAGTGGCTGCTTCCTAAGAAACTCCTCTACCACAGCCAAAAAATGGTCAGTACAGTCTGTGCAGCTGCAGCAGGCTGGGGAAGTGGGAATGACTGCAGCTGTGTCGCCTTTAAATAGATTCTGAGTGGTGCTCCCTTTGGTTTTTGTTTTACGACCAACCAGAAATCAGCCCCAGCAGCACCCCATATGTTCCCTGTCTTTTGTTTGCTCAGACAAACAAAAACCTGTTTATTGTACAGGTTTACTTAGGATCTAACTATGACTATGCCAAGGGTTTATTGTGTACATCGTCGAGGACAGAAGACTGAACCCAATACCTGTGTTGAAAACATTATGGTTGTGTCTGGAAAGTCAGAAAAATGGGCGTATGATCTGTTCTGAGCTATTCTTACACCATTGTAAACAATTTGAGCTAGCTAAATAGAAAGCCTGCCACTAAATACAAGTGTCAAATTGCAACCAGATTCTCAGCATGCCAAGCCCACATCACTGCAGTTCTAGATTTCCCTGAGTAACCTGGCAGTGCCTCATGTTAAGCAGCTGGTAGAAGGACTGCTGTTACCTACTCCCTGATAGTCCGCCTGCTCCTGTGCAGTTCCACCTTTCACTATGTGGCAGTGGACTCTCAAGCGCCCTGGGCCATGCTGAGGGGACAAGCATAGCTTCTCTTCCAGATGAGAATGTACCCAGAGCCTGACTTACTGCTGGTCAGAAAGTTGTGTGCAGAACAGTGTATGTATTGAACGTACTGAAGCTCAGACCTATCCCTTAGAAACAAATGGCCTCCTTCTTTCAAAATAGACATCTGCTACAATCTTAGGTCTCCAAAACTTCCCTAATCCCACCTGCTCCCTCCCCATCTTACCCTTGGTCTCTGAGAGGTATGTCTAATTATATCTATGTTTCTGTTGACTTGTTTTTGAACATCTTCATCTGCATCATCCACAGTGTGAAGGTTCAGACTATTTGCAACCTCCTATAAAAGCTTCCCACTTAAAGATTTCAAGATTCAAATGGCTTCCCAAGTGTTGATGTATTTGCTGCCTCCTTTGAACCTAAGGAATCCACAGATGGCAAGGAGACGTATGCAAGCAACACATGCTGCTAATTCTCTCTGAAAGTCTAAGATTAAGGTTAAGTTCACTAAAAGCCTGTGCCATTATATGAGTATTAATCAGAGAAAGGAAATTTTGGCAGCATTTATAGCTCTAATGTATAAGTGCGTGTCCTAGGAGGAAAGTATTTTGGTCACAGTAGCTAGAGCTGAACTAGGGTAAGCTATATGGGTTAAAGCATATTTGTTTTGCTTTGTATTAGTTGTCCCTCCAGTAGGACTGTGTTTGAACAGTTGGTACCTTCAGTCTAGCAGAGACCTGGCATGTAATCTCCTGCTACATGCATTCCTGTTCCTTTCTGATCAAGCATCATGTCAGATGAACACAATAAATCTAGTCTCCAGAGGAGAAGCAGTGCTCACTTATAATTTTCTTATATTATTTAGTTCGTGATGCAGTCCAAATATGGCTGGAACCCAGTGTTTTTATTCAACTTTACTACGTATTTAACTCTGTCTTTCCCACTGAAATGTGTCATCTGTACTGAAGAAAATGATTTTGCAGCACAAATTCCCTTCTGTCTCAGTAGTAATTGTATAAAAATGAGGTCACTCTCTCTGTAAGGAACATTTTTTAACATGTTTATGAAATCATTTATTCTGCATTAAAATTATGATTTTTAAATTTATGCGGTTTTTTTGTTTGCTTCTTCAAAATCAGTCTTACATGAACACTTAACACAGCATGCAAGACAGGGCTGGAAGGGAGTAAGCTGAGGGTACTTGAGGGTTCCACTTCATGGAACTGAGTTTCTGCTAAAGCTGAAGCAGAACTGCATGAAGCTAGAAAAGGTCTCAAATCTGGCTGCTTGAAGTTAGGAATCTATGAATCAATGACTAAGTACAATGGCCTGGTTTTTAAAAATGGTGAAAGACACCCTCATTTCACACTGAAATCAATAGGCATTGCATATGCTTAACACCCTGGAAAATCAGGCAATTTATATTTAGGAGTTTAAATATGACATTTGGAGCTCAAATTTCATCTATTAGAGTTAAAATATTAAGTCAGAGTATCTAAAGCCTATTTTTTCAGGATGTCTGACCTAATGCTAGAGGTTACAGTTAACTAAGATAAATAGTTCCTGTGCTGACCTCCCACTGCCTCCAAAAACATTACCCATGTACTGAGATATTTCAGCTGTAGCCTAGGCAGAGAAACTTGGTTTAAGAACTCTACTTGGAACCATTCTGACAACAATGCTCTTCCTGGATATTGGCCCCTAACAGAATTTTCATTCAATTTGAATGCAATTGTTATCAAAATAAGGATTTTGCTATTTGGTCTATTTTGTTTAAAACAAAACAAACAAAACCAAAACAAAACAAAAGGCAGAAAAACTAGCTGTGCAGTTTCCATCCTAGACAGAGGCACCATTGTCCTCTGAGAAGAGCGGGGTACCTGGAACCTTTGGGCTCTGAAGACCTGTTGTCTGAACATCCTAGTGGGGGAAGGCTGAGGTTTTGGGGGAAAGCACCTCTAACAGCTGCTCAGAGGCAATACTGAACCGGCATAATCATTCAATCACATCGCCCAAGTCCTTTCCCAGTAAATGCCTAGCCAATAGTAAACACAGCTAAAGAAGACCTTCCCTGCTTCTAATCCATGAAACTGAAACTTTATTTGCTTCTCACTGCTTGATCTGGGACGCTAAACAGGTGAACTGATTTGATTTTTTGGTTGACCATTACTGTAGTGACTGGCTTCTCTTGAGAGAACAGAGGGAGAGGTACTGGTTCTTATTCCCTACTTTTCTTTGAAAAAAGATCAAGGGCCACTTCGCTTCAGTCCTTGAGATGCTTGTGCCTGCATTTGCAAATCATTATGGCACAGGGTGGAACGTGGTTTCATCTGTCTGTTTGTCACATGGTGCATTAAAAGGCAGTGCTACCGGCCATGGCACTGTTTTGCCAGTCACCACTGTAGGGTCCCTTCTCTCACCATTAAGGAAGAATAATGGGTTATTCCCTCAAGCGTTAATCAGAGCTCACACCCAGCCCTGCTCACGGTTGCCAGCCTTCAGAGATGCAGAAATCCAATCTTTGCTCAATACTTTGGCTGTGTCTGATACGGTACTGTAGGTACCAGCAGAACCACAGACCTGCCTGTGCAGTGCTGCGTAGCCAGCTCAGGGCCTAGCAGCAGCAGGACCCCAGACATGGGGATGTGGAGATTGTCATCTGTAGCTAGGTTAAAGTTAAAATTGCAGTCAAAGTGTTTCTGGAGTCTCAGTGATGCTCTTGCATCTGCACAGCTATCTTGAGTATGAACTTCCAGCATGTAGCCTATTCATTTTGCATGGTAGAATAGAAAAGATTCCTTAAACAAAATTAAGTTCTTTCAAGGGCTTTATCTCATCACAGACCTTATTTTGAAATGTCCTGGCAAGCATGAGATTCCTACACACAGCATTTGCTGTTTCCATTTATTTCTGCCCCCTTCCTAAGCTGTGGTGGTCAGAGCCCCTTCTCCCTGATTTATCTGGTGGAAGGAAATCAAGGAAAATCCCTACAATGCATGCTCTATTTCTGTGTGGTTTGAAAAATGTTTTAAATAGCAAGTACTGCAGAGAGATTGCAGGAACCTGAATACCAGTTTCTAAATACCATTTGGACTGTGCTCATGGTAAAGTCCTTTACGTCTAGAGGCCAAGACCTCCCCAGTTGTGTAAAGAGGCTCTCCGAAGGCAGCCATGTGTTAGATCATCACTGTGCTACCCAGAGGTGGGGAAGGCTGAGGTTCATGCATCCTGCAAAGCCCTGACTCCCACCCGCTTAACTTAGGAAAGACTCTTACTGATTTTAATGGGCTTTGGACCAGATCTTACCTGTGAGCAGTAGGTGATGTCTGTGTGACCCAGATTCAAGAATGAGATCTGCTGGGTGCATTTTCCAGGTATACACTGAGTACTGTTGGGGACCATGATGATAATGCAGGCTCCCTAGAGCAACCTCTGAGCACTGTGCATGACTGAATCTGCCTCAAGCCATGACCTGCATCTTCAGAAATCTTTCTGACATTGAGTAATTTATCCTTTCAATATATCTGCAGGGAAAACTCTATGACTGTGTTATAGGAAAAGAAGTGGCGAGAGAAGTAGGGATGGATTTGTAGGTGCTGAAGAGCTGGAGCTCTTGAGGAGTGTGAAAAAACCTGAGGGTGTACCTTTTCTGAGAAAAAAACCCCCAAACAACCGAAACCAACAAAACCAGGCTTCTACTTACTTTTATCCACAAAGAGATTTTGTCTGAAAGCCAGAATTAAAACTCAACAGTTCTTGGCTTAGACCAAAACCCCACTGTGGGATAGTGCTTCATTACAGAAGTTATTTATCTACCGAAACTATTTAAAGACAGGAAGTGTTATCTGTGGCTAGGATTAATCTTTGTCACATAGCCTATCTCCTGAATGAGAGATTAATGCAGAGTATAGCTTCCTGACAGGCAAGAAGCATTGCATGGATTTTGTTAATTTCTGTGGTAAGAAGCAAAGCCAAGTAAATTGCGCCATGCATTGCATGTTGGGACACTGTCAGCCAAAAATATCTCAGCTCAGACTGCTCATTGTGCCAGACTTGAGAAATGGAAATGGGCAAAGAAACCTCTATTGCACCCCAGCATCCAAACCTACTGTGCCAAAAAGGGAGAATGACCAAGATGCTGGACATTCAGCAGAGAGGAGGCAGCTTCCACTTTACCTGGCAAGATTCAGTGCTCCCTCAAGAAAAGATGAGAGTGCAAGAAAAGCAGGGCACACAGGGAAGATAGAGCAAACAGTGGAATGGCAACACTAAAGATGCTGGTGGAGGAGCAGACACAAACTGAACGAAAATGTGGCAGCTTGAATTAGCATTTGCTGCCCTGTGTCCTCAGTCAGCCCCAGGCACCTTGGCCACACACACACAGCAGGCACACAGACAGCGCGCAGTGAGACCTGACCACAGAACATCCTCTCTGGGCTCTTGTCATGCTGCCAAAAGGCAAATATAGAGCATTGCTCTTTGTGCACTTTCACAGGGGAGAGGAACTTGTGACAATGACCCAGGATATGATTTTACTTGTTTAACTTGAAGGAAAGAGGTCATCACACACATCTTTTGTCTTCCCAGATGAGACTGCCTTGTCTGCTCTGCTATTTGTATAGCCGTCTACACAGCTGAAATATTTGCATTTTTTTCCTGGGCCCTGCAGCCAGTGCAGCACTATTTGAGCTGGTAAAATGCCAGGCTCTTACTCAGTTGTAAGACTGAGCTGGTGATCTAGCCGGCTTTGTTATGTTACTGTCGGCTGCAGCAGCAAGATAGCAGACATCACCACCGAGATCATCAAAGACAACATTCACTCTTAAGGAAAAAGAAAAAAAAAGAATAAGCTGGGTCATAAATTACACCACAAATCTATTTCTAGGCAAAAATAATATCTATTATTATCAGAACATGTACACTAGGAAAAGGTCAGGGTTGACCTACTCTTTTTGGATGATAAGATGTACTGTTGTTGGTAATGATGTGATTGAAACCATATGGGATCTCCACAAAATTATGTGCTAATTATGAGTTAATATGATCAGTTCATGTGTGCCTAATGACCGGCCTTCCAGTGCTGATGTACAGTTTATTCCCCAGCAGATCAACTACGTGTGAGAACTTCAGAGATAAACACAGGAAGAAAAAGAAATTTGTGGCGTGACTCCCTTCTTTCTCCACCTTAAAATGGTGATGGGATTGTTCATTTCAAATGAGAATTATTCTTGTTTAGGTGGAGGAGAAAACAGTTTTTGAAGTATAAGACAATAGAGCACTGTCTTGTGTGCTACAGAACGAGAGTAACAGAACAGGATCAACGCAGTGCAAACATCCCCCATTTATCTTAGGAGGATATTTGGAGATTATTTTTAATCCTTTGAGTGCTTTGTACCTTTAAGATGGTATTTCTGAAACCATGAAGTGCTGACTGTGACATTAAGTATTGATTCCTTACAACACAGCTCACACAGTGTTTTTGTGGTATACCACTGAATTAACACAGTTTGTATTTTCACTCTGCTCTTCTTTAAAGATCCCAAGTTTCAATGATCCGATGGGCGGCTTAGAGCTCTGACACACTTCCTGTCCTCAGTCATCCTTATATACTGTTTGGAAGGGCTGGGCAGTGGCTAACACCCCTGCCAGTCCCCGATGACACAGGCTCAGACATGAGAGCTGCATCAGAGCAGGCCATGGAACCACAGGGTACTCACACCGTGCACTTCAAACGACTGCGCCGTTCGAGTAGAACTGTTATTCTGCATTTGTTACATGTTGTGTTTGGAGAGTGCACTCAGGATCTAAGGGCACTGTCTGGCAGCTCAGCTTCACTTCATCCTAATGAAAATAAGGTGCATGTTCTGTACTACAGTAGACATGACAACCGAAACCATGCCTCAAGACACAGCTGGCCTTCGCTGTGTTATTTTTTCTCTCTGTGCTGCTTTAGTCGTTTCATCCCGCTCCTTATGGGCAGCAGGCTGTGTGTATGTGTTTCTCTGCAGATAGCACTGTTCCCTTTGAAGCACCCTCATGTTGCAGTTTGCTCTTTTCTTTATTCCTTCCCATGTAACTAGAAGGGTGGATGCTTGATAGATAAGGGCTGGGAAATGGCTGCATATGTCCATGAAACATAATCAAACGAAATGAAAGCTGAGACTAACCCTTGAAATTTCACTGCAAACATTTTTATGCATGCAAGTGGCTTAGTTGACTTCGTAAGGGCTGCCAGTGTTCATAAAGGCTATCTCTGTGGAAGAGACAGCAAGATGGACACTTTATTTATTGATATGATAACGTAGCTAGCTTGAGGCTGCTTGGAGATGGCAATAAAGGATGTCTAAGAAAGATAGCAAGTTCATAAAGTGTTTCATTTTAAAGCATGTAGAGAATTATTAGCAGAGCAGCTGTAGCTTTTTATATCATTTCGTAAGGCATGTGATGTGGCATTTTGAAATTAAAACCCTCTTCGTGGCTGTCTTTTTGTCACGTACGTCATGGCCAAAAGCCCACCTTTTCCAGAGCATTCTCTGACTGAGTCTGCACAGACACCTTTGAAGGGTAAGGACCTTTAAAGCACAACACCGTTTTCCAAGAAGTTAGGTGAGTTTGTCAGGTTGAACTAACCAGCTGTATGGAAGAAACCATCTGTGATTTTGCATCCCTGCAGCGGAAGAGCTGAGACATTCCCAGGCGTGGCCCTGGCAAAGTCCAGTGCCCATGTATTTCTGGAATGAATGCCAGCTGCCTCCATGTCTTCTCGCTCACACATTGCAGCGCTGTACAGTCAAAGCCACGAGGACTTGCAGAGAGCTCCACAAATGATCTCAGGGCAAAGTAATCTAGGACCTTTTGCTCCTAAAAAAGGAGACCCCTGAAACTGGATTCACATTACTAGAGGACAAAAGAGGCTTTTGACTGAGGAACAGAACCTGAAAATTTTTTATGCTTTCACTCCTGCAGGAGCTCCTGAGCATTTCAGCTCAGCCATTAATTCTTCTAAACACAATCACTGTAAATTTCAGTCATGCTGATTGCTTTAAGCAGACAGATGAGGACACGGAAGTGCACAGGGCTAACATAACTTCTAGGTCATAGAAAGAGTAAAGAACTCCAGCACTAGGCTCAGCCACAAAACCTGCTATCTTCCACCAGAGACATGAAATATGTTCCAGAACATTCTGAGAACTTGGGAAAACTACTGAATCATTTCTTGGTTCAGTTTCCTCATCTCTGAATAAGGAAATCTTTTTTCAGGGAGAGGCTTAGCTTAGAGATTCAGGGAAAGCTCTTTCTGCTCTGAAGGAAAATATGACAAGTATATGACAATGTTGTCACACACACAAAAAAGCAGCACTAAGCCCAGCTCCCCTGTAACAGCCTTCTAAACAATCAGCACCTTCCAGTGGATATGCTAAAATCAATGACATCTTCACACATAGAGGTGCTTTTAAGGCTCAGTCACCAAACATGACCTTGTGAAAACATTGCATTCCTATGCAAAACAAGCCTGGACACTGATAAGCACTACTGGAAAATCATACTTGATCAGGCAGACCAAGAAACGTTATATTGTCAAGCTGTTATCCCTTCAAAGATCTTGTCCACTTGGAAATGAAAATCCGTTGTTACAAAGGCAGGGAAGCACCTTTTCACTGGATTAACTGCTGGCTACCTCATGTCCTTTGTTCATATGCCAAAGCCTGGGCAGGATTGTGCCCTCTCTTCTCCCTCCCAAAATACTGCTGGAGATAAAGCGAGCAACTGCTCCCTGTGAGCTTCTACTACCCGCAGGCCATCCTGCCTAAGCCACCTGTGAAACCAGTCATTTTCCCTTCTGTTACACTTCCTGCAGCACAAGGCAGGTTCATACAGGCTCCCCCCGTCTGCCCCTGCATATCTTTCTCTCCCCTTCGGCTGCAGTAATACCTTTGCCTGCTATTTTTGTTTGGGCGGGCTACCACTCAGCACACGCCTTGCCCAGGACTGCAGGGTAGGGGGCCAGGCACCACCACTGGTCCCTATTCCTGTGCTTGCCTGTGTAGCTCAGGGACACTGTCTGTCCCTTCCCTCACCTCTCCTAGGCTCATTCCAATCCCCACCCACCCGCACCCTAATCTAGTATCTGGCATTTCGATTTGACTGACTTTCGAAGTATAAATGGGTCGGGTTATTTAGCACAGGCTGATAGGTTGCAATTGCAGTTCTTCCTGTGCTGAGTCACCCTGGCAGCAGATGTCATCTGCTTCTCGTTTGAGGGAGAGGCACACAGTAAATTAAAAATGCAATGTGCACTGCTAAAATCTTATACAGCTGTATGCAGCAGGGATGAGTGGGAGTGATAAGACAGTAAAATTACAGGGGGTTCTACTAGGAAGGCAGAAATTGAGGGGAAAAGCTTTTGTATAAGCACTTAGTTCAGTTACCCACACGTGCTTCAGTGAACTGGCTAAATATAGAACACCCAAACTATTGGAAAAGCAAAGGAAGTGGAGACCCAGGAAAACTAAGCCTCTGGTGGTGATGCAGGAAATACTTCTGAGTTAAGCCATTCTGCTGTAGCCTTTGTAATGTTCTCAGAAGACCACAGTTGTAAAAAATGAGTCATTCCTGGGCTTGAGCGTAACATTGCCTTGCCACTGTTGACAAGGGATCGCAAGGGATCTGTGTGGCAGTAGGGTAAACTGTGTTTGTTTTTACAGACATGTATAAAAATACACATCACTAGAAAATCAAAGCAACAACCACAACAGACCAAAGACTTTCCATAGGAGACAGAGAGCCTAATTCTCTGAGAGCCAGTGACCCCAGCTGCTCTCAGAGCTGAGAACGTCACTCGCTGTCAAGACCTGACCCAGAAGAAAGGAAATCAGGGCTGCATTTCATTATTTTGGCACAACAGATTTCAACAGCTGCAGCTAGGGTTAATGAACTGCAAGTCAACTTCCAGAGGCACAAACCACATCAGCCCTCTCTCAGAATTAGGCACATTTGTTTCCCTGAAAATCTATCAAAATCATAGCAAAAAGATCCTTTGTATGTGGCTCGAGCTGCTGAAGAGAAAGAGACACTCTTAGTAAGCATAGGTCAAATGGGGTTAAGCTTTCTTTCTTCAAAGAGTTATCTGGAAAGGATTATGAATCCAGCAGCACCACCGGTCATCAAATGTGCTCAGACATCTCAGCTGAACTCATGGTATCTCCCAGCAAAAAGATTGTTTTTTGTTCCTCTAACTGTATTTGTTCTTGGATGCATTTATAGCACTTACTGACAGTTGACATTGGAAAAAACCCACACTTCTAGACTTGTATTTGTTGAAAAGGGGGAAGTTTTTACTGAAATATTTGCCTCTGTTTTTCACAGAAAAGACATCAGTGGTTTTCTACTGGGTTGAAATTTCTCTAAGTGCAGTCTGGTTGACTAGTTGGGCTCGTGGTTACAATCCTGTTTCACTCTTCCTAATTTACACTGCAAGCTCTCAAAGCACAACATTTAACCTTAGAGCAGTCTCGGTTGTAACTGTAAATATTCTACCTTGATCGTTCCCTTTTAAATCACCCTCAGCCTGGTGTCTCACTTCACTATACATCAACAGGATTTCAGGAGTGAAGAGCTGAGTACTGTTTTGTCTTTTCTGGCCTTTAAGACAAAAATTTTAAATGTTTTTATAAGATTAAAGAAAAAGATTTGTAGGGATAAGTAGGGGATTTGAAATACCTAGTTCCAAGGAACAAGATTTGAGGCAGTAATTGCCTGGAAGGTGGCTGGGAAATATCCTCCTTGTGACACAGAACCCACCAGATCTGGGACACTCACATGGATATGAGGTTTGTACAGTTTCATACACCTTCACCTTCCCACAGTGCACCTCTACACTGACACAGCCCGTGTCAGAGCCAAGATCTCACGGCTTCTCACATGGTGTTGGGAGGCAAATTTCACACAGTGGAACTGGAAAGCACTTCAGATCATACCAGGAGATTTGGATTATTTTGATTTTGTGGTTTTTTTTCTACTGAGATCTATTAATTAGGACATTTGACAAGACCAGTGTAAAAAAAATCTTAGGAAAATGGATTCCAGGGAACGATCTCATCTTAGTTGGGCAAAAGAGCAAATTAGTTCATGGATGACTTCTGTCTTTTCCAATGATATTTGCTCTTTGAAAGTTTGGGAGTCTGTTTCATATTTACCAAAATTAAATCCATTCATTACTGAAATCAAAGTCCTTCTAAGTAACTTAAGGAGATGTGCAAGTTTTCTTCAAATAGTCATGGACTGCATGGTCCTACCTGTGAAATTTCTCAGGAGAGAATGGCACAGCCTGCAAACTTGCCCTACATTTCCAGCATTTTATTCTGCCAAGAGCAGGATACAAGACTGGCCAGAGTGCCCCTCTTCTGCCATAGGGCTGGAGTTGCTGTCAGCCTCACAGCCTGGGCAAAGCACTGGAATAGAGTCCCTTGCTCCAAAGGGATCCTAAATCAAACTTTGTCCAGCAGACAGGAGGTAATCACATCCAGCATTTTGGTTTGAGGCAATCCTGAATACAAAGACTTTTCTTTAAAATACAATGCTTGAATGTAGTAACGAACAGCACATGTTTAAAATGCCTGTGCCAGTCTGCAATAGCCTCCCTCCCAGTGAGGTGCACTGCATGCAGTGGTGTTATATAGATTGACTACTGTAGCACGGATGAGCCTGATGACGCTGTCTGTATTACCAGGGAAGAAGTGCCCAGGAAACAAAACCTTGAGCTATATTCAGGCCTGGTGTAAGCACTTGCATTCTCATTTTCTTTGATAATTTATTTTGCAGCCAAGAGTACAAAACTAATCAGAACTCCCTATCCTCACTGCTTATATAATAACTTTCTCCTCTCCGCCTCTCCTTCTGTAGGCTTCACTTTCAAAAAAAAGAAAAAAAAGGATACAAATATTCTTCTAAAAATGCAAGTTGTCTGAGCTTTGCTACCTGTTAAGGGATATGGGTCAGTAGGAGACTGCAATTTGAGCCATCAGGGCAAGTAAAGAGGACCTTAAGGCACATAAGTTCTATCTGATAGCACTGTCTGTCTTTTGGCATAGTAAAATCAACATAAAATGTGTTTGGCACAGTACTTGTTGCGATTTTCTCTCCTCTTTCTTGCTATTTGGACTCAGTGCCTCTGCACATCTAACTGTTTTTAAATAGCCAGTGGGTGATTTTTCACATTTTTTCAGCTCTCATAGTTAGATCACTGAAGCTATTTTCCTTGGATGGGTTTCATGCATATGGACTGTTGACTACCTTCTTGATCCAGTCTCCTGCCTGTGTGCATATTTTTGTCAGGGAGTTCACTCCTGTAGTGGTGCAGGCATTGCAGGTGGGTGCTGGGAAGTGTCTAATTGTCTTTTGTCAAGTAACTGGAGACGGCAAGCAAAAGAAATTCAGGTTACTCTGAAAACAGCCTGCAATGTCAGCAGCAAACATGAGACAAATGCAAGCTCAAATATCTGCTTTCTTGTGAAAGGGCTTAGTAAGAACATAGACATTCAGTCAGTGAGGAGTTGAGAAAGGCCCTGATGTCAGAAAACTGGGAAAGTTTATGCAATGTGGCTCAGTCACTCTTGCTCTCTCAGCATTAGAGATACAGAACTTATAGTTTTGCAAGAATTCTAGGAGATTATGTAGTTTGCAAGAAATTAAAACATCCAGTAAATTAGCCCTGACTACCTGCTTTCAGAGACTGCTTTCTTCTTCTTTGTCTCTGCAATTTACACAACCAACATGGTCAAATTTATGATTAGAGGCCCTATTTTAAATTTAGAGCCATAGGAAGCCGTTTAAGCCTTCAGCAGAAGAGAAACTGGCTGACAGAGTCATCATGGGTTTATAGGGCAGCACCCGAGCTAGCACACAAAGTATCCAGCATTTCAAATAGCTCATTCACAAAATCTATTTACTACATTCTGGAGGGACTCAAATCCTGTTTGCCTTTTGGGAGTTGTCACACTGAAGCCAATTGGATTACTCATTTGTTTGAGGCAAGCAGGATTTAACCCTCCAAGAAACAAAATGGATTTGCTAAATGAAAGGGATTAATTTTTTCTATGTTATACTGTGATATCAAAAAAAACCCAAAAGGAAACAAGCAAACAAAGACAAAAGGCATCTCTGCTCCCTCTCCTTTTTTGGTGCAATATGAAGCAAGAAGCAGAGCAGGACTCTTCTGTGCCCTACACATCTTAATTTTAGTTGCCAGCTTCTTTGCCTTGCCATGTTTAAATCAGCATGCCAGTGCCAAAGGATGCTTTTCAGTATGCAGGTCATAGTGGGCTAAATTGTTTTTGGAGGGTGGAGTTGCTCTCATGCTTTGGTGTTTGAGACAGGGTATGCTGTGTGGTCTCAGGTCCAGAGTAATTTGCAGTGGATTTAAAGCTGGGCATAGTTTCTGATTTGGCAGTGCTAGAGACTGGTGAGCCAGATGCAAGTATTTGTTGTTCTTGGGATGTGCTGATACTGAAAATAGGCTGCCTATGCTGATGGTTCACAAGGTGAAGTGTTTGACCCTTTCCTGAAAACAAAATGAAGCTTACATTCAGGTGTTAGTCTGAGCGAGCACTGCATGTGGATTCATTCAGGACAGAAGGAAGCTCTCTGGGAAAAGGCAAATAGGGAACAGATCCTGTTTTACTGGAAGAAATTTCATCCCCTGAATAGGCACACATGAGAGAGGAATGGTGCTGTCCTATGAATGGACAGCTTCTGCATGGCTGGAGTTAAAGAAATTGCCCACGCTGCACTACAACTCTCACCTTTTGTCATCCTTCCTGGACACCCAAGACTAAAGTCACTTGAGTCCTAGATTTCCATGGTCTTCCTGGAAGATGCACATGCTTCCAGATGCATCCTGTTTCAAGGTCAGTGTATACTGGGGCATCCACTCATGAGCTCTGCTGTAGTGCTGGCAGTCCCTGATTTGAGAAGCTGGGTCTGACAAGCAGTAGGAGACAGATCCAGTCCTTCCCCTCTTTGCTTTTATGGAAGCAAGGTGTGGCAGCCCCTCCAAGGCAAATCTCGTGGGAAGGGTGATACACACAGGGCCACCTTTAGGCTGAAAAGTAACCATCAGATTGAGACAGTTGGCTTGTTAGCTTCTGCATTTCTACCCTTATGTGTCTCAGTAATTCCTCTTTGTTTTTGCTAGAGCTGTGCTCTATCATGAAGTTGCTTCTCTTAGCACTTACAGTCTGTTCTGGAGTCTTGAAACCCTGCATGTAAACCTGGAGCAGGTTCTGTATCACTTACAGTGGAAATTCTCTATGGGGCAGGAACAGGTCTTTACAACAATGTCACACTTATGCTTCTTCTTAGTACAAGGGGCAATAAGTGAGATGAGAGTCTGGCAGAATTACAGGGACCCCTGGAAGATCCCACACAGATACAGAAGTCCCCTTCTCTTCTCTCAGTATATGTAAATGAGAGCTATGCGGAGAGAGGAACAGTCTGCAGCCTTTCAGTGTGAATGTTTCTGAATCTGATCAGTATGAATCTGTTCTTGATTGTCACGCTACCTCTCAATTAGTTTTTACTCCTTCCCCAATTCAGAGAGACCCAACAGAGGAGTGGCTTCACAGTGGACAGTCACTAGAATCAATGCTAAAAAGTTTTGGATATTTTGACAGTTCATAACTAGGCCAAGATTCAACACAAGCAGAGGCAGCATATATGGGGAAGATATTTACATGCACATTAGTTCTCTACATAAATTTGTCTCCCTCCTGAAAAAGAGCCATAAGCTCCACAGACTCAGGATAGTTGTAAGACACAGAGGGTGGAAGATTTATTGCTCCTTTTAAAACTTTAGCAAACAAAACTTTTAAAACATCTGCCAAATGACAGACCTCTTGGTGGCAAAGATTTCAGGTTCAACCAGACTGCTATTTGAAGCAGCCTGAAAAGTTTGCAATCTGCTTTGCAAATAGGAGAAGGAGAGAAAGGTTTGCTCAGCAGCAGCTGTAGCCCATGAAGAGCAAAATAAAATCCATTCTGGCAAGGAGCTTCCCTCTGAGTCCAGCTACTACAGTATGCACAGCAGATTCAGAAACTCTTGTTTTCCCCTCCAGACGGCTTCTGTTTTACCCATGCTGGTACCACGGAGGAGCAGAAGACATTAACTGAGAAGCAAATGAGGCCAAAGATGGGTGTTCTCAATCAGCAGAATGATCAAACTATGCTACAAGCTAAATTCAGGTTAGTGTAATAGATCCCTCAGACTACACCACTTTTTCAGACTACACACTGCTGCTCAGGCAACCAAAGCCTAAGGCCTCTGTTGCTGAGGAACAGACAATGCAGGATTGCTTATACCTCTGCTGTACTAATTATTTTCCCTAGCTGCTGCAGAAAACATCTGCCCTGTGATGATAGTCCAGGTTGTCACATCATCAGGTAAGGTATCAGGAAAAGGCATCTTTCTTCCCAGCTCTTAACACCTCAGAGGGAGCTAAAGAAGTTCAGTTAGGAGAAAAGCTCTCATCTTGTAATGAGGAGTGTTATAGTGTTGGCCTATAGATTTTCCACCATTAGTGAGAGGAGGCAGCAGGAAAGGCTTGTCCTTGCTTCAGAGGAACAAGGAAAGCATTGTGTGTGAGGGAATGCAGCAGCTGGTGGGAAGCAAGAACAGAGGCTCCATAAAACATGGGAGATGCTCTGTTCTGCTGGGCACTCTACCCAGCCCTCAGACCATTACATGAGGGGAGAGCTGTGCCCACCCAGAGCTACCATCGAGGGTGCTTCTGGGCCAGGCTCTCACCCAGCTGAGCACTGGCCCTCAGGCATTTGCCCCCATGCCCTTCTCTTGGCTCTGTTGCCCTGAAGTACAGAGGCACCAGCCACTGGACAGGCAGAGCCCTCTTCAAGATTGGCTTCATCGACATTCTAAGCCAGACGTGGGTGATGGTGCCTGGGGGTTGCATTAAAACTGTTTACTTTTTCTTCTAGTCTATCAGAAGACTTTGCTAAGGTATCTTTGAGTGCAGCAGAAATGCCTGTTATTCTTGGACCTTACTGGTGTCCTTAACTCCTGTAAATTACAGGAGGGGTGAGCAACACAGAGTGTGCATTATCTTCCAAAAGAAGCTTTTTATTCTTACAGTACCAAGCTAGGAGAGAGCATGAAAAGAGCAAAGCAACCAGGGACTATTATTTGAGTTGTGCTCTTCAAGGCTTGAAAAGGGTTGCTCTGAGCCATTGTCAAATAACCCCTGCTTTCAGTGTGGCTGGGTGGCTATTCCCCTGTATTGGGCTGCTGGGCTGAATGCAGCCCTAAGCCTTTGAGAAGAGGGCTGCTGCAAGTAGTGACACACAGCTTATTTTCTACATGGGAATATGAAGACAGGAGTAGCGTTTAAAAAAATAAGTCAGAGTATTTCTATTTTAAGTACTCATCAAGAAATGAAGAGGTGCACCTTGTTTTTTCTGGTTTGCATTTCAACATCTGTGAGGAGTGTGATGGTGCCAGAGCTGAATTGACAGCCCCAACTCCAGGGCACCCTCGATGGGGTGAGGGAGCCCAGGGCTACCCTGCAACACTGCCTGCAGCCCTGGGATCCTGTGCCTGGAGCTCCTAATTTCTGGGGAGTGACAGTGAGCTTAGGAAAATGTGTGCAATAGGTAAGAAATGCTCTTACAATCTTGGCTTTGTTGATGCTAAATATTTGCCAGGCTGCTCTGGAATAAAATAAAGCACAGTATCAGAGCAAATTCACTAATAGCAAAATCCTATTAACTATGCATTTTCTCACCATACAAAGGCTGGTCATGGGGTCCTCAGTAACAGTGGTCTCATTCTGCAGAGCAGATCTTATTTTACATTCCTGGGGCCAGACACTCAGTTGATGTAAGCAGCTATATCTCCAAGCTGTAGCCACCCTGATTTATACTAGCTACAATACTGACCCTCTGTTATTTGCACACACTACAATTCTCTGGAATTTCTCTTGCCACAGACTGCTGTAAAAAAACATTTTCTGGTGGTGAAAGGTTAGTAAACACATCTGAGATGAAACAATCTCCTTGTGATTATGGTTATGCTTTAAGAATAATTTTGTCCTTCCATAAACATAACATATGTGGTCTATCTAGGAGTTTAAGCAAAAATGCTTTTGCACAATGACTACAAATAAAACAATAAAGTAAATTGTTTCTACTTACAAACACACTCGTTATTCCTAAGTTTAAATCTCTCTCTATGCAATTCATCCTCCTAGGAGTTGCTGATGGTTACTTGCCTATTTCCTTCACTCATGGCTTATAAGACCATCCCCAGGGCAATGCCTGTTAATTTCTAATTTAGCCTGGTTCAACTAGCCCAGTTATTCAACAATCCTTAGACAGACAGAGCTAGATTTCTGGACTTGCTTTTCCTCAAGCCAGCTGCAGTCAGGCTGAAGGTGAAGAGCCTGTAATCATTTAAGTGCAGTATCAATTTATAGGCCTGCGCCTGCATCCTCCCTGGAGCTGGGTGGTTTGGCAGGGAAGACCAGTCCCTGGTGGCAGGGCAGGGGCTCACAGCTGCTCCAGCTTCTATGGAACAGCTCATCTTCCCAGCCTGAACTGCTCTAGTTTTTCACAGAGCACTGTCACTGTTCCAACTTCCTCTGCTGTTCCTGTGAGAAACGCTGAACCAACAGTCTGGGGACCATAGACTTGTGTCTCCTGCAGCAGCAGGACAAGAACCCTTGGCCCACCTGGCCCGGGTGATTTGTCCTGAGGACAGACAGCGTGGGTCACCCTCCATCCTGTTTGCTGTGAGGAGCTGCACAGCAGCATATGGCAGTGACAGGCAGTGCAGGAGAAGACCAGCAGTACACCTGAGCTGCTCTGAGCATCAGGATACTCTGTGCTTTCAGTGTCTCCTCTTTGCCTGCTGGGAAGGTCCCTTCCATTTATGCCCTGTTCTCCCAGAGACACACGTGGGAGAGGCTCAGACACAGACCCTGTGACTGCCAGATACAATCCCATCTAAACCCTCATCTGCCCAACCAAGTAAACACTATGATGCTATTAATATCCTGTGCTCCTTCCACCATTCGTGCCCACCCTGTTTAAGCACCAGTGCCTTTTTACAAAGCTCAGAGCCTGTTCCAGACCTATGGAAGCCATACATACAAGTGTCTGTCAGGCAGTGTGCTATGCGATGATCTCAGGCTTTGGAGCAGGGGCTGTAATTTTACTTGACTGGAGACTGTTTCCCTTACTCCGACCTTAACAGTGAGCACACCCAGTAATGACTGAAAATTTCCTATATCACCTCCAAGGGGGTGACAGAAGCTGACCCTCTGTAAGGCACATACACACATATTCATTAGTCTTCATATGGAAAAGAGAACTAAAATCAGCAGCAGACATTACTGCTTAAGATTTTCTCCCTGCCTTTCTACCTTGATGGTATGTAATGAAAAGTGACTTTGTGAGAGAGAAGGATCCCTTCAGTTTTTGCATCTAAATTGATGCAGACACTATAAACAAGTATTAGTCTAAGAACTCCACAGGCATCTGCAATTTCAGAGACACTTCAAATTTTACAAATCACTGAATCTACTCTAGATTTTCATCAGAAGTATTAGCATTGATTTCTTACTACTAAACCTCAATCTAGTTTCATAACAGAATAAATTTAATATTCTCTTTCCCTGTTCTAGATTTTAGCCCTTCCATCATGCTGCAAAGAGATATGATTTATTTGTCCTTATAAGAACCCATAATTAAAGTACAGATCGATTACACAATGTCTGGCATAGCTACAGACTCTATGCATTGAAAGTCAGTTTTGAACCTAGGGAGTATGACACAGCTGAGGCTGCATATGGTTTAGTGTTATATGGGAGGAATTTATGGGAGATACTTGGAAGCAGAATCAGATTAAAGGAGAGAATTATCATTTTTGCTTGCCTAAATATGAACATAAATAAGGCTGTACATAGATTTTTCGCATTAGTTGAGGAAAAGGATTATGAACACTTCCTCTAAGCGATGGCATTATTAAATGTTCATTTGACATGTGAGAAGCTTGCTTCTGTGATGTAAAACACAATGACATTGTTATTGGGCCAAACTGACCTGTATAACTCAAAATGTTTGCCACATGTACAGAAAATAAAAAGAGCACAGTTGAATATTGATCGTTAATTGATACATGAATAGTTCTGATTTCCTTCTTTGGATGAAGTTTGAAAAAATACCAAAGAATGCAATCAATTTAATAGCAGGACAAACCCATCAATAAAGCAGACACAGTCTTTATCTAGGCACCGCAAACACATTTGAATATGGAAACGTATTTCAGCCTCGGACTTCCATGATTTCTTTACATAGGATGGGGAGAAAATAGCTGTAAAATATCAGCCACCTTGATGGTCTTTTTGTTAAGTGAAGGAGTAACTTGAATCTGGTTTGCATTCAGATCTGGATTTACCTGTGTCATAAGAAATGACAGAAAGCCTTTGCTGGGAGTTATTAAAAAAATGTAGAGGCTGAATTCAGTCCTTTTCTTGTCCAACACTTGCTGAGACTTTATTAGCCAGCATTGTTCACATCTGCTTACAGAGAGCACACTGAGGAGCATGTGATCCAGCTGTTGCTATGGTATCTAGTGGGATTTTCAGAGAATAACAGAAGAAACAGTGGCAAGAACCCCTCCAGCTGACACCTGAGTTAAAGGGACATTGCCAAAAATTATGAGTTGAACATACTTAACCTTTATTTGACAGGGATTTTTTTTTCTTTTCCTGAAGGAATTGATTATTTAGCACTCCAGTGAGAATTAAGAGCACCTGGAGCCTCTGGGGGCAAAGGATAACAATTGCAATAATACAGTCAAGTGATTTCTTTTTAAATGCCTTCTTACTTTAGCAGAATGACATCTGCTCTGAAAACATTCAGTAAGCCCAGTCTACCAATAGTGCAAGAACATAGATACCTAGTTCATTACAGAAATCAATGTGTAGGTGAGGGTACAACAGCTACCACCTTGAGCCAACCTTTCCTTGTCTCCTGCTCATTCCTGCCAGACTATAGACAGTAAATAGACATCCTAACATTGTTTCCCAGATATTTTCCAAAGCAATGCTGCTTACCCTGATGTCCTGCTGATGCATTACCTCTACAGCCTATCAGAAAAACAGACATACAGAAGGAGGTACACACAAAAAACTGTTTTGGGGACTGTTTTTCCATCTTCCTCCTCAGACAGAGGTTTTCCAAGAGCTGTCCAATAAGCAATGAAATTCCAAGGACTGTTTGTTTGGCTGAGTGCAATACTCAGCCTTTTGTGAGGCAGCCAGCAATTTGGAGCCTGCAAAGCCTCAGGAGAGTGGGCTTTCCCCTCTCTTCAGCTGGTACTTCCCTTCAGTGGGTTGGTCAGCAATCTGGGGTTACTGTTCTGGCTCTGTTGAATGCCTGCAGCCGGCCAGGCTCAGCCAGTGATAATCGGTTTTGTAAAAACAATGTACAACATCTGGAGCATCCCTTGCTCTGGGCCCTGAAAGACATCCATGGATAAGAGAACACCTACTTGAGATGATATTATATTTGGTAATAAAGTGGTTGTGAAGCAGCTGCCCTTGCTCCTGGCGAAGTTTTCAGTTTCTGCCTTCCATCCTTGAAGTCCCAGGGTTGTTTTCTATAACCTAGCATTAACTTAGAACTACCCAACTGCTCCAAGGTGGAGGAACTCTGAGGCAAAAGCCCAAGAGAGGACAGAGAAATGAGCACTCAGGAAGCTCAGTCTGTCACAGTGCTCTCCCCACCTGCCTAGGGGAGACTATAAATCTCCTCACTGAACATCTGTCCTTTCCCTCTGCCATGGTGTGGCTGTAGTGGCTGTAGTATCATCCAGGAGAGCCTACAGAACTTGCCTCTGCACGATGCCCTGGCCAGTTCTTGGGGACCAGTGTGCTGAGGGGTGCCAGTGTCCCTTCAGCTGGGAAGAGCAAAGGTTTGGGATTTCACCTAGCTGTGCATGAAGGTTCAAGCGAGGCTGATTTTGTCCCAATGCTTCCTCCATTTCTAGCATTAGCCTATATGATGATAACCTCTGAGAGCCACCACCACGGCCCCCACCATCATGTAGCTGCAAGACTACTGTCTTGCAAAGACAAGGACCAGACACAATGCTAAAGAACAATGCACACTGTGTTGAATGAAAATGATTGAGGGCTCTGTCTTCCTGACTTGAACACAGATAGTTTGCTCTGCAGGTAGGAGAGGGCTTAAAAACACATTTCTTCTTCCTGTTCCTTTTGAATTTTATAGACTTCATGAATTAATCAGGAGAATACTTGGTGTAGTAGGTGGAGATATGAGAGGCTGTTTATGTTCAGCAGGAACACAAAATGCTTTGTAAAACTAATCTATAAAACAAAGACTTGCAAGAATTGTATGCAGTTTAATAGCTCACTTATATAACTTGATGATAAAATATGCATAATCCAATATTATATTGCTTTTTCTTCCCTGATAGAATATGAATAATTGAAGATTTCTTTTCAACCACAAACCTCTTGTCATGACCCAGTCAAATATTATCATCTTAGAATGTATTACCCTGCAAACCAAACTAGGAGACATTGCACTCCGCATGAATATTCCTTCTAAGCACATGCGGCAGAACAGAAGGGCTGGGCTAAGGGCTTTGATAAGAAGAAGTGGGACTCATAAGCTTCCAAGATATTTCTTATAATTGGCCTTTGAAAGTCCATCTGCTAATTCCACAGCAGAGGAAGGCTGTAACTTTTAGTGACACAGAAAGAGGCACTTCATAGAAACTCCTCAGTTCAGGAGTGCCAACAAGCCAGCTTATCAAAACACTGATAAAGAAGCAACAGAAAAGAAGTTTGGAAGCTTCTGCTAAAGGGCTGTTCAGAGCCCTAGTGAGCAGAGGGAGCAGCAGGCAGGAAGCTGCAGCCTGTGAAGCTGCTGCCCGGGCCGTGTCTGCCCCTCACTCTGCCCCTAAACACTCAACCTCTCTTCCACTGTGTATGGCACTAAATCTTTGTTTGCAAGGTTCTTCCTGTTGTTTCCAAATCAATAATGCATGTCTGTAATTTTCCTTGTTTTGATTAACTTTGGTCATCTAGGACCAAAACATGGCCTTTCTTCAGAAAAGGAGATCTTTGCCAGGGGCACTACTGGATGTGGGAGTTTGTCCCTGACATCCAGTCTTACCTTTTTTTTATACGCAGAATTTACTCAGTTCCACTGTCTATTTTTTCCCTTTGTCTATGCATTTTTGCAGCTTTACCTTGGCTTCCTTTGCCTAAAACTTTCAACAAACAGAAGTGCTTTTCAATTAAACAATCTATTTAAGTCATAAGAATTTTCTCTGCCTTCTACTTCTGTAAATCCCATGGAATTCTCCTTATCTTCCCACATCCCCTACATCTTTGATTTGCCTTTCTATGCTTCTACTGCTCAGCCTGTGTAGTAGTGTGATCTCACCTCTGCTACAGTTCTTAGTCATTTCCTCCTGCCCCTTGCAATTCCATTTCCCTTCATTCCCTAGCTGCCAGCTCTCTATTTCCCTGCATATGCAGTAGACTCCTGTTGCCACATATACAGTGGGACCTTACAAATATATATATTCAATCAGCTCTTGAATGGCTGTTCAGCTGCAGAAATCTCATTACCTCTTTATTCCAATGGGCATGTGGAATAGAAACCTATTGACATGGGAGAATATGAAGGTGCAGATTAGCATGAGCAAACAAATCAAAGGTGACATCGTGCATGCCCTGTATGTCCCCAAATATAGTCGTCTATTTTAAATTCCTTCTCATTTGGAGACTAAGGATATTACTCTCAAGAAACAATTTACTTGGAAAATATAATTTGTGTTCTTGATGACTTAGTGAACATTGCTCAGTTATCCTAAATTATTTCCTTAGTTCCATTTTTATGAAGATGCCCAATGGCTTTAGTATGAGGTAGGCTCCCAAGAAATAAAGATTAACACCCCTGGCATTTCCCTGGGGATTTCAGAACATGAAAGGGCAAATTGCTGGTGTACAGAAGGCAAGCTCCTGTTATGGCAATGTGTTCACAGCTGTTATGAAGGGAGGCAAAGCCTTGCATAGCGAGGTCAATAAACTAGGCAGTAAATCAAGTTTATGAAAGTCATGACCAGTGGAACTGCATTAAAATGTTATCTGGGAAATGCATGTCAGCCATAGATGAAATAACTTTTGTCTCGGGAAGGTGGGTGGGAGCAGATTGTTTTAATCTGTTGAGAAGCAGGCAGAAACACTGAACATTGATACTTTGGGAACTGTCTATGGACTAAGTGACAGTGAGAGTCAGAGGCAAAAAATGTGTAGTGGCAACACATACAAGTCTCTGCTTAAAAATTCATATGTGACATAAATGGAAATGAAGTTTTGCAAAGAGGTTTGTTCTCCTGGAGAAACCCACCTTTTTTTTTTTTTTTCCTGTGTTTTATTCTGAGCATGATGGCAGGGAAGGTAAATTCATTGGATCTTTGTATGAACGTTTACATGTTTTTTGGAATTAGCTCCAGTGAACATATACTTCTTTTTGAAACCTAAATTTCAGTCAGTATAATTTACATTAACTAATGGTTAAATAGATAAATTAAAAAGCTAGCACGTCCAATTATTTTCTTTATAAATAGTCAAAACAGGCCTGAAATCTGTAAATCACTTGCAGTGACTTACTTGAAAAGTAAGCAGGCAGGTGGCTGGTTTATCAGAAGAAAAGGGTCCTTCCCAGTACTTGCCAACTTCCCTGGGAAGTTGTTACTGTTGCTGTTTCGCAGTGAGATAATCTGAATACAAAGCACAAAGTGTTAAATGGCTACGTTCCAAGCACAGGTGGTAGGGTAAGATTCTTTGTTTGAAGTTCCCTTAAAATTCACAGCTCCCAAAAAGAAAATTAATTTAAACTCCAAATTTGTGTGTGCACCCAATTTTTCTGCATGCAACAGTTTTGCTGCCTGGCAGCTGTTTTAATCCGCAGGCTTTAATTGTACATGTGGTGCACTGTTTTATAAAGACCCCTTATTGTACAGCACTTAAGGTATAAAATACACTCAACTGACAAAGCAGTGCTGTGGTTCCAACCCCAAAGAACTGAGGCATCTTTGAAACGCACTCCTTACAGCCTATGGCTATGAGTAAACTGTCTTTGTTCGTCAGGGTTTGAGTTCAGGCTTGTTCCCAAGCTGTATGCTATGGAAAGCTATAGACATCTACAGAAACAAGACCAAACTGGAAGAAGCACAAATTAGAAAAGGAAAAGAAGGGATGTGCCAATGAGCTCTGTAACCTGTTTCTTCCCCGGAGGGGCCTTGAAATGCACTACCATGGAGAGTTCACTACTCTGTAAATACAGAAATTTCAAAGATGTTACACATTGCCCTCGGTTACGGGAAACTCCTTCTAAAGTAAAGGAGTCATCTATTCTAAAAGCATTAACACTGGCAGATCCAGTCCAAGCTCTTTGATCAAATAGTGACAGCCCAAAATATTACTCTGAGTGGCGCCAGTTCTACCCCGTGCTTCAAGGGAACAGCAAAGCACCATTATTTGAATTGCACATTTGGTCCTCAGGCTGCATTAGGGCCTTAGAAAAGGCACTCAAGCTTCACATCTCTTAAAGTAGTGGATGATACAAAGAGAAACACGAAGGACAGAGAAAAAAAAAAGAGCTCTACCAAATGAGAAAAGCCGTATGAGACTTTGTTTCTCCTGAGAATGCTGTCTGCCAGGTTGTTATAAATGCTGGTGTTCAAACACAGATCTGCTCACTTAGAGTTCAGGCTCTATGAGAGCACTTAGCTAACAGATGTTTCTGAATGTAAAAGGACACTATTGTCCGTAGGACTTGCATGCTCTAATGGTATCTAGCCATCAAAATCAAATTATAGAATCAGGGAGAACCAAATTTCATGTAGTAACATCTGTTGAATCCAGAAGCAAGGCAAGAGCCATTTATAATCATCCTGCTTGTCCTAAGTGCTGTATCATATTACACCGAGATTTTCTATAGATGCTTCAAGCACAACAAGGAAACAAGAAGCACAAAAGAGAAAGGAGGCAGTGAAAC
Source organism: Sclerurus mexicanus (assembly GCA_013396755.1). Classification (NCBI taxonomy): domain Eukaryota; kingdom Metazoa; phylum Chordata; class Aves; order Passeriformes; family Furnariidae; genus Sclerurus; species Sclerurus mexicanus. The sequence continues at coordinate 764,887 of VWZF01004115.1, read as the reverse complement.
CTTAAAGGATGTGTTCAGCAACATCTACTCTCTTACAGATGGTATTACATACACATGCTCACTTGTCTTCCTTGTCTCTCCGGAGTCAAAAACTAAAGCAGATTCAGCCAGAAGGTGGCCTAATTAGATTGCTTTTATATTCAAGGTAGCACCACCTGGAGTCATTAATACTATAAGTTATAGTAATTCTTTCATGACAGAGCACTACAGTGCTTGATGAATAGGAGGAGACAGAGCTGAATGGCTTTAGAAATCAAGATAGAAGGAATCAGAAGAGCATGGGAGACATCTGGGGCTCCATCTCAGTGGGCTTTATGAAACAACATTATGTATTACGAATAAGAGGGTGGCTTAGACAACAGAAAACATCCACATGAATAGTGTTTCTGCTATATGGACGCAGCATGAAGTTTTAGGCTCTAAATGTGCCTTCATTTTCAAAACAGAGTGGGGGGGAAAAGGGAAGGGTTTCTCAGGTAGATGATACTTTTAAATGCCCGGGCACACACAGTTCCTGGCTCCTCATTTCTCTGAGAAAGTTCCAGTATGATACAGCAGCAGGTCAGCAACAGAGTCTTTGCTCACTATTGCCGCTCTTCAAAGGCATAGAAGCAACAAGATGTTACCCAGCAAACCCCTCCCCAGGGACTGGGGTCACGGTGCAGCCAACTTTAATCTCCTTTATGCAATCTGGTTTAAAAACGCTCTGGCATTTACCATCATATGAAAATAAGGCCTTGTTCTGATGCATCTCCAGGTGCACCCAGAAGTCAGGCCACTATTCAAAACCACCCTTGTCAAGAGCTTTATTCACAAAGAGCTTATGCAAAGCGCAACCGTCAGAAATTTGACATCTGGCAGATGTGCAGGTGAGCCACTCCATATATAAAGCAGATACAAACTGGAGAATTGAGGACAGCATCAGAAAGAAAAGGAAAGGGGAAAATGTAGCAATGTGTCTGAGAACTGAGTGGAAAAAACCTAGCCAAATTTGTTTAAGTGGTGTTTTATTATTAGAATACCAACACAGCTAAAGATCAGAGAACTAATATTCCATGCACAGGATATTATTGGCATAACTGAAGCTTCCAAATGATGGAAGCATGAGATCTTTTTTGAGATTCACAAGAACTGTGTGACCCTGCCACACCTTTCATGATGTGGCAGATCCACCATCCCAGGCAGGAACAGACTTCTGTTTTTTGCAGTGTGAGAGCAGTTGGTTTGAATGACTGGGAAAAAAATATTATATAATGCTTGGGAAGCACTTTCAACAGGAAGTTAACTGTCTTTGATCATGGAGGTGACACTGAAGGCCAGACTCTGCAGTCTGTCTATATCAGAACACAGTGGAGAGTTAAGAACAAGAACAGAATTTTTTGAGAAAAAAATTAGGCATTTTTAACATTACCAGGCTTCCCGTACAGTAAGTGGCATGGTCATTTTGAAAATTGCATTTAAAGAAAATGCTGCAATTATCACTTTTGGTATTTTGATTTTTATTCCATTTCCCTTTGTGTCTCCACTGCTAAATGTTACATAGTTTGAAATAAATAATAGTCAGTTCCACTGTGTCGCCAAAGGTATTACAAAGCACAGAAGGGTTGTCATGGAGACAGAAATTCCTAAGTGAAGCAACTGAATCCCTAAAATATTTAAGCAACACTTACTCTGCAGGACAAACATGAAGTAGAATATTTGCCATAAGAAGTCAGTTTGGAATTTCTAATGTTGAAATTGAAAAAGGAAATAAACCTAAATCCATCTTGGAAAATAAAACCAAGTGGCTGCTAGATAGGTTTAAATGAGAAAAAAATTTTGTACATCCCCTTTCCTGTCCACACAAGGGCATATAATTCATCACAGAAAAAGAAATAAGCACAGCTACATCTCTGACTTTCACCCGCTTCCTGCCTGAAGTGCTGCAACACATCTCTTCTGATCAGGAAAGCAAGTTTTTCTGGGTGGTTCAAATAATCAAGAAGAATTACCTGTATTTTCATTTTGTCTGCCATTTCTTTCTGAGTGACTGTTTAAGCACTGAGTTGATGTAGCAAGTAGGGGATACACAAAGGCATAGGGGCCTTCTGAGAGGACACGAAAGGGGTAGCTCAGAAATCTAATTCCTACCTAGTGTTTCTTTAAGACCAAACCTTCCCAGACCTCAAACAATGCAGGGGCAGCTGCACAATCAACAGATTGCCTTTTCTATCAAACTTAATTAAGCTAGTTTTGACCTGGTAATTACATCTACAAGTAAAAGGGATGTGTTTTGTTGGACAAATATTGGATAGCCAAACTCAGTGTGTGCACCAAACCATCTGTATCCAGTATTGCTGGGGAACATTAGCAAATTAATTTTTACCAGTTTCCAGTCTTTCCTATTATTCCTAGCCCCTACAGCTTGTTCCTCACAGATTTCTTTTCTCTTCTCTTTGTATCATCTAGTCATTTCCTCTCCTCACTTTGCATTAAACAGCAAGGGGAGAATAACAAGGAATCAGAGGAAAGGAGCAAAATACTGGCTGAAAAGAAGAAAGAAGAAATGGAAATCTGAACAGATGTCTCAAGCAAAACTCCCATGGACCTACACTGGGATATCTGCCCAAGTAAGGGAGCATGGGGAGGGCAGGAAACAGCCTAGAGAGATCTTTAAAATATTGCAGAGCTTGTAGTTAATTCAGATGAAGTGTTCCTGGGGACAGTTTGTGGTAATGAGGAGAATGTACTGAAGGTGTAGGAGGAGCGCACAGTTTTTGCAGTATCACTGCTTTCCCAGGCTCTTCCAAGTCTGTCATTTAGAGAGCTGTATGCTTTAATCCTCATGAGAACACTGACTGCAAATTAAAATGTTTGGTGTGAGACAATTTATGGCAGGCCAAATACCATAAATTTATCCAGTTGGCTTTTTAATAAATTACCTACTGATCAATGCAACTTCCTAAAGCTACCCATAAGGGAGTCCTGTGTCCCCTGAAAACACCGACTGGTTAGAGAGCTGCAGCTCTGACAGCTTTTATCCACAGCACGCATAATGTGAGTGCCTCATCCCCTGCTCTTGCTAATTGACAGAGAAAAGGAGGGAATGGGTGGTGAGCAAAGGTTCTTCATCTGATAACTGGTCTACCACCACATAAACCATTGAGAGCTGATACTTGGCACCCAATGCATGGGAATATGGGACCCTGAACTTGTCACACCTGGCACCTCCACACTAAGTTTGTGTGCTCTCTTAATCCTGGCTTTCTCCTTCCTCTCCCTCCAGCTTCCTCTTCCTTTTTGCAGCAAGCTCCAACTTCCTCTCCTTGTTTTCATGGCTCTCAATGTTTCAAACCTTGCTCCTATTTTTCTTTTCTTATTTCTGATGAAGTTTCCTCCAAGTCTTTCAAACAACTCTCAAGTCTGTTTTAGCACTACTGTTTACACCTACTGATAGGAACTTGCTCCTACTCTCTTCTTCCCATGCCAAACTTCTACCTCTTCCATTTATTCTTCCTGAAACATAATCTTTGACGAAGATTTACAATGATGCACACATCCCCGCTCTGACCCCAAATACACTGAGTGGCTTACGGGTCGTTCTGTTATTTTGCAGAGGGATCTTACAAACTTGAAAATCAGTGGTTATCTCACAGAGCTCAGGGAACTGACTGCCTTTTTAAAGTACTGACTGCTGTATATGTGCAGCTAAATGCAAGGATCCACTTCCTGAGCCATGCACAATGGGGCTTTCAGGGGAACAAGTGAGCAACTATATAGTGATTTCACCAGTGCATCACTGTTACGAGTCCTCTGGGCTACTCCAGTAGTCCAGAGCAATCAGGGTGCTTTGTGCCTTGGGTGCAAAGGCGTTCCTCTCCCACACGCTCCCGATGCTGTATCCTGGGGGCTGGATACAGCATCTGCTGTATTTTTGTATCCTGGGGGCTGTAAAACAGACCAGCAGGATCACCCTGCTCACCATCAGCCCTTACTCCCTAAGGTCAGCCTGAGCAGTCACTGTGAGCGTGACACAGCTCTGCTGTCAGGACACACAGCACGCACAAGCCACCACACTTGGAATCAGGGTCTGCATTTCACAGCTCACATGCACATGTGTAATCCTTTCCCAGCCTTAAAACTGATGGAGCCTCTGGGCACGGTCACACTTTGACTTAGCACAAAGAGGACACTAATTAAATAGTTGTACCAATAATAAAAACTGCTCGTTAGTTTATCAGGCCTAGACAACACATGCAGCTCCCACAAAGCACTCCCTTCTCTTCACATGCAAACATTTTAAATTTTGTATTATGCTGTTTCAGTAATGGAACCTTCAGTAATCATTCATTAACTCAAACACTCATGTCCAACAGCAGCATAGTATCTCATCTGCACCTTCACAAACCCTCTAGAGATGATTAAAAAGCCCCAAGTCCACAGAAATGTCAGAGGCTGGGAATCCCTTTGTTTTAAATGAAACTAAAGACCAATCATTTCCCTGAAGTGCTCAGCCTCTTCCAAATGCTGGTTTAAATCAAATACAGATACACTCTATTCTTTCTGCAGAGTTGTTTGCCTGCTCAGAGACAGAGAAAAGAACATTGCAGCATAAGTGCTTGCACATCTCCATGTAAAACAAACCCCATACTCAGGTTGTGATCAGCTGGGTGTCCCACGGGATGAGGAGGTATTTTAGCAATGCTGCAGCTTGTTGGAAGAGAAGGAAGGGAAATGAAAGCATGGAGGCGCAGCAAAAAGAGAACAGATTTTTCGTTTTAAGGATGACATTTACAAATACCATCCCCTTTGGGTGAGGTTACATTTAGGCTAGACTGCTCAAACAATATTAAATCTGAGATGTGGTTCTATTTCTGAAGGGCTTTTCTTCTGAGGAACCTGAAACACTTTCAGAGAAACATGAATTAAGCTTCACAGCAGCAGTGTATATGAAGCAAGGATTATTCCCCATTTAGTAGAGGGAGAATAAAAATGAGTATAAAGATGGGTATGAAAACCAAAAGTGCTCACATGAGTGGTTCAAGGGTGCACAGGAAGCCTGTGGCACAGCACAGAACTAGAATCCAGACCTCTTGACTCCTAGACTTGTACTTTAACCACCAAATCATCCTTCTTCCCTTATATATTCAAGAAGTTGAAATCTACGCAGCATCAGCAAGTCAAAAATCTGAGCAATGATTGCCTTAGATTTTGCACATATATATCTAAAATAGTATATGCGCAGACAGGAAAAGATAATTAATTACCTGAGGCAATACACAGTAAGTGTAGTATAAATGGCAAATTTGTTTTCTTCCTTAGTGTGCTGCTGGAGTAGAACTCCACAACTTCATTCTTGTTTCCAGCTGGGAAAGGATTTCAGGAAATGGTGTTGGGAGAGGACAGTTAGTGCATGTTTGTTGACCTGGACCTTTCTTAGATAAATAAATCAGATATTCACAAGACAAATAAATAAATATACATATGTGTTTTGTGTTCTGATAAAGATGATGCTACAAGAAGAAGGCAGGAGCAAAGGATGAGCTTTTTTTTTTTCTGTAGTAAAAGCTTCTGCAGGGTTTATAAAAGATAATAAATTATAACAAAAGAAATGACAAATAAGCCTGGAAAAATTGTTGCTTATTAGCGTGTTTGAATGGAGGTATGGCAGCAAAGATCACCTACTTCTGAAGTGTAATTCTTCAGTATTAAACAGGAAAGGCTACTCTCAAGAAAGATCTCTAAAATGAAAAGTTGCTTGTGTTTTCACTGGTTAATGTGTAAAACCTGTCTTCTGGGTTCAACTCAGCACCTTAAAGTATCGTACAAAGAAGGCAATTTTAGACAAGTCTAACCTTCCATGACTAAGGAAAAAAACATCCAGTTACGTTTTCCAGTGTTCAATCACTATGCACATTTGTGTGACACTGGCTACCTACTTTTGGTCTGAAATGGGGCCCTTCACAGAGGCTGGTATGTGCTCTTTACTGAGCCACCTTTGACTTCCAAGACAGCTGCATCTCCAGTACTGTTAATTTGGTTGGAAGGCATTAGTCTCAAACCAAGGAAAGACAGAAAACATTTGCCTCCCTTAAGTGGTTACTCTTGGGTTGAGGACAAGCAACAGTAAATCAAAATGAAGAGGAAAAGGAGAGACCACTTGCTTTTCTTTTCAGTTTTGTTTTGTTTTCTGGCTCTGGTCTGTAAGGCCTATTAGTCTGAATGCGTGTGTGTTCTGGGTCCTGTTTTCTAGCCTCGCTGTTTTACAGTGGTACTTTAAAAACACATAATGGATTCCTCTCAGTTGTTCAGCTCCCTTAGTGAGCAGCCTATTGCACTCAGCAGCTGAAACACCAAATTAAACAGGCCACCAATACCTCAAAAGCAGTGCTCCAGCTCAGAGACATGCAGAAAACAAAAAAGCTAATTTCTTCATACAGAGGTAAAGGCCTGCTTTTGTCTCATTCCAAAGCAAAGGAGACCTGAGGCCAGGCTGACATGGGAGTCCAATCCAAGCGTATCATCTGGATGCTGGCCTTCCTCCCTACACTGAAGCAGTTCCTGCCTTTATCTGTGCAACAAGATAGGGATGAACAAACATGAAGGGAAGAGAATGGACACAGGATCAAGCTACCAGAACAGCCACATCCATGACATATCTCCCCAGAGCAGGATTGCCACCCTTCATTAAGCCATGGCCGTTACTTGTTATTATTGCTGAGTTTATGTCGCTTCATTGGGGTTTTCGAGTTGTACAGGAACACAGCATCTAGGGATTTGCTGTGGGATGGGTTACATTCATTTTCAAATCAGAACTAGTCTGGGCTAGGCAGACAGGCAGTTGAGGATATTTTATATTAAAGAGAAAATGCACATTCACATACATTCAGGTAGCAGCCAATAAAATAAAAACTTGACTTTTGAAACGGAACAATGACTTCTGAAATTTTGTCCTTTTCCAAAGCCCCATCCTGACACTACACTGTGTGATCTGAGGGCTGTACTCTAGTTGTGATTATTCTGTGGGATGCAGGTTAGAAAACAGTACCGTTTTGCTGCTCAAAATCATTCATATCTTCAAGTTTGATGTTCATTACAGTCCTGTGAGCAAGTGAACCTCTAAGCTAGGATCTCTTGCAGTCTAATGGCAACAGAAATTACTGGATTTACTAATGAGATATTACAGGAAACTGAAAGCAGTTATTTGTAAGAGAAATAATCTGCCCAGATAAAATAAACATGGAGTTGATTCTTTGTACAAAACTCATTGCAAACCTGAAGCAAGCTTTATGTCATACATTTTTAATTAGGAAAAATATGGTAGAGGTAGGTTTTCTACACATTGTGTATTTGTTTCTGTCTTACAGATAAAATTCAGTGGCTTCAAAATGCACTACAATGAAACAAACCTGAACTGACAATAAGGAATAGACTAAAGCCTTGTGAAGAATGGTCAATGTTCACAGTGTGAAAGGATATGTTCTTTGCTGTTGTGGTGCTGTGACTCAAACCGCTAAGGTGTTGAAAAGTCAAAGGGACTCTTCCGCTGCATAAGTCTGCCCTTGCACCATGACAGTGATGGTACTGTAAGTGTCACACAGCAGTATACTCAACTCAGAGGTACCACTGAATAGTAAGAAAAGGTCACACTGTATCTGATCCTAAACTGGTAGCAAATAGTACCTTCCAGTTCTTTGCTGCACTCTGACAAGCATTCATTCCTCTGCTAAAGTTATTGCTGTTGTTTGGTGCAGTATCAAAAAGATAGGAAGAACTGGGATCGTTTCCTCAGGGATTTTAATTTTTCACCTTAGTAGCACAATCCCATTCTTTTAAAAGACATTTGATTAATTAGCTTTGCAGATAAAAGCCAGTGAATGATATTTTATTTATGCCTTGCAGATTTAGGAATAATTTTCATCACATTAGTAACCAAAAAAACTTTTCCTTGGCATTACCTTTGGGCAATATTGTTTCCATGTAGCTTCCAAAAGTTGCAGAATCACTAAAATATATGCACTACCTATGATTATCTTGACATGTCATATTACTTGTATTGCAATCATGTCTAGGTGACCTGGCACAAATTGTGTTCCTCTGGACTGGCCAATTCTTGACACATCTTTGCCCAAAGCGTTATGAGAAATGGAAGACAGACAGTGGAGACCACTGAGACTTTCAGGCCCAGCTCGTCAGAGTGTTCCTTAGCATGAAATGACACAGCAGTGTTTTCCTCTGTTACCATGGCATTCTGCAAACAGCTCCAGCACACTAGCTAGATATTAAGTGGGCAAACCTCTAGGAGTTTGGCAGTTTGAATAAACATCTGCAAGGATCTGGCTGGACTTGGGGACAGGCTGTCCTTTGCAAAAGAAACCACAGAAACTGGTAAAGATGCACCACTTTTCTAACGGCCTCTGCAAAGTCCAGAGGAAAGGGTATGAGGCAAATAAAATAAACATCCATAAAGGGAAAGAGAGGGGGAGTGGCTGGAAAAAAATGTCCTGTGGTGTATGATCCTGTACAGTGAAGAAAAGTATGAGGGAATAAGAAAACAGAGATGAATGGAGGAGACCAGAGAGAGAGGTGCTCTCTGTGCACCAAGAAGAGCAGGATGCATATTATACTGCAGGTGATAACTGCAGTCTCTTGTGTGCCACATGACCACAGAATCACGGGCAACTTCCCAGAGAACCTGTCAGAAGGTTTCCAGGTCCGTGGTCTTGGAGAAGAGCAGGCTCTCCTGAAAGAGATTACTAGATGCAAGGGAAGCAGGGACCACGGAGCTGTAAAACTGAAGATACTAATTCTGTAGTCTGGCCAAAATTTAGGATTAATTTAGGAAACCATTGGGGACAGAAAGAAGCAGAGTGAACCCTGCTAGGTCACTAAATCATAAATAGCTGAGTTGTCTGGCTTTGCTAAGGTTCTTGCTTCTATTCCTAAAACTTCCTATCACAGGTCATGTGAGAGTTCCAGACTTCCTCCGGGGTTGAGATGGGCATTTTTTATTCTGAATAAGCACTACATATATTAAGACATATATATCTTTGAGTAGTGCCTCCCTTTCCAGGAAAAAAGTTCTGTACATAAAGGACACCCCGTGATGACACAGTGACAGTGAGGCCATTGGCCAACCTCTTCTCACGGGTGACTTGGCTGAATGTGGCAGTGTCAGATGCCTTACATCTGCATGCTCCCATTCTTGTGCTGTTATGTACACATCCCATATCAGCTGACACTGCAAGCAGGAATAATACAAAAATACCACAACAGCTGTTTTGTTGGATTTTATGGAAGTGAAGCCCAGGAGTACAGGAAATCTTCAAATAAAGCTTTTTCCCATAAAAGAAAGTTTCAGATGCATGAGCCATGAGTGTTTGTGAAAAAGTAGTGTTTGGCTAGTGAACTTGCCCTTTTGGTGTCTGTCACTTGCCCTTTGATTTATAATAATATGTAATAACTTTCCAAATCCCACAGTAACTCATGAGAACAGCAATGCATGATTTGGTGGTAAAAGTGAATAATTTCACTGGAGGGCCACCATCAATCTGACTGCATATTTTAGCAGGGTTTCTTCTCTGGATAGATTGTTCTTGAACAAAAAATTCCAAAATGGAGAGCAGTTCTTCCTAAAAATTTAAAGGATTTGACAAGGTAGTGAACACTTGGTATGATGCTCGAAACTACATGTGATGTATAATGTGTTAATTTTACCAGTCAGTAAATGACCCTCCTCTTACGTATAGTCTTTCAAAGAAAACCAGGTCATTTGTTCCATAGGTGACAGGATGCTACATTTATGATCTTGCAGTAAGATGTACAGACTTCATCTGTGAAAGATTCACAAGGCTTTACAAGTGCTGTATCTGCTCACTGTGATGTGTTACACACTTTCCAATGGCTAAAGAAAAAGGGGCATGAGGGGATCATGATCCAAAGCAGGATCTGTACAACACCTAAAACATTCCAGATGGATGACTAACCGGTTAAAAGCCTCCAGTACTAGAGATGGAAACCTGTGGCCAGTCTGCTGTTCTGCCGGGGTACTCTTGCCTTCAGAGAGCTCTTCCTAATGCTGAAGTCTGACTTGCTGCAGTGCAATCCATCAGTACTTGCCTTACCTACAACAGACCTGGAGAACACATGATTTGCTTCCTTTATGCACCAATCTTTCCTGTATTCAATGACTGCTGTTCTTCCCACACACCCTTCAATCCTTTCCAGACTTCTGACTGATCTTACTGCACTCCTCTCACCTCCTTCCATCTGGACACAGCTTTCTGGCTACACAGTGCCCCAAACACCACTTGCTGCTCTAGCTAAAGGCACCACTGGTGCGGATCCTCACAGACCTTTCATTTCCCACTGCGGAGCCGGTACCTCACTGTTGTTCCTCTCTGTGTCCTTGTGCTGCAGGCTGTTCCTGCATGGCTGGTGAACCTTGTTCTTCACTGGTTTTGTGTAAGACTAGTTCTACAGCTTGTTCATTTTCTACCATTAGAATCCTATCCCCCAACATGCCTGCAGTCCCTTCCACCCAGGGCTGTGTGGAGGTTTGAAAAGCAGACTCTATTCATCATCCAACTTATTAATGAAAGTAATGAACAGTGCTAGGCCAGACCAGACTCCTGTGGAACTCAGAACTGAGGAGCTCAGTTTGCCCTTCTATTTTTGACAGCAAATTGTCTGTAACAACTCAGCCTTGTTGCCAATCAGTTTGACACTCACTTTTCATCTGGCCATATTTCTCTTTCTTGCTTACATAAAGTTCTGCCAAAAGCCTATGAAAATCAAGATATATGGCATTTACTGCTTCTTCCTGTCAGCGTGGTAAGGATTACCTCATCAAATGGTGAAATTAGGTGGTTTGACACAGCTTGTTCTTCAGAGAGCAAGTTCCTTTCAGTACTTATGAATAATGGCTTGAGTAATTTTTCCAGTATTTTTTTCAGGAGCTGAAATAAGCTGAGCTCTATAATGGTCTGACTCTCCTTTAAAAAGAGAGAAAAAGAAATATTATGTTTTCTCTCTTCCCTTCTTTGATACCTCACCTTTCTTGAGAGAACCATAAATGGTTCTGAAATTACATCAGGTAATTCTCCAAGTATTTTGGGCTATAATTCCTCAAGACCAGTTAATTTGAATACAGATGGCTTCTTTATGCCCTTTCTAACCCCTTCTCTCCTTGTCCTAGATGCAGATCATACTGCTTTGCTGTGCTGTCTGTTGTGCTGGTTACCTGTCTGCAACTGGCTCCTGAAGCACCTGGGTCAAAAACATCACACGGCTTTCTGACTGACATTTCCCCTTTCTGTTCAGTAACAAGCTGTTTCCCTGGGATTTGTTTTACTCTGAGTGTACCTGCAGAAGTGTTTCTTACTAGTCTTTATGCAATTTGTCCACGTTACTTCATTTTGCTCTTGCTTTTGTGTTTCAATCCTATATGCTAGTGCCATGTTTGTATACTCATCTTCAGCAATACCTGTTTCTCTCTCTTAGCTGCCTTTCTCTTGCATTTGCCCAGAGTAGGATCTTCCCAACCAAAGCTCTGAATGTTTTAAAATATGTGTTCTTGAGGTCTATACTCTTTATTTTGTTGTCTTCCTTCTCTTTCAATTTCCAAAAGTAGGCCATTGAAGCTGGAAGCACTTAGCTCCTCTGAAAACGAGACTTTGTGTTTTTATTACCCTGATCACAAGGCCAGCATTTTAACTGTACAGCAAGAAGAGCTCTAGGTCTGCTGTTTCTTCAGCACGTAGAGACATCAGGCAGCACTAGCTTGCAGATGCCTCTCAAGCATCCTTATCTGTGTGTGGTATCTGATGCAAGGTGCAGAGAGTGCTTTGTGGAAGTTTTCAAAAATCGGCAGCATCTGCAGCTGCTGAAGTCTCTTGTGCTTCTAGTTGCCATCACAGAAACAGGCTCATGTCATCAGGGTTTTCACAAATGCTACAGAGACAGCTGACTATGTCACCCTCAAACACATGTGGACTTGCTGGGGCACGCACGCCTCTCTCCATGGGTTTTTAGCTACACCCACTGAAGTGCATTTAGCCAAGTATAAATCACCAATGCCAAATGCCCACAAGGTAGCACAACTGTATCTTCCTGAAATTGTATTCCATTTAAACATGTCTGCTACCTAATAGCAAAGATGGTTGTGAAGATTTAGATGACAAATCAGAGAAGACTTGTGCATGTGCTCTGTGGTGAGAAGGCACATTTAGAAGGCTTTAGGCCTTAGGATTTCAAGAGCCAAACTTGGCATACTTTTCAGATTCTGAACTGTTTGGATTAGAAACTGATCTCCAACCTTTTGGCTCGTTCCTCTATCTACAACAAGTGAGATGTGTCTTAGAGTCATCAAAATTCAGCCCACATTTGTCTTACTTGAACAATGAAATGCTGACAGAACAACCAAAACCGAGTAACAAATCAACAAGCTAATCTACATCCTTCCAGCATACTTCCTAGAATGTGATGTAACCACATAAGTATACCACAGCCTACAGTTTATATGTCTCACACAAAACCTGAGTACCTGCAAACATTAGGGAGAGGAGACATAAAGTTTGCACCTTTACTTTAAATGAAGAACGCATACATCTCTTGTCTTGCTTTCATGTTGTGTCCAGAACTAGAAGCAGGATTAGCTAGTTATTACAAGGAGAAAAAAAGCCCAAATCAACAAAAAGGCATAAAAGCTGTAGAATATTTCTGACTAGGATGTAATATAGCAGAAACCAAAATGTCAAAATGTGGGAAAACAGTCTTCTGACATGGTCCACAGTCCAGGCTTACCAGTTTAACAGAATTCAACAGGTCAAATAATGAGTGGGTATGAAATCTTGACCCAATTTAATCCATGGCAAAAATCCCATCAATTTTTCTGGGGACAGGATTTCAGTCTTGTCGAACTGTGTCCAAATGCTGACCTTTTTCTAAAAATCAACAAATGTCATGCAGTGTTTTATACATTGATACATTGAAGAACACTGCAGTGGAGGCAGATAGTGGCTGAGGAGGGTGCTCTTTAGAGCTATGGGGAGGATTTGGGTATGAGGGCCCATAACTCCCTAGATCCATGAGAGTTAGATTGTTCTCAGCAAGAGGCAATGAACTCAAATGGTACTCAGCAACAGAAGAGGTCTCCCCATTGTGCGGATTAACAGAGGCCAACACTGTTTGCAGGAGCTGAGTCGGGTGTCCTGGAGCTCCAACACAGCAGCACCCGGGCCCCAGATGAGCTGCTCTCTCACAGCTGCTTAGCCCACTGTCCCTGCTCGTATTCGGTGGACAGGACAGTAACAGGCATTCCTAGCATGGCTGCAAGCTGGGTCTTGACTGGGGGGGTGTTCCTTCTGCTTTGACGTCTACGCTGCTGTCCTAAAGCAACACTTCACCACTTCAGCTGATTACAGGTGAGCAATACACTCCACCTGAGGCTGCCTGTTCACCCCTGACTTGTGTATGATGTGTGCTCTTAGCACTTCCTGCCAGCGTTTACAGCCAGGCTGCAGCAAGAATGCAAGAGATCCTGTGCTGTCTCTGGTTCTCCACACTTCTGTGGGCTTCTGCCTGTCCAGAACCGATGCTGGCTCTAGTGCTCGGATATCGGCTTAAGTTCCATGCATTATTTTAAGCTAATGAACAAATGAAAACCAGTATAACCTATCCCCAGGGACAAAAGGAAGAGCCAAGAGCAAACGTTGAAATATCAAAGTGACGATGTCGGTTAGAGCTCCTTACCAAACAGTCAAGTGGAAAGACTGAAAAGGAAGGTTGCTCTTTTATTCCAATAAAGGTCAAATTAAGAGCCAGATACTCTTTCTTCCCGTCATTGCAATACTACCAGAGACTGGGATTTTCAAATATTTTCCCTGATACAGTCCAAGTATATTTACCTTCTTCATACGAGTTTAGTGACCTCAACGTTAATGCCTTCTAGGCATTCAGAAAAAGAAGAATCTATTTCTACTAGCTTTATTAGTGCAGTGCAATTTCCCCAGACCTCGAGCTCGATGAATTGTTTATGGTAATAAGCAATTCGTTTAATTTAGTCCATTTTTTCCTACTTATGCGTTGACCATCACATCATCCTGACTCCTATGTTTGTAGGATTAATTGTAAATATTCACCAAACAGATTACATAAATACATTTCAACTGATGAGTTGTTTGCAGACCAATGTCTGTAAAAATACCCAAATTATTTTTACCCCAAAGGGTATGTGGCTGGTTGCCTGATTCACACACCATCTCTTCTGACAGAAGAACTAAAACTTTTAAAATAGGAGAATAATGATGGAAGAATATCAGTTACTGAGCAGATAATAATGATTAATATTAATCTGTATTAAAAATTGTTTACAAAATGTTTAGGACTCACAAACAAATTGTTAAACTAACAGCTTAAATAAACATGACCCCTGGGAACCAGGAGTGAGATGCAATCATGAGAATAGTCATGAATTGCTTTCTTCTCATTCCAAAAGCTCTGCTACTTACTAATTTGTCTAGTATCCTGCAGGGCTGCTCTGTGAAAACCTCCAAGGATATTACACACAATACAAAATCCACATGCAACTAATCATGGAAATTTGAGCAATACTAACTAAGGGAAATCTGGCCGAACAGGCAAAATGTTATATAGAATAATTCATTTTGTAGAAACCATTTACAAAATTACTTCCAATTATGAAAGGAGTGCTGAATTAATTATTGTCTTTTTTATATGCCACATGGACACTTTGGAGGCTTGTGAAAATATTTCTTAAAAAAAAAGCATGGTCAAGTAGAATGCAGAAGTAGGGTTAATAGAGTCATCAACAATAATCTGCTGAAGCCATAGAAAAATGACACCAGAAAACTCCAGGTTTCTGAGGCATAAAACTAAAAGCTCAGAAATTTAATCATGAACTCTAATTTTATCATAAAACCTTAATAGAGCTGGCTACAAAAATGTACTTCAATTTTTAAAAACTCTCAGACTGTCCTGAAATCAGCAAAACCAGAGGTTTTCCATTGCTTTTAATAACCTCCAAAGCTTAGTGAGATATTAAAATTTGATTGTATTTTAATATCATCTGAAAGATTATCCAACAGCTGCAATAAGCAATAGGTACCAGGACCTTTTCAGGGTCAGACTTTGTGTATAGGAAAAGATGAGATTACTCTGGTTTTATTAGGAAGGAATCTATATGCATATAAGGCAGCAGCCATGTGAAACACAGCTTTCTAATCCTAATAGTTGCCCAGGGGCTCAGATATAAACCTAAAACTAGGTAGTTCTGGCACATGGTGTTTGGTTGTCGGTCAGTTTGGGGATGGTCTCTGGTTTAAGGTTTAGCTTTTAAGAGAGCCTGGGCTCTCACAGCACTGCCCTGTCTGAGGCACGATCACTGCTGGTCCCAAGTCACCAGAGACATTAGGAGAGACACCGAAACATTCAGCATCCGGGGGGCTCCCTCATGGACTCTGTCTTGCACCAGTACACAGAGTGGACACCTTTGAAATAAAGGATGGAAATGTTTTCTGCTTCTTGTGTGGATGTGACTCCTAATAAACCATCATATGACTTTTTTTTTCTCCTCCTCCTCTTTAAACCAGCAGGGATTCCTATCCTCTGAGACCAACGAGGTCTTTGTAAAGAGTAAAATTATTATTTCCAATTTCCTGTTTAAAGGAATGGTTTAAGGGAATGCTGACATGTTGAATAAGAGCAGGATTTATTTTCTAAGAAAAAAAATATATCCTAAAATTAATAAGCACTTATCAGAATTCACATGCATGTCCAAATGAGTAAGCAGATACTTCCCACTGTGATTTGAAAAGGGGTTCCTCTTGCTTTAGGCACTTTTCACAGTTAAGAACCAGGAATGTTGGTCCTTATTTCCTATGCAGAAATATTTAAGACTCTTCCTAATGTATGTATGGTGTTTTCCTATGCAGCCCTGCACAAACATTTCCAGTGTGCTATGACTCAGTACTTTTTCAAAGTAGCAGAAATACAATGAAAAGTCTGTTTCTCACAGTTTTTTGGCAGAAAACAGCTCTGTGGGTTGGTGTTGGCAACACCACAGTCTAAGAATAGGGCACTTCTTCGGCAGAAAGTTGTTGAATTTGGACATAAGCTAGGTTTGCCTAGGCCTGAAGAAGCCACTGTCTTCAGGAAAAGGAGTAATTTGGAAATGCTTATCCTGCAAGTTGGAGTGCAGTAGTGTCTACCAAAATAATTATTTCCTGTGAGGGCCACTCCGAGTGAAGTAATCTCAAAGAATACATTCCATTGTATGAGCGAGGTCACTGGGCAGCCCTCTGACACTTCCTCAAAGGGGTTCTCATTGTATGGAGCACTCTATTCTAGTTTCAATTGTTCATAGACATGAGTAATGCTTCCTTCCAAGTTTGTGTAAGTGGGAAAAACTCCAACGGTGTGGTGCCACACCACCCATGTACCATGCTGACAGCACTACCACCATCATTATGAAATGCAGGGCAAGACAAAAAGTAATACAACAAAGAGGAAGTGAAAGAGTTAAAGGTTTAAATATGAGCTTGAACATGACAGCCTTAAAACCTAATATACTGAGTTGAGCCTGAGCTGTCCTAGTTCTGATGAAGTCAGTGGAGGTGGAAGTGTTTTCTCTAGCTAAGGCTTTACCCATACATACAGGCTATACAGGTTGTTCCCTACTAATAAAGGCAATGCAGGCAATTCCCTGGAAATCCCAGCTACAGCATTCTCTTACTACAGGTAATATTTCCCAAGTGACTCAAGCGTCTACACCACCAGTTTGATTTCACTCTTATTTCACCCCAGGGCTCTGCTTTCTGATCACCCATACTATTCATGTGCTGCTTTTAGCAGCAGTAATTTCGGTCAATTATTTCTCTCCAAAAGGAAATGTTGGCACCATTGGTAGAAAAGCCAACTCCATGCAGACCATATTGGATGTATACCTCCCGGCTTGGACTCCTGCTTTATGGGACTGACATTCAGCACAGCCCCAAAAGCCTTTCCTCCCTCTGCAACCCTCTACAGACCTTGCAGGACCTTCCATGACACTCCACAGTCTCAGCAGACAGAAATCTTCTTGCTGATATTTAGGGATCTGTGTAACTTCTCTGGACAGGCTGTAGACAGCCACGTCTGGAAGCTGTCTTTTCACACAAAACTGAGTTTTGAATTTGTCTGCTTAAGATTTCTAGGCCTTAAGTTCTTTGAAAGATGCCCCATCTTATTTAAAATTGCCTGTAATATTCCTGCAGTGCTTATTCATGTCTTTTGTCTTCAGCAGAACAAAGGAGAGGGAAATAAATTATCTCCCACCAAAAGAATGAGGCATTCCAAACTCCCTCCTATGCAGGACAGCACTGCTTTGTTGCCACATCTTCCACTGTAACATGCAGGGGTCTCCACCTTCTCTGCCCAAAAGAGGAGCAGGCAGTGCAGTAAACAGAAATCATTCTCCCTCTAACCTTACTCTGAGAACATTTAGCATATACTTACTCACCTGTGGGCTTTATTTCAGGTGTTCCTACCTAAACACGTGGCCTCTAAGGAAGCAGCAGCCATGGGTGACAGATGGAGTTAATCCTGCAACTTTGAGCCATTCTCCCCCTATCCATTAATCTACCTCCTTTGACACTTGTTCTAACAGTCCAAACCAGGAATAGACACAGCTAGATGAAATGGTTACAACTTTGAAACTTGGACGAGATTTTTAACTTGAAAAGAGACAGGAATGTACATGTGTCATTCTGCCCCTTTCACAACAAACACTAATGAACAGCTTCCAGCTATTGGCATTAAAAATAATCAGTCTGTCACAGAAATGTTTATTTCCCCAAATAGGGAAGGTTTCTCTCAAGCTCTCTCTCAAATTTGTATGTGTTTGATGGTAACGCTTAGTCCTACATTAGTGACACATTTATGGGCTGCTGTCTCGAGGCCTGGAAACAAAAATGTAGCATCTTTCCAAAAGAGAAAGCTCTCTTTCCACTGTGACAGAACTTTTTAAGTTCTGACCCTGGAAGGTTCCTATGTACCAGACATCAGTTGTAACATTTTAAGTTACAGAAAACCAACTTAAAATTCCCTCTGAAGGAGTATATTGATTTTCCCTTCCAAGTGTGATGGTGGTACTTGTAGGATGAAGACACCTGAATTCACAGAGAGAAGAATGTGCAAAGACTCACAACACATGAAAATTCATCAGTGTGCAAGGGAAATGACACTGTAGAATGGAGGCTGTCAGAAAACCAATCAGAACATGGAAGGTAGAGAGCTTACCAGGGTGACTTGAAGAGGCTCTCAGCTCTGCCACTAACCTAAGGTATGTCCTTGGGCATGTCTCTTCATCTCTCTATGATTGCATTCCCCATCTGTAAAGATAACAACATGTAACTTTGCGAAGTGCTTCAGATGACAAATGCAATGTAACTCCTAAGGGCCAAGCTACTGGACACAGTAGGAGTTAAACAACATAGATAATTCCTTGTCTTCCTAGTTAAAAATAGCACATCGATTTCTTACACATTTCTGTCACCCCACTTCTGCATCTCTACAGCAGCCAGTTAAGTCACACTTTCCTTGTGAGAAAGATGTGAAAGAATCAACCTTTCGTCTGTCCCAAGTATGCATGGCACTGTTCAAAACAAATCATTACTTGCAGCAGCAATGGAAGAATAAGGATATTTTAAGAATTGCAGCTGTGGGAAAGAGAGCATTTACTTTAGCAGTTGACAACACACCAGCATGCAGAACAAGCAAAATAATGCCTACCTAGACTACTCGCTCAAGGTCTGTGTCATGATTCTTTAGGGTAGGGAAAAAAGAGGAAGATTCTCTCAGACAACTGTTAAATTTAACCTTAGTATGTAGTTGCAGGATAGCCCAGGGACTTAAAAATCAATTGTCTATAGTAGTTAAAGGGAATTTTAGCAACCTACTGTTCTCCTGTTAGATTGCAGTCCTCAGAAATAAGTGAATGATACTATATTGATACAATTGCTCTTCTAGTATGCAAATACACTTCTACTTGCTTGAGAACAGGAACATGTGCTGGGAGCAATTACAGCACTAAAAAACTCCCAGTGATTTAAGGAAGACTTCATTTATTTTAAAGCTAACTTTTAAACTATCCGCTTGTTTAACCATAACAAATCTGGATTCTCTTTCTTGACTGTAGCAGCTGAAAACTTGGCTCAGGATATGTGGGTCATTACTTTCTCATTCTTCAACATAAAGGCAAACTGGCAGCCTACTTGGGATTTCTTGGGATTCTTTTAAAGATTTCCAGAAAATCCTCCAGAAACCATACCAGACCATGTCAAATTTCCCTAAAACACAAGTCATAGCCCTTGTCAGTGCTTGTTTTTCTAATGGTAGGCACAAAAAGCTCTGATCAAATGCCCAGACAGTTGCTTTATTTACATACTGTGATGTAAAAAGCCCAAGCCCAGTCTAGATTCTTGTGTACCATGAAAACCCATTTACCAGTTTTTATTTTAGTTCTCTTGGACTGCGATTTCAGCCATTTTGTGATGGGATGGAAACATCCTTTTTCCTGAACATGGCCAAACTGCATTTTTAGCTCTTCCAGTGCTCTCACATCTCTAGCTCCACTGAAATTATAATGTTAGTTGGGATTTCCATTGCTGTGACAGCAAGCAGATCTTGTCTACCACTATACAGACAGACTCAACAGACTGAAATCTTACTGCAAAATGGGGTAAGAATAGAAGTCAATAGTGCCTGAATTAATGTTACTGCAGGACACCCTTAGGTAATGCTCAGGGTAAAGAGAGATACTTAGAGACATAGAAGAATAATGAAAATATAAGAGTGAGGACATACCAAGGGGCATTTTCTCTTGCTTTTTGTCCTAGATAAACTTTTATGTGGTTTGTTCTAAGTGCAAGATGGCCTGCTGAAAACTGTAATATCTTCTTCCCATACTCTCATGATAACTTTGGTAAAAGAAAAAGATCATACATATGATGTGACAAAATCAAGTGATTGGAAATGAACTGTTTAAATGAGGAAAAGAGCTGCAGTTTAGAGAAGGAATGGAGCCATACCCTCAGGAACACAATGATGATTTGTATCCTTTTAAAATCCTAGAAAATAGAGAAGCGCAGATGACCCAAGAGCTATTTTGGGAGGTGGGAGGGAAATAAAAGCCCTTCCTTACTGCAGGGATCAAAGGGGAAACCACTAAGCAAAACTGAAGTCATGACTGAAAAAAAAGAGGCTCTGAAAAGGGCAATACTGGTACCCCTATTCATGAACACAGAGAGCAGTGACACATCACAGCTTGGTCTCCAGAGCCACAGTGCAGAATTGCTCAGTGGCTCCTCTTCCCTCTCCTCTATTCCACCAGTCCAGCCCCTGTTTGCAATCAGTGCCTTGGCCTGACCTCACAATGGGAGAGGCACATGAGGAGTAATAAGGGAGGGAAGGGAATAAGTACACACTGTTCCCTCAGGGGTTTTCTTAGAGCAGAACCTCTTCCTACACAACTGTAATCAGGTACCCCTTTGCCAATGTAAGCCAGTGAAATTAATGACAGTAGCTCTCTCTCTGGGATATATTTTGCTGTTTCTGTGATGAGGGTAAAATGTACTCCTTGTGCATTTATAATCCATATCCATATCCAATATAGAAAAGATCTGACAGCCAGGATGCAGATTCTGTAAGTTGAGTTACCTGAGCCAGAAGATGTGACAACAGTGAGTTTTCGTATCTGAGACAGGACAGTTCAGCAAAAAGATACTGAATTTTGTAACTTTGAGGAATTCTCACATCAAGCTAAGCTGAGACTATCTCATTGATAACTGCAGGTACACTCATGTGACTCAAAAAATGTGTCAGAACTTTTATGTAGAAACCACAAAAGTGGGCTAAGAAAGAGAGAATCTGATTTTTTCTCTTTTTTATTTTTTAAGCACAAGGAAATTCCAAAACTTTCAGTACTGCAGGCAACTTAAACTGATTACAAAACAAAAGAATATTGCTAAAATTCCTAGACTGTGAATGGATATACCAGCTAAAGCCACTCTTAAATTGCTTTTGTAATTTCTGACAAAACATGGCCTAAAGACCTCAGATACTAAAGGAAATGAAAGAACAGTACATGGCTCTCCATCCCTTTCTATAACAGCCTGATTTTCTTGAAAGTCTTCCTGCTAAACAGCTCCCTTTTCTCTCAAATAAATCACAGACCATGACAGGCATTGATACCATTAAAAATTTCTGCTTTGGTGGACCAAAATAAATAGTTAATAACCAGAGCTTCTCACAGTTATAAATGCCCTCATCTGGCTCTCACAGTCCTGCTCTTGCGAAGGAAGAGGTGACATTGAGCTCACAAGGCAAAGAAGAGCGAGCATTTACCCAGTAAGCTGAAGAGAAAAACTTCACATAATAAGACCTCTATGAAAGCACTGACTGAGAAGTGTGTTTGCTGCATGCTGCCTTCACTTAGATGTTAACTGGATTACTCATTCATAACATTTTTCAAAATGTGAAGGTATATCAGATCACTGTTTCTTGCACTATCTGCTCTGCATTCAGGCAGCAAGCAGATGCAGAAAAATTAATGTGAACAAACTACTGCCAAAATATGTCAGTGTTCCCAGGGGTGGGAAGGCAAGCAGAAGCAAGCCAGCAGGCCAAGAGAGCAAGATTTCCACTTCTAGGGGTGAGGAAAGATGGAGCTTCCTGAGCACACAACTTCCTGAGGGGTCAGGTCTGGCCACTGGTGTTTGCTTCTACCATGGTGACGGAACCAGATGGAAACAGTCTGTATGTACTCTTGGTAAAGAAAGAGCGCTGCGTCTCCAGGGAAGTCCATTCCTCCCTGACAGGAGCAGCCTTGCAGAGCCACAAACACAAGACAACCTTGCAATACAGGGACAGTAGTCCCTATTTAGAAAGGCAGGCTTCCATCACCTTTTAAGCATTACTGAGCCTTGCAGAGGCAACTTCCTAAGACTAAAACCATCAAACAATTTAACTTCCTGTTCAAGCATTGCCATTGCAGTGGTTTCACTTGGCAGTGTATCATGTGCTGCAGAGAGAGGAGGAGAGAAGTTGTGTGAGCAGCCGAGGGTGCAGGTTGGCCCCACAGGGAAGGGAGGCCAGTGGCGTGGGGCCCTGGGAGACGTGGCAGTGCCTGCAGGGGGTGGGGACAAGGCGCTGGGCCCACCATTAGCACCATGCTCCTGGGGATCCTCGTGGTGCTCTGCTTCATCCCCACTGCTGATGTAACAGGTAACAAAAAACCCCCACATTTCAATCCTTTCCACTATTTTTCCTCACTTTGATCATCAAGGGGTAGAAGGTCTAGTATAGCTTTGAATTAATTTTGCACAAATTGTTCTGTGTTTGGATGAAAGTGGAGAGAGAGCATGCTGCTAAGACTGCACATGGGTCAACTCGATATAACCAACCAGGAGACCACTTCTGCTCCTGCCACAAGTATCCCTCTGCTATAAGACCCAAGAGTTTTCTCTTAATTCTCTTTAGATCCATTTGGAAATTGCATGCATAGGTAAAGGGGGGGGGGGTTTATTCCACCTTCTCCCTGGGCTTTACCAGTGCTTATAAGTGCATTCTTGGGGGCAGTGGGTCTGAGCAGACCTGGAGCCAGTGCCTGTCCTGGGGCAGCCTCTCCAGCACGCCCGAGTCTCCTGTGTGGAGCTTCAGATCCCTCCATGGCCTGGCTCAGTGTGCTGGGCTCCAGAGCTGAGTCCACCATCATCATCACAGGACCAGCAAATAAAAGGGTCAAATGCAGCGTTGCTTACGGGGCTCAAATATGGGAGAATGGAATTGCAAAGTTCCTGATTTTTGCATTGTTAAGTGTTTTATTGATACTTGCTAGATATCTAGTTTCTTTCTGAAGATTTTCAGCAAAACCAAAACATCTATTTGTGATTTTGAAATCCCGAGTCTTAGTGAATCTTCCTGACTCTTCAGTTATTGTGGCTGAGGGTATTTATCTCAGTGTTGTCTTGCTGATGCACCGTTTGTATGTCCAGAGCTAACATGTCTTTTCAACAAGTATTTAAAATGCAAAGCAAGGCAAAGCATGCTGGCTTTTGCTCGGATAATCTTGAGAGAGACAATTTTTCAAGCAGCTGGCTGTGAACTGTTGTTATTGGGTCTTCTCCAAATGTCAGTGCTTTGTATTTTACAGAGAAGTTACAGAAACAAATAAAAATCTGTTTTCCAGTACAAAAATTTTAACATATAGAACATCGTTTAGAAGTTGCTTTTTTCTAGTATGAGAGATGCAATTGAATCCATTTTTCCCTTATTTCTGCATTATTTTTTCATACTTCTTTTCCTCAGTGAAGGCATTGTAATTTATGTGATACAGTGATCTACATTTCTTTCTGAGATCATAGGGTTTTCTCATGCTTGTCCTTTCCCATATTTATAATTCTGCGTTTGCAATATTATAATCATTTCCATAGCAGGCCCCTGGGTTGTCAGAGAAGACACTAATTCCAGGAAGGGAAAAGTATCAGCAGTGGGCTAACAGTTTAAAACACATTTCCATGAGGTGTGAACAGCTTTTAAGCAAATCCTTTGAACAGCACCAAAATAAAGTACACTGTGTGGTTATCTGACATAGGGGTTATGCCATGACACTATAGACACTTAGACACTTGCTTTGCCTGAAGAACTTGAGTTTCTCCAACAGCCTCACTAAGACTGCACATGGGGCCATTTGGTTCAAAGAGAAGCACAAGAGGTCATTTGCTTCTCGGAGCTACCACCTTTTTCCCATCTATTTTCTCCACCTCTTCTCTTCGTTTTCATCAAGGTGATTGATCCTTAGAACACGGAAAACATTAAGGCAGGTTAAAACCCTGCAGGACTTCCTCAAGCCACAAAGTGTATTATAAGCCTCGAGTATTTTGGTTTGGGGAAAATAACAGAATTTGTCCTGTTCTGCTGTTAGACCATGCCAGTGATTGCTACAAGTTGAGTTTGAGTCATAGAAAGGGACTTAGAATATTGGTTTTATCCTTTTCCTTTTGCAGAAACACTAGTGTTTACTAAGTTTGTCCTCCTCCTCTTTTTGTTGGCTAAATAATTACCTTGCTGTGCTCCGTCACAGAGGCAGCTAGATCAAGTGTCTGATATTTTATGAAATAGGTAATATAAACAGGTTCCCACTGCAGTGTACCACATTTTGTTACCACGTTTTGTTGACCTCATTTTGTTACTACCCACATAACCTTCTGGCCTATGGTCTCTGGGGGTTAAAATCAACCTCTAACTCACTGAGGTTACCAGAATGCAGAAGATGGATGAGGCAAGGTTAGCTGAGATTAGGATGACATCAACAAATTCTTGTTTAAAAAAAAAAATTAAAAATGACAAACTGCCAAGAAAAACCCCTGTGCTCACACTGGGTTTGATTAAAGCAAGAGTGTCAGCTGGGCTTTATGGAGTACTGTGCTGCCTGCAGTACTCAGCAAAGTAGGAAAGTTTAGCAGGAAGCAAGTCTGTGATGACCAGAAGGGGCAGATCCCTCCAGATGCACATTAGGCACACAGCTGGGTGGCCTCAAACCAAAGTAAGAGAGAAAGACCCTTGTGCCTAGGCAGGAAGAGTAAATGTAATTGAACAACAAACCAGCAGAAGCAGGAAAAGTGGAATAGCTCTGTTTATAACATATCTCTGTGCCTGTCTGTTTGTGTGTTAAACAAACTCTTCAGAGTTTTCCCTATCCCTCCAGGGAATCAAGAGGGCTATTTCTTTCCATGCTTATAGAAATACCAACTTATCTCAGGTACCTTGCACTGGAAAATAGCCCCTTGAAGTCAACTGGCATGAGAAAGAAAGAAAGGAGAGTACTAAATATTTTTAGTAGAATATTTTTTTCCAATAGCTGATGATGATTCATGGAAAGTTCTGGAAAAAAAAAAAAACACCAAACCAAAACACCTCAAAATAGTTATTTTCCATACTTTGTCAACTCTATTTCACTTTCTTGGCAAATAAGAAAGAAAAAAGAATAAAACTTCAATGAAGTTTTGCTTACATCAGAGGTCCATGATCAGAAATCAGTATTTTACAGATATTATATATGGATGGCATTTGCTTTCATTATGCAAAAAACCCTCACATGTGATTATAAGAAGTGTCTAGTATGACAAATATCACACCCAGCCTGCAAGCCAAGGCAAACAGACCAGTCTAAATCCAAGGGGTGGAAATAAGTTGAAGGAACTTATCTTTTTAGACAGGTGTATCAGCAGAAACTGGTTGCTAATTAGCACAACATCACTGCAGGAACATAAATAGTCCAAAGCTGTAGTTAAATAGTAGAGCTCAAGGCATGTAGTGGGGTACTAAATGTCAAGAATCCAGATTAGCTGACAGCAGCAAAAGGTGGAGGTAGTGTCATAGGGGTCTGCAGATGAGGCTAAATAACATCTGAAGGTAGTCCCTCAGTGACCAGATTTTGAATGCTCTTTGACTTTCCTCTGGCCATAGTGAAAATCCAATCAGGCTGAGCCACAAATATCCATTTGTTTTCTCTAAGGACTTGCAGAGAGAACAGGTGAGCACTTCTCTGAAGTGTAACGCTTCTGCAGGTGTTTGTTCTGGGATGCCTATTTGGGTTGTCAACTCTGGGACAGAAAAGGTCTCTTCTGAAGGTGTATTCAGTCCCTGTGACAATCAGGGTTCTAGTGGTGGGCAAATACTACAGCACAAATCGGAAGAACAACTCTGTCTCAAGTGAGATGTGTAGAATTCCGCTGTGCAAAGGTAAAGCAATTGTACTGCAGACTTGCAAATTGCCACTTAGGCCAAACATCAATTTTCTGGCCAACAAAAATATGGTCAAATGGCTTGTCTAACAGGCCGGAATCCAAACCTCACGCCTTACTAGAACGCCTTATAAGCCTATGTGAGAGCTTTTGTCGGAAAATGCTGATTAGATGAAACTGAAATGTTTTGCTGAAATGTCTTCATTTCAATGAAAATTTCACCACAGGTACCACCTCATGTGAAAACTTGTCTTGTCTGTTTTTCCTTTGCCACTCAGTCCCAGGATTCCAAGATCCATGTCTCTTTCTGCTGGAAGCCTGGAAATGCTCATCCTTCATCCAAAGTTTCACAGTGTTCAGGTTCTCTGCAAACATGCAGTGAGGAGCTCTCCTCCACCCCCCACGCTAACAATGTTGAACAAAGAGACACAAGGAGGATGGACTACAACCTTTCTTTGCCAAAGATGAGGCAGTAGAGCATTCCCTGTGTCACTTCTTCCTGCTCTAATTAGAAGCAAGGGCTGGTAAATGAGACTTTCAACAAGAAAATTAACAACTTCAGCAGTTTCATGGGTTCTGCTGGTAACTGGAGAATGTGCTAGCTATGGGTTGTTTTTCCTGCCCACACCTTACCACGAGTCCTGGCCATCTCACAAATCTTTGTGTTTACTTTACTCCCCAGACCACATTCATCCCAAAGGAGTAACCTGCTCGAGGCTGGGATACTCCATATTCTTGTGTGGGCGTGAACACACTAAATGTAGTCATTTGGTCCAAAATATTGTTAAACGTGGTGAAATGCTAATTTTCTGGGGATTCTGGATCTGGCCTCCTTCCCACTTCATTTCCCTTACCAGCCTTTTCGAAGTCTCACCACACAGATTAAGTAGAAAGAATCTACGTTTGTAGCACATTTTGAGGACAAAAGATACGATTATCATTCTCACAGCCACAGCGACTTTCAGGGATTTATAAAAGACTATCCAGACCTCATATGAGCTGAGCTTGAATGCAGATTTACATAGTCATACACACACACAAAAACTTTGGCAAGTTCCTAGCTTAAAAGCCAAAACTCCCTTCCTCTTGCTTAGGGGTCATCATTTGAAAACTAGGGCCTCATTTGTACTGGATGACTTTTCTTGGAAGAAGTTTTCTTTTGCATAGTCCTTGCAGTGTTTCATTGTTTGGCACATGGTAGCACAGAGGTCTATGTGTCAGAAAACATTTCCTGTTTATGTATCGGTCTGGTCAATTCAAATTGAATTATACCTTCATGTAACATGCTTTTTTGCAGGCTGTTCAAGTGCTAAGTGCTAATGCACTGTCAAAGTAGTCAGCTCCTGAGTCCTTAGAGAGATTAAGAATCCACTACAGCTGCTAGCTAGAGAAATCACTTATTTTACATTAAAATGATAGCAGTTCATGCTTTTAGTGTTCATTGCCCAAGGTCCAAACCCTTGAAATGGCTCAGCAAATCCACCTGCAAACTCTTCAGGAGTCCTTGAATCAAAAAGCAAATGTATAAATAATCTCTTATCTGACTGCTAAACTAAGCATTCAGTTCATAGCATTTTCACTCCGTAATGTCCTCTGGGAAACTGCTTCTGTCTTAGGTGGCCTTAGACTTACACACAGGCACACAGAGACTAGCCTTCTGAGCCCTGATGTTAAATCTTAATCACATGGACCACTGTCTGTCTTAGTGTTCTGACTGAAGAAAAACACTCTTGACCACCACACAGTCTCCCCCAGTGACTATGTAATTATTTATATAGAGGTGGATTTTTGCAACAATAGCTCCTGTGAGAAACTACTTCTGCAGTTTGGTGGTTACTTACTCCCTAGCTGGGAGTATCAGCAGGTGAGAGGGGATATGAAGAAGAGTTGCACAGGAGGATATGTGGTTCTGAAGTCTCATGCTGTATTTTATAAACAAGTGCTTTTCTCACTTTTCTCCCTTCCCTTCCAGAAAACAAGATTTTAGTGGCTCAGAGTCCTTTGCTCACTGTAGCTAACAAGACTGCAACTCTAGTTTGCAACTACACATACAATGGAACAGGGAAGGAATTTCGAGCTTCACTGCACAAAGGAACGGACAGTGCAGTTGAAGTTTGCTTTATTTCATGGAACACAACCAAAGTTAGCAGTGCTTCAAATAAAGAATTCAACTGCCAGGGGGCTTATGATAAAGACAAAGTCATCTTCAATCTTTGGAACATGAGTGCCAGCCAAACTGACATCTACTTCTGCAAAATTGAGGCCATGTATCCACCCCCATATGTCAACAATGAGAAGAGCAACGGGACCGTCATTCATGTGCAAGGTAAGCTGGGCAATCTCCATAGGCCAATATGCTCCCTATAGGCACTCCGTACATAATGGCTTGAGGCAGTTTGTTTCCTTTAAAAAAAAAAGAGTTAGATTGCCTAGTAAAGCTACATTCCTGCTTCTGATGTCCTGAAGGAGACATCCTAAAATGTTGATTAATACAAATGATACCGTGGAACAAGGAGTAAATAAGCAGAGACTGATGCTCTTGTTTTCATGCACATAAAGTTTTCTTTGCTCTTTCCTTACAGAGACACCCATCCAAACACAAGAGCCTCATTCTGCAATTCCTCTGTGGATTATGGCAACAGTGACTGGAGTTCTTGCTTTCTACAGCATGCTAATAACGGCACTTTTTATTAACTACTGGGTAAGAAACTCTGTTTTCCTTTGCTCTGTACACTCTTTGTCCCTAGTTCATGTCTCAGGCTATACTTGCCATGTTTACCCCTAACTCGCTGATAGCCCTGTAGTTCAGGATGCCAGTGTTTCTTCACTCCAGCTGTGAACACACTCCCAGAGAGCTGAAACACCAGATGCTCTCCAGCTGGGCAGTCAGGCCTCTGCCATGGAGTCCTAAAGCAAACAGTGACACCATAGTGTTGGCAGTGCCCTGCACACCAGCAATACTGGGACATTGTCCCTACCCTCTGCCAGTTGTCCCTGTCAGGGAAATCTAGAACTACAAGTATTTCTGGCAAAACCCTTTGAGACTACACTAACAGGAGCTCACCTACAATAAAGCAATCTTTAGGCAGCCCTCGGCTGGCCCAAGACCATCTGCATTGGTGTCTTGTGCCTATCCAGAAATTCCCTTGAGTAACTGGTGTGTTTCTTGCAGTTTGACTGCAAGCGAATAGGAACACCTGGATTTCAGTAGTCCCTTGTCTCTACATTAATGCCAAGAAAGCTGAGACAGACTTATGGCTCATTATTTTTGCTTTCTAATCTCTCTGGAGAGTTGGCTGGCCCAAGTCACATCCAGTTCTTCCTGCTGGGGTAAGGAGAGAGTGAGGCATGATGTAGAGGCAGCAGAAGGACATCTTCCTTCACAAACCTTAGGACTATCATCTCCAGAGCCAATTTACACTACTTAGTCTATGTGAGAAAGAGTTGAACATAGAGAACTCTATTCCTTGCACTCTGACTTTCCCCTCTATGTTGTTAAATCACGATTTTCAGCATATTATGAGGTAGCCTGTATAAAGGATCAGGAGTGCCTCACAGGTTAAACGTTGCATGTATCCAGAAAGCCGCTGTCACTGCTAGCTGAAGCCTGAGATCTGTTACATTTCACAAAAATACACTTTCCTAATCTATGGCTATTTCTAATGGAAAACAATCCAAGGGGACATTGCTGAAGCAAAATGCAAAGGCAGGTTAAGTGGTCCTTCTTTGTGCCCTATTGTAGAGGCTGATTCCGAGGAGAGCTGAGAGGATTACAGCGAACAGCTGCCGGTGTTACAGTGCTGTGCTACTGTGGCTGTGCCTGATGAGATAGTATAGCTTCAAATCCATCATTTACCATCTGAACCATTTTCTCTGTACTATATTCATTTGGCACCTAATGGCTACACACTTTGCTACTAACATGTCTGCCCCCAACAAGAATGACGAGGCTGCACTGCCATGTGTGTTGTTTGCTGCATCAGTTTTCACTTGCTGTTATTACTGCTGGTCTTATTCTTTGGATAGTATGTACTCTGACTGTGGATGTATTTAGAGTGCTGCTGAATGTAAACACAGCTGCCTAGAAGACATTGTGAATTGTAAAAAAAGTCCTAAATGTGATACTCGACAGACATGGCAAGCTCGATCATTCGAGCTCCTGAAAGCAGTTAAAGATTTATCTATTTTCATGCAGTTCTGCCTTCCCTGAAGGAAAACCGCTTCCTCCAAAAGTAGCAGTCTTTGATCCTGTAACAGCCCAACATTCTCTCATGGTAGTAAAATGTCTTTCTCCAATGCAAAATTACCTCTTAGGTGAATTAAAAATCCTATATTATGGAGATGAACACAAACAGATACAGCTTTTCTAACTAATGCTTTTCATGCATTGACTGCATTATATGGGTTAAGCAGTATGTAACTTACATTCACTATTTTGCATGTATATAATATCAGTATAAAAAAGCATACGATATTTCATAGTAACTGCCTCACTCTGCAAACACAAGTCAGCCATCAGATTTTCTAATGCAAGCCTCCTCCAATTCCACCGCATCACACATATACTGTAGCATATTCAACTATTTCTGTACACAGGAAGGAAATTTCAGTAACAAGGAGATTGCAAAAGAAGGTATGATCAGTATTAAGGAAAAAGCATGGAGGCACTTTACCCAGCCCTGATCAATAAAGCCTTAAGCTATGTAAAAAACACCAACCTTGTGCACAGCCTGCAGCAGTCAGGGGCTGAAATGCTGCTGTAGCCACAAACTTCCTCTGTGATTTTAAGCAAATTATTTCACCTGTCTTCTTTTACTCTTATTTCTGAAAGAGCTGATGTTTCCCTTGCCTCGCAGGGGCATTATAAGCAGGAATTCAACAGTAGAAATAAGATCTTTGAGGTCCAGATAGGGAGACATAAATGATTAACATCAGCTCTGATTCTTTTGCCCCTTGAAGAAAGGTTAAGAACAACATATGCATTGTGTGTTACTGCTGTAAATGGTAGGCAAACCATGGTACACACAGTATGGGCTGATTTTTCCTGCTCTTATTCTGTTTGAGTTAAGCTAATTTCTCTTTTCCTCCTAATAAATGAGGACTGCCTTCACAGCTCAGACTGTATTGTTTCTGCTGAATCATTCCACAGATGCGAAGTGATGGTGAAAGGCATCAGTTTATATCCTTGGTTTGTAGCATTCCTTTACCTGGGGAACTAACATTGTAAATCTCTTAGCAGATAAGATGGAGACTTACATTCAGGTTGGGTAAATTCCAGAGATTATTTTATGAGAACATGTGTTCTAATTCTTTTGTAAGTGTATTTAAACCTGAAGCCAACTTATAAATATGCCTGCTTCCCTGAATGAGGACCTAGAGCCAGAACTGCCAACAGTTAGGATGAGAGTTTCACAATTCTCTTCACCCTTCTCCCACAGCAAAAATCCAAAAGGAATCTGTACCATCAGAGCGACTACATGAACATGACCCCCCGGCACCCACCATACCAGAAGAACAAGGGTTACCCATCCTATGCCCCAACACGAGACTACACCGCGTACCGGTCCTGGCAGCCGTGAGACCCACCACCCATCCCACAGTAGCCTTGTGTGCTTCTAGGCAGCCACTTGCTCTGGGACATGGAAGGACAGCGTTGCATCGTCTTATCCTGTTTGTTTCTATTGATCACGGATACCTACACCATAGCAAGTATTGCCTGAACCTTGATTTAATTCACTGAAAGAAAAAAACCAAACCAACAAACATAAAAAGTGTGTATGGGGGGGGAGTAAAAAACCAATTATTATCCATGATGGCAGAAAATGAGGCCCAGCTTGTATTGAGTGGTGTTGGTGGGTAAGATGAAAAGATGGCATCAGACCTCAGAGCTGGTCTCTTTCTAACACTTGAGGTTTTGCTCAGCTGTTGGGAGAAGTGGAAGTTCTGATCTTTTCCAATAACTGCTGTCATTCACCCTTAATTTCCTTTCCTGTGTGTCTAATCCTCAGAAACCCTTGTTGCTGTTAAATGCAGGAAAATGTAAAAAATACTCTTCTCTAAAAGACCAGAACAGTTTGAAGTTCAGAACACATGGTTAAAAGAAAGGGGGAAAGGTCAGTCAGAAGGCATCCAAGCTATTAAACTATGGCATCCAGGACAAATCCACCAGGACAAATCAAGCTGATAGAAAACTTCAACATGTGAGTCCTTAGGTTGGACACTTTGTAAATGTTCACAAGACCATCTGCAATCAGACCAAGCAACTTCACAGAGTGAGACGCAATCAATCTGAACACCAAATCAAGGCAACCAGGAGAGGAGGAAGATCTGTCTTTGTCATGAAGAACCCCATTTCTGGATTTTTTTGCCTTCTACAGCAAAGGAACAAAAAGTCATATGAGAAGTATTAAAAGACACAGAGGACAGATTTTGGGATTTTTTACTTTCCTTTTTGAATTTTTGTTTCTATCCAAATGGTGTCTTGCTGAGTCCTTCTGAAAATTCATGCACGTCTTCTGGCACTTAGGCTGTACCAGAGCTCTTTCAAAAATCTGGGTCCACTTATGAGCAGCTAAAGATCACTTGAATTTTTTTTCCCATAAGCACCTAATTTTTGGGGTATTAGAAGATTCTTCACTCTCAGTATTGTGAATTTGACCAAGAGTGCTCAGTCACCTGCAGGCTCTGCTCTGGACACTTCAAGGAACTTTGTGTTATCTGGAGGTTACATTTCTGTCTAAAGATGTTCTTCAGGACTGTTCCATGCTGGAGTAGGACAAAGTCTTCAGTAATTCTTCCAAATTAGCGTATTTACAATAACAGGACATCTTAAATTGTAATTAGCGTTGTTTTGGCATAAAATCCTGTTTCATACTGAGGAGACAAGGTTTGTTTTATAGAGACTACTGAATAAACAATTACAAGAAAAAAATCCATATTCCATGATTGAAATAAAATTGGGATTGTACAGCATTTCATTTCCTCCAAATCAGGATAAGAAGATTCTTTTTCTCTTTGAGGGGACAGGATAAAAGTAGACATGTGGAAATATGGCAACAATCTGCTTTTATGTCTTAATCCAAGAAAAAACTTTGGCTCTTCCAAACTGAAAATTTTATTTGAGTTTGCTGACTGGGCCCCAAACCTTTCATTCTGAGTCCTGCCACCATGAGCCATGTTCCTGGAGGGCGCTGTGCCACCTCTGAGCAGTGGTGAGGTGCTTGCTGGGGGCTGCAGCTCTGGGGGCAGGGCCCCAATGGCAATGGTAAGCGAGGTTCAAGAGATCCAAGCGGCAGTGCTGTGCGTTTGGCATGGGAGTGCAGTCATGGACCCAGCAGGCCTTGAGAGCCTTGCTCTGGCTCGGTTCAGCAAACCCATAAACCTTATGATTGGGCTGAAGAAACTCAATATGAAGTCTTATTTATTTCTTCTCTGTTCCCCTCACCACATGAACAAACAGTCCAAGGCTGACATTTTCCCATATACAATTTTTATCTTTTCCTGAAAAGCCCCTCACTGCACCTTTGTACTGTGGCTGAGGCAGCAAGGAACAGGTGCAGGGGGCAGGGGGGAAGGAGCCCAGTAGGACACACGGCAGTGCCTGCATGGTCCAAGCCTGGCCCTCCTTGCTGGAACTGACTGGGGGGACACAAAGGCCTTGTCACCTCCCTGCTCACTTGGAGGGGAAATATGAATGATCCTGTGCTGGGGCATGCAGCCCCTCCCAGCAGAGAGCAGCAGGCTGAGCTCATCCCCCTGCAGGGTATGGTGCTCTCTTGCCCTCTTCTGCTGTTGTCATTGTATGATACAACGTTAACCAGTGCTCCAATTACAATGCACTGTGAAAAATCACATCTTCCAGTGCAGATATAAGGTGAGATGGCAAATGTGGATCAAAAGCACAAAACAGGATAAACATTCTTTGTAAACTGCACACATATTTTTAGATATATAGATATATCTATTTCATTATACCTAGATTCCGTAGAGTTTTATTATGCCTTTTGCAATCCCTTTTTAAAATTATTAAATAGATACAGTAAATTAAATCTTGAATAAATGTATTAGGCCTGAGGCTGGTCAGAGGCAAGTACTACTTCCTAAAGCAAATGTTGGTATAATTTTCTTTCTTTGCCCTAACACTTTTGTACTTTCCATATTTAAAACATACTGATAGCTCCCAGGACATGATACTGGAAAGTAAGTCCTGGAACATCTGGAAGAAGTATTAATTCATTTGACTGACCAAAAAGGAAGGGAGATACAGGGAAATATCCTAAACATAAAATGAAAAAATGAGGACAAGCAGGACAGGAGAGGCCCCAGCACCCTATTAACAGGATCATTGCTGTTCTATTAAAGCTCTGTAGGGACATGAATTACAGACTGTTGGAGAAGGGATACCAGTAAATACCTTTTATCCACCACTGTAAGGGACTAAAACAAAATGTTTGCAGAGAAGCAAGCCAGTTAGTCCTGGAGTCTGCATCTTCATATGTGGATTAGCATATTCAACAAACAGCAATTCTAATTTATTCCATCTGGTTTTAGGCAGTGCATAACATGCCAGAACAGCCCTGGCCCTCCCTGGCCCTGCCTTTGGGGTCTATATACTGTTTATGGGATGATGTAAAGAGAAACCTCCCTCTGCTGCTGCTCTGAACTTGGAAACTGGCTCTCATGAAGGGCAGCAGAAGATCAATAGGGTTTTCTGCCTTACACACAGATTTTAATTCAAATGCAAATATAATCCTGCTGAAGAGTGAT
The DNA here is from genome assembly GCA_013396755.1 of Sclerurus mexicanus. Taxonomy (NCBI): domain Eukaryota; kingdom Metazoa; phylum Chordata; class Aves; order Passeriformes; family Furnariidae; genus Sclerurus; species Sclerurus mexicanus. The sequence continues at coordinate 730,340 of VWZF01004115.1, read as the reverse complement.
TTGACTTTTCATCAGCCTTTCCCCCACTTTTGGATCTCAGTGTCAAGTGAACATCTGATCTGCAGTCATCATATCTGAACAGCAATCAACATATGCTGCAAGGGGTCAACTATGGGTTGTGCAGCTCCAGCCCCCTGCATGCAGATTCCTGTTGTGCACGTCTCCAGCACAGCATGAAACTACAGCCTGGCTCTTCTATGTTTCCAGGAGCCAAGCCCCTAGGAGACAAATGCTGAGGAGGTAGCCTGTGTTATCTTTGCAGTGCCTTGGCCCTTCCCCATTGTGGTTGTCAGGTTTACTAAAGCCAAAGGTCTTGGACGTTCCTTCTAGTTTGAATATCCCAAATTCCAATACCCTTCTCCCATATCACATTTTTTTCAAAATGCCTCTTATTTCTTCTGCAGCTGCAAATGTGAACCCTGCATCTCTGCCAAACAATATCATATCTTCCTTTCTTGCTTTTTTTACTCATCTTTTCCCTTTTCCTTCAATTCAAGAGTCAGCAGTTCAGGAACCCATCCTGTTTGTTAATCTCTAACACCACTGTGCAGCCTTCCAGGTATGTCCGTGCCTGACCACTTTTTTGCTTCGCGAAGACTGTCTGGTATGCCATGTTCCTTCTCAGTTTGGGACAAGGAGTTGCCATAGGAGATTGAAGCCATGTGGTGATTGGATAGGTACTAGTTTTCTGTTTGAAGGATTTGGGGTCTTTCATCCCTTTGATTTTTCCCATCATCTTCAGATTTTCAGTTGGCCCAAACAGCCACGTGGGAATCCCACACACCACGTGCTTCCAACAGTGCATTTAATTTCTGTACATTTCATTTCCTGTGCATAGCAGGTTTTTGGCTATTGCCAAGTTCATTATGACTACAGTCATGCCCTGACAGCAGAAGCAACTTTGGCTACTGATGGTGTGTTTGAGTAATAAAAACATGGTACAAAAAGACTTGAGTTTTAGGAGCACACAGGCAAAGGCTTCAGTGCTAAAGATCAAATCTTTCCATTTTCAGCAAGGCTTTTGCTGTGTGACTGGAAAATGCGTTACGCAAGATGAATCACAGACCAAGACATAATTTTGTTAGTCACTCATACTAACCAGAAAACAGGTTAGGGTGATGAGTACAGCATCAGCTTTGTTAAGGTCCAGTAAAGAGGGACAGGCTGAAAACAGCACTAGGCAGTAATTTGTAGCCCAAGTCAGTGTCTTTGAGTGGCTGTGAGAGGGAAACTAGCTACTTATCTTGATGCAAATGATTGTTCTTCACAATTAGGTGCTTTTGTTAAAGCATCACATTACAGTATGTTACTATTCCAGCCTCAAGGGCATGAAGATAGTCTGATGTGGCCAATTTGGCTGACAAAGTATTAGGAGGCTGCCAATTTCACATAAACCGATTTGCAAAGGAACAGAAAGTTGAATGGTCTCAAATCCGTGGTGAGTTTTTTTGTTTACCTTTTTTTTTTTTTTTAAACTGGATCTCCAGGATCAAGGCACTGGTTCTTACTTCCTCCTGCCACGTCCCCCCTCACCCCCACCCCTTTTAAAAAGAAAAGTTAAATGTAACTTTATTTTCAGGTCCCATAAACTTACCAGGAGCTCTTCACTTTCGGGGAGCTGACTAGTCATCTGAGCATTGAAATTCTGAGGAATTTTCAAATGCCACAGTTTTCCTAGCCATTATGTCATTATGTGGCCACATTATTCCTTTTCCTCATTGGCTTTTTATTCCTTCAAGGGGACTATTCTGGATTAGGTTGAAATGTTTTCATGGGTTGGAACAGCTCTAGTTTTTCAGACAGGAAAGATTACTACCTAACCAGCAAAATCAAAGATGCAAACAAGCAATTAGTAACAGTACAGTTCTGTGGAAATTAGAGTAGTGGTTTCAATCTGGTAGGAGGATCAAATGGTCTTTTTACAATATCCTTTTTCTCTAAAATAAAGAAGCTTAAGAAATTGCATACTAAAGTACCTTAAAAGACGAGAGATCAGGTTGCAAAATTAAGAACTCAAAGGCAGGAAATGCCAGAAGGAACTTTCCTACCCAGCCTCCCTTCTGGCCCCTTGTGTGACCGGGGTGGCTCTTTAATTACAGCCTCGTTTCCCGTTCCAGTGGGAGCCCGCGCTGCGCGGTGCCCCGCTCGGAGCGCAGCGCTGCGGGAGCGCTCCGGGCACGGCGGTCGGGCGCTCGGCTGGCTGCGCTGCAGCTACAGATCCCCACGACAGCTCAAGTCCCTCACGGGGAGGGCTGCAGCAGGACACAACCAACAATCAGGCCGTCTTAGATAACAGCTAAATTAATGCCCGATAGCCTTGTCAGTGCCCCATTAAATTAGATCGCTCTGTCTTGAGTCAGAACGAACTCATTTTCCTGCTATGCTCGCTGCCTGTGACAGCCCTTGGGCTACTTTAATCTTCAAACACCAGTGGTCAAGATGAGAGCTGATCCATTTTTTTTTCTCATGAACATGATGAAGTAGGTTGCTCACATTTCTTCCTGGGCTTCTCAGCCTCGCCCAGACAAATCAAAACTGGCTGCAGAAAGGAAATTGTTTCTCTGTTTGCATAGCTCATCAGTTCTTGATATGCAGGGACAGGGTCTGAAGTCCAGAGCGGAATGTCACCTTTGGGAGCATTATCCCTTGTAGCTCTTTCTCTCAGCAAAATGTTGAAGTAATGCCAATGTTTAATCTTAACAACAACAAGAAAGTATAAGGCTATGAAGACACAGACTTGGACAGCAGGGGAATAAACTCTCTCCCTTCTGAAGACGTGTGGTTGACACTACTTTTAAGTCCAGCTCTGTGATGGAGCAATCCACCAGTAAAGATGGGAGATGCAAAAAGGGTTAAAGGAGAATCCGTTCTGAAACCACTTCAGTGAAGCTCTGGAACAGTCCCTCAGGGAATGGAAATGAACAAACCAGCTGCAGGATTCACTACACAATCCAGACTTCTGCCTCTCCCTAGCGAACTACTAGAAACAACTATTAAAAACATCCTAGACCTTCGTGCCTCAAGAAGTACTTTTTACTGCTTAGGCTGCTCTGCATTATGTCCTGTGTGTGGATGTCGATGCACTGTCGACTCCCAAGAAACCCTTGAGATGAAAGCACAAATTATATTCAAAGGACAATGGACAAGCAAACTGTCTGGAAAGGCAGGATGGATGAATGGCTACTGACGGAAAAGTGGAGTTAAGCACCTCCATCGCTTTTCTCCAGCAACTAGAGAAATGCATTAGTCTGAACTGCAGCTCTGGTGAATTTTCTCCAATAAAAGCAGCTCTTGGAAGGGGGGAGGTTCTGTGGTTATTTAAGGAGATTTTAAGTAAAAATAACTGTACATATACCAAAAAGATTTTAAAATACTCTTATTTTTGCCTTTTCTCCTTTCTGTATTCTAGGATTACTTAAAAATCCTACATTTAACCTGCAGTATAAGGTTTTTAAAATCAGTGTTTGTTGCTACACTCTCTTTTTTATTTTTGACTTTTATTAAGGTATTTATTTTGTAGTTTTGAAATCTGATTTCATACTACTGAGGCAGAGAGGCAAAATGAGGACTGGGATATAGGCAGAGAATACGTACTGCAGCTCAGCACTGCGTGGCAGTACCCACGCACTGTGAAAGACAGCAGGTACAAAGGGAAGTTCAAAGAGTCCACAGGTTACATGAGCAGCCTGGTGAAAAAATGTCAGTTAGAAACGAGCAGCAGAAACCAGCTCTGTTTTCCTATTGCTGCGGCTTTGCTTGGCGATGATGACATACAAAGATTAAGCCTAACTGCATGAGCTCCAGTTGTTTATCTCCTTTTTTATCATCACCAGTAAGTGAAGGAGATGTGTGGGTGTCACCTGCAAAAAAAAAGTTGCATTTCTGTGAGAAAAACATCTGTAGGTCAGAAAAGACAAATGGTCTTGTTTAATTCATGCATATCCAGTTTCCTTCCTGTCACTAATCTGCAGCACTGAACTTAGTCTCCTGGATTTCCTCAGCTTTATTACACTGAGAGAGAATGCAAGAGAGAGGGAGACAGAGAGACTTGAGCAATATTAAGTGCCCAGAATGACTGTAATCACTGAGGTCATTCGTAAATCACTAAGATAGCCTGGCTCCCAGGGCATGGAGTTTGATTTTCCCTTCCCCCTCCTTCCATTTGCTGAACTATGGAGATTTGCAACAAGAAAAGATATCTGCTGTGCAATCAATTCACAGAATAACATTTTGTTTGGGCTGCTATTCAGGGAGGCTGGCAGAAACTGGAAGTCCTGGGCCACCAAATCATGACACAAGTGTTAGTGTCTGTGAAGATGTAGAAGATGTGGTTTTTCTGTCCTTGCATGTTTGTGTCTGTGACAGAATGAATCTCTGCACACAGTTAAACACTGAATGCTGCACACGTTGCATAGAGATCACTAGTTAAAAAAATAGATTTAAAGTAAAGGCATCTCCTGCACTGGAATTACTGATGGATACAAAATGTATGGACGTGCAAACAACTGTACGAACATAGACACAAGCTTTGGTCTTTTCTCTCTATCATTATGTATCTAGGTAAAAATAAAATAAAAAAACAGTGAGCATATGTCTTGGATTGCACATCAAGTACAGTATGCTCATTGCATCTAAGGTATCTCTAGATTAATGATATCTGGTGTGGCTGTGTGCTGACTTGTCTGGCTCAACGTACCAGCCACTGAAATATAAGAATTTTAAAGTCACACTATCTGTATTTAAAAGTAAGACTTTCCTTCACCTCCAAATTTGCTGTAATTTGCTCTAGCCCTGTACCTAGATATATTCGCAAAACTTTTATCCCTAAGCCCAGTGAGAACACTGATGACCATCCCTTTTTGACTGCCGATCAGAGAGTGGATTCCCTGTGGCTCTGCTATAGCTGTTCAAATCATCAAGAGTGCTTGCTGCACTGACCTCGTGCCCCAGCTACAGCCCAGGAAAACCAAGGACCTGACTAACCCTTCTTGCCCAAATGCAAAATATGACATTCACCTTCCCCACTAAACAGACCTCTTTACAAAAATTAAACTCACTTGTTCTCAATAGCTGCCATAATGAGTGGTTGGTCAATAAAGATTAATTCCTTGTTCTTGCAAACAACAAGTTCTTATATCCATTTACTGAGGGGAAGAATCCAGTTGATGTATCATTAGTTGTGTGAGGAAGTTGCACATCTGTGCAACTTGCTGTGGGAGTGTCTTCTTCCCTCATGTGAATGCTGGGCTGCAGTCTGGGCCAACAAACTAATGTTTAGCACTTTCAACTCTTGAAGAGCACAAGAAAAATATCAGAAGCAAAAATCGGTGAAATCTGAGGGACTGATCAATCTAGTGCTGCCTCTCGTTGAACAGCATTAGCACTAGCAGCTGAGTAGCAGTCTCAGATCAGTTAGGATTGAGTTCACACTGTAATCTCTCCAAGTTTAGCATCTCATATACACATACAGATTGCAATGAGACAGCAAAATCCTAAAGGATCCCAGACATGGGGGAAATACAGAGAAACAAAAGATTTTACTTGCTAAAGGTAAACTGTTTTTGTGCTGGGAACAGGAAACCAAGAGACAGCGCAAAGGATGTTGCGGGTGTTGGAAGAGCCACCACTGTAGTTACTGTGCATACCTGGGTGACTCATCATCACTGTGACAATGGCTTGCTCTCAAATGTCCCTCCTTCCCCACCTGAAGCCAGCAGGCTCATCCGGCTTGGCCTCTCCATGTTTCTTGTGTGCTAGGGTATCATCTGGGAAGCACTTGGGCTTGCACTATGATGGGCTAGACATTGTACTTGCGACATACACAGAATACACATGTGACACACACAGGAGTGATGTGCCAGCCCCTGCTTGAGGAGCCGAAAAATGAAAAAAGGAAGTGAAGGGGGGAGCAGAGGCAGGGTGCTCATGCACACGTACGAAGCTCAGCAGTTGTGAGGGCAGAAAGCACAACCAGGCCATTCTTCACATTGCTTGTAATCCCTGCCCACTGCACACACCACGAGTGCATGTGCATCTTGTGGGGGACTGTGCTCCACAGGAACTAGAGCAGCTAGTGGCTGATCACTTTGGGATTGTTTTGGGGGGTTTTTGTAATGAGTTTTCCTGTGGTCACAGAGTTGCCCACCTCTCACAGGCTTTCAATAACCAAAGATGTCCCCTAGCACTTGTGGACAGAGGATGACAACCTTTGGTTACTAGAAGACAGGGTTGGTAAATACATGTCCATTTAGAAAGGAGACAGCCCACCTGCTGCTGTGGGAGTAAAGTGGCATTGCAGTACACTGTAGCAATGGAGTATGGCAAATTGAAGGCAGCAGAAAGTCAAAGATCTGTGTCAGAACTTGTCTGTGTCACCAGGCTGGAGCCTTGTGAAGGTCATCTGTCCTGTTGCTCCTCTGGAAAGATCAGGAATGTACCTCATTACACAGCAAGAAGGCAAGTGGAGGTGATGTGTCTGACTTGGGAACAGGAGGTTCAGATTGACTCACACTCCCTCTGCAAACTGTGGAACTTGCTTTGCATACCAAGGTTAAATTAGTCTACAATTCACTCTTGCACAGATTGCGAGCATATTCATGTACAGCAAGAATAAAGATGGAAGTCTATTCCTTCATCTATTCCTAGAGATGCCCTGAAGCTCTGGGTATCTGCTGTTCCTAGAACTCAACAAGTTGTGGCCAAGATCAACTGGGCTGAGAGGTCATCAGAAAGATTTGGCAAAAGTTGTGCAATATAGAGATTACATTACAGATTCTCTGACCCAGAGAAGCAGACAGACAAGCTTCACTGTCAGCACTGCCTCTGAGCTTTCACTGGCACTTCCTATGCATATTCCTTACAGAGACTGCAAGCTCTTTGGGCTCTTTTTACTATTGACTACATTTCTGTACAGTACCTGGGACCTCAGGTCTTGGTCAAGGTCCTCATGTTGTAGTACAAATGACAGTGATAACTTTAGAAGGTGTTAAATCAGACCCTCATCCCTTCTTCAGCATACGCCATCACTAAAAGCCATGGAGGAGAAAGTATTACAAAAGCAAACTTGCAAAGTTGCAGGGATTGGGACAGAAACACATAAATAATCTTCTTTCTTTTTTTTTTTTCCTTCTGCATATTTCACTTCCTTTCTGGTGTATTTCTTATTTACCATTTGGAAGACATCTGGCCATCAGAGCTGTGATCCTTCCAAAGCTTATTTTTTTCACTTTATCACTTATTTATGTGGCTACACGTGTCATCATCAAAAGGAAACCAAGAAAACAATATCAACAGAGAGCTCTGTAAGGGTTGTCTCTCATTTCACAACCCAGAAACCACAGGTGATCCCCTCAATTCCCACTGAATTCAAGCACAGCACTGCTCTGAAGCAGTTCCAGGGAGGGAGAGAATGGCTGATGCTCGACCCGCAACAAATTTGCAACATTACCCTACTGGGGGCAGTACAAGGAGGAAGAAGAGAGTGCATTTCAAGTACACATACACAAGCCAGAAGACAAATGGGTGTTTTCCAAAGGGTAGAAGGAAGCTCTATTCCTAACACTCCCTCTGCCCCCCTCACTCCTACCTCCTTCCCCCACCACTGTAACATGCTGAAGATGCTTTATCCCACATGGAACATAGGTATATGGTTGAAAGGGGGTAAACATTTACACAGATAATCAGTTCTATGACAATACAATGTTTCTTTTGCCGTTATGCCAGCATGGTTTTCTATTCCTCCAGCTCTGCTCAGTGTAAGGTCCCCTCGCACAAACAGTCCATACTGCTCCGTGACTGCTGCTTGCCCTGTTCTCTGGTTGGCAAAGTGCAGCCCTTTCTATGGGCAAAAATATGCCTGAAGAAACTTGCTATTCAAACGCATCATTGGTCCTCTTGCAAACTGGATCATACTATCTCTCTTGCCTCATCCTGGGGGACCCAGAACTCATGAGGCTTTTTGCACCAGAACATTAACACACAGACCTATGCTCCATCTGGCAACGGTGTCCTGTTTCCCACAAACAAGCTGCTCCAGTGGAAGATATTAAGCCTTCATGATAGCCTAGCTTGCCCTGAAGGAAATGTGTTTCTATCATTAGCCAGCAATCATCCCATGGCCTTTAACAGGAGCTTTGAGAAATAATCTTTATGATTTCCATTTTATGCAATTGTAATCATTGCGATCACAAATATGCATTTATTTTACAGTAATAATCAAAGACCTATTTTTTTCCATGTTGTACAAGCTGAAAAGTGATATTCCATGCCCTAAAGAGTTTAGAGGGTAAAGGCAAAACAGATGAGAGCTGATTGACTGGGAAACAGAATACAAGAAAATGTAAGGAATTGTAATGTGATTGGCATGTGTGGCTGCTTGCCTTTAAATTGGGTGTATAAGGAATGAAAAGAGAGGAATATATATTGTTATTGCTTTTCAGGCTTAGTTGGCTTTGTTTTCAGTCAAGCACCAGTTCTCAAGTTTGAGAAGAGGAACAAAATCTACATCTCTGTGCTACACAACAGTGAACTGTCAGCAGTGACTATTTGGAATTTATACAGGTGCAAGAGTGTCAAATTTGGAACTGGAGCCACCTTTTTTTGTTGGTGGTGGTGGGTTTTTTTTGTGTTTTGCTTGTTTGATTGTTTGTTTGTTTGGGTTTTTTCCATAACAGCACATATAACCTGCCACAGGCAGCAATCTGCAAAGCAGTTACCTGCAGTTTCTGGCTAATTGCTTGAATCATCTCTGTCCTCTTGGGCTCTGAGGCCTTCATCAACTTCCTCTCTACTACCATGTATCATTCCTGGAGAGTTTTGGTAGGATGCTGTCAGATACATGTGAGGGAGAGATTTCTTTGCACTGAAAGGTTAAGCTGATCTCATTTTCCTTTCCTGACAAACTATGGTGCATTCTCCTGCCAGCATGTGACTCTGGCAGAGCTGGCTCTGTATTTTATGCCTCACCCTGCCCTTGGCTGCAGCACTGTATCCACTTCATTCATTAATTGCTACAGTCCTCTTTATTGCAAGCTGTAAAAGAGGAGCAATAAAGCTAATGGTATAATGTAGACTCCAGCTCGTGTTGTTATTCATTCTCTCACAGCAGACGCTGCTCAGAAGAAGAGATTGTTGCTTAATTAACCTCCTTCTGCATCAAGGAAGCTTTGGCAATTGGGTCACGTTAATTTAGATTTCAACACCAATGACTTTGATTTCAAAACCCTCCATTCCTTGGATCAAAACAAATTTGTCATCTACAGCCCATTGGCCTCCAGGTTCCAGCTGCACTTGCAAATATTAACTGACAGGATAGGAAAATTGGTTACAGTGATGCTGAATGAAAGCACAAACACTGTGCCCTCTTTGCAATGTCAGCATGTCCTGGTATTTCTTTAGCAAATACTGAATCTCACTGATGACATCAACTGGAGGAAGAGGTATCTCTACATTATAGCACAAATCTTGTACCCTGGGGAAATGCTATGGCAACATATAGGTTGAAAAACTAATATAAAAATATACAGAGGCTGTCTAATGGTTGTTTTGCCCACAAATCTGAGATCTCTGCTACTGAAGCAGAGCCCTCTTGATATGGCTTAGCAAGTCCTGTGCACAGAGAGGACAGCTACATGTGGAAGCATTCCTACAAAACCTCAGAAGAAATTTAGTCATCCACTCACTGGGCAACAGCCTGGATTGTGAGAAGGTGAAGTCTCACTGTGAAGAGTGAGACAAAGAACAGCTGCACATTCAGAACAACCTTCTGTTATTAGAAGGAAAAGGACAGACAGAAGCTCTTCAAGGAATCAGATACTCTGAAGGAACAAAATCACAAATCGATATAAGATCTCTATTGCCCATGGACAAGTACCTGAAAGCAGTTTAAATAAATCAGGAACTCCTTGTCCACCAGAGGTACAGAAATAATTTCAGGCACTACAAGGCTGAACTATGCATGCCACCTAAGTAATCCATTAAGTTTTTAGTACATGGATGCTTTTAAAAGCCTTTGAGTTCTCCATACAGTTGGAATGAGTCAAAATGCCAGATCTTATCTTTTCCATGGTGAATAAAGCAAATTATTTTGCAAAAATTTTGCAGATGCTCTTACTGAAAAACTATTTCAGGAGACAGTTTGAATCTTAAATCTAAATGAAGGGCCTGATTGTCAACTTTTTTTTCTTTCACATGGCAAGAAGGATGGGGAGAAAGTGGAAATTGCACCATTATCTCAAAACTAAAATGGCAACCCTTACCTGTGTAAATTCTGTTTCCTTTTCTACTGAGAGGTTTTAGGTTCTGAAGGGTTAAATCACTGGCATGGAGCAACTCCAATGCTTCAGCAAAAAAAATCACGAGAAATTTTAGTGTTGTATATGTCTCTACAGTATGATGTGTCTGCAAACCATACTGAATTATCTGATTAGAAAGTGAAAAAAAACAAAGGCAGCCTGCAGTGAGAAAACAAGACCCTGTGCATAATCCATCTGCAAGCAAAGCAATTAGAAAGATGGACTTCTTAGGACAGCAGTGACTGTCATTTGTGTAAGACACTCAGTGGGCTCTGATTCCCTCAGATAATACTCATGCATTGCAGCACCTGAAGACCGTGTGATGATCACTATGTAGCCCACTACATTTTTAGTACTTAGCACTAGTTTAATCCTGAACTAAGCTATTTAGCAAGTGTGAGAGTGAATTGTCTTTTCACACAGAGAATGGGGCAGAAAGACTTGCTTGTTTGGCTTTTATTTCCTGTAAATGTGTTTCTCAGAAGGTTTGTGGATATGTATCTCCCTCCTCTGGTGCAGAATAAAGTAACACCCTGGTGGAAGATTTGAGAGATCTGATGTGGAAAAAAAAAAAAGAAAAAAAGAAAATTGGGAAAGCGTACTCAGTAAAGGAGCTCAAACACTTAATAAAACTCATGGGAGAGAATGTATTTCCTTTGTTTCTCAATTTCATTATACTATCATCGTACAACATAATAGCTGTCTTCTACACCTGGGAACTTTGTGTTCATGGATAGTTTGCCTTAGAAACAGTTCTACCCTGATTTGATGTGAAGTCTCCATGAAGGTCAAGAAAGTGCACACTGCCCCCCTGCCCCCCTCTCACCTCCAATAAGCAAGGCTGGCAAGCTGCTAACAATGGATGAGGAGAAGGCTGAGGAACTCAACAGCTTTTATTGCCTCAGTCTTCACTGGAAACCCCTTTTCCTACACTCCTTGAGTAGATAGACTGCATGGCAGGGAAACTGGGGGAGCAAAGAGAAGATCAGGTTCATGACCATCTGTGGGACCTGATAGGATGCTTTCCAGTCCTGAGGGAATTGGCTGACGTAGTTTTCAGGCCACTCTCCATGATATTTGAAAAGACATGCAGTCAGGTGAAGTCTCAGGTGACTGAAAAAGGGGAAACATTGCACACACTTTTAAGAAGTGTAGAAAGGAGGACCCTGTAAACTACTACCCTGTAACTTGTGAGACTCATCTCTGTGCCTGGGAATATAATGGAACAGATTGACCCAGACAACCTAGTGTCCTTCTATGATGAAGTGGCCACATCAATGGACAAGGGTTAGGGCTAGGGTTAGGGACAAGGGAAGAGCTACAGATGTTGTCTATCTGAACTTCTGTAAGGCCTTTGATATGGTCCCCCAACATCTTTCTCTCTAAATTGGAGAGAGTTGGGGCCATTCAACCTGGAGAAGACGAGGCTCCAGAGAGACCTTATTGCTTAAAGGAGGTGTATATGAAAGACAGGGACAGATATTTCAGCAGAGCCTGATGCAGTAGGACAAGTGGAAATGGTTTTAAACTAAATAGATTTAGATTAGATATAAGGAAGAAATTTTTACAATGACAGTGGTGAGACACTGGAACAGGCTCTCCAGAGAGGTGGGAGATGGAAACATCCCTGGAAACATCCAAGGTAGGGTTGGACAGGGCTCTGGGCAACTTGTTGTAGTTGAAGATGTCCCTGCTCATTGCAGGAGGGTTGGGCTTGAGACCTTTAAAGGTATCTTCCAATCCAAACTCTTTGAAGATTCTGCGATCTTCTCTGAACTCAGTTCTTTAATTCCTATCAGATTGATCCTGTTTCCTGTCAGGACTATGCAGAGACCTATTTCTCCATTTTCCTAGTAGCTTTGTTTATTCACAAAAATGGCATGACTACAAATTGGCAGACCACATGGTTAAGATGACCTGTATTTCAGTCATTTTAGGTAGATCCATACTTGACACTAAAATGAATCCACTCACAGCCAGTGGCAGAGCCTAAAGAAGCAGGGTTCATCTCATCTAACATCTGTCATTAGTGAAGAGATCATTTTTCTCTGCTGATCTGATGGGTCTCTGGAGAACTAACTTAGATGCAGACACCTGCACTGGCTAGCAGCCTGCCTTAGGCAATTCTCAGAAAAAAAAATTTCTCTCTCTTGTGCTCCACTCTACCTTCTGTTTGGTTCATCTTCTCTTTGAGATGGGTACTTTGTCAGAAATCCTAAGAGAATAACATCTTTGGCCTTGTCCACAATATCAGCTGGAAAGGAAAAGTGATCTGGGCAGGGAGTAGCAAGATATCACTGCTGACATCCCTCTGCAGAAGAGCAGATGTTCCTTTACAGGTGGGTAGAAAACTGCTTGCTGCTCCTTCAAGCTGGTGCAGAAAATTCAGATTAGAAGAGAAATCCCTCATGTGCAGATTTCTTTATTCTTTGTCATAGTTAAAGGAATTTAAGAAGAAAAATTCTGTAGGCTTGAGTGCTTGCTAGGAGAAAAAGAAAAGATTCTGTAGTGTCCAGAGCTCCACAGAAGGAGACGGCTGCCAAGGAGCTACTTAGCTCAAGTGACCTCACAAAACTCTGTATATCTCTGTACCGTGACCGCTCAGCAAACCGTGTCAGTGGCACAGTAATTCTTACATGGTAATTTGGGGGATGGGAGTACCTGCTCATCCAAGCCCACCCATCCTCGAAGAGCTACAACACTCAAATGGGCCTGAGGTGCTGCCTGAAATAATCATGTCTCACAGTGAGAAAGGCACAAGCAACAGCTCTATTTGCTCTTACAATTTTTACTTGGTTGCATAGAAATTCAGCTGTTCCCCTCGAACCACAGGGGCAGCTTTCAGATAGACGGAGATAAATAAATAAAAAAGAAGGAAATAAATGAATCGAAAATTAAAAGGGGTATCTAATATCAAAAGAGGAAATGTGGAAATACAGAATATGATCCTGAAATTTAATGCTCACCTATGTCTTTACTGCTTTCAGAATAAAATTACAACAATCATAATATTAAATAGATTACTGTGTGTGCGCCCAACACTTGGAAATTCAATTGCTTTACTAACTGTAAGCGATACAAGTGTGCAAGGCAGAGTGATTTCAAATGATTGAAATTATATTAAAAAATTCTGCAAACCCTGCCTTTAAATTCCCCTGCCTTTTAACTTGTAGCATTTGTACAGCACATCAGTGCTGTCTCTGGACAAAAAAAAAAAAATAATAAAAAAAGGCTACATTCTCCAAGCTCTCCAGCAAGTGGATTCAGCATGGCTCCTCTTTGCTGTAAGTCTACTTGTGGGTGTGCTGATGGAAAAGCACTGGCCTTCAGTAGCACCCACAGTTTCCAGAAAGCTGCATTTACGCTGTCATCTCCTGTTCCCGTACTGGTGTCAGTCAGTGCCAGCACGCTGAGGGATGCGCTGCCCCGAAGCTCGCACTCGCCAAGTCCCGCATTCCTGCCGTCCCAGCACACAGGCGCACTGCCCTCCCCGCCCGGCATTCCGTGTACGCGGGCACAACGTTCCCGCAGTGATGCCTGTTTGGGGCCGAAGGGAAGCACGAGAGAAGGAACAAAAGGGGTAGGAAGGCGCGGGAGCCGTGCGGTGGTGTCTGCCGGCGGCGATGGCACCGAACTGCACCGTCCCGCATCCCCTCCCCGCGTCCCTTCGTCTGGACAAACCCGCATCCCCGCCCCGCATCCCCGCGGCCCGGCTCCCGCACGCCGCCCCGCGGCCGCCGCCGCCAGAGTCCCCTGCCGCCTCTCCCGGCGCCAGGTCCTCTGGAGAAAGCCGTGAGCTGCTCTCACGCACCAAGTGCCCGCAAACCGCCGGCACGCACCTTCCCCCCTGCGCAGCCGAGGGCTGCGTTCCGACTCTCTTCACACGCACACTGGGCCACAGCCCTTCTGCTATAAGCACTTGGGAACAGTGAGGCAGCCAGGAAAGGGGGCAGTTCCTGGTATCTCTAGGAGGAGTGTTTCTCCACCTGCTGATCCATCCGGACCAAAATTCTCCTTCTGCCTTTAAAGGCCTAGGGGGACGTAACTATCAGCACCCCACAGATTTTGGGATGTGCTTTGCCTCAGCTTTGCATGCATCTGACTGCACTGCTGCAAGCAGAAGAGTCTAAATCAGGTAGCTGGAGGGAAAGCTGTGTGTTCCTCCTGGGAAACCACCCACTGTGATGGGCTGCTGCATACAAGGGGCTGCAATCTTTTGTTCAATATGGGCAGTTTGTGAGCTGAGCTGAGAAAAACTGCATGTGGGAAACAGAGCTTGGAGGTGTTTCTTCTGCTGAGATCCCATTCAGCCTCTCCCCAGGGTCCAGAGGAATTTGATGCATTTCCGAAAGCAACAAATGTTCTCAAAAGTGGTGACATTCAGTGCTGAGTACCGGAGGTCTCCCAGGACAGGCTTGGACAGTTCCCACGTGAGAGCATGTGAGGAGAGGAGAAAGAGGTCAGGGGTCTGCTTGCTGGTTCTTTCAGCAAATGAAAAGCCAAAAGAGGGAACTGGAGGCTCCAGAAGGTTCACCACAGTTCTCACAACTCTGTTCACTTCATAGTGGTCACTTGCCTCAGTTGGTAAACAAAGACTGACAGTACAAACCCAGAAATAAGCTTTACTTGATCTAGTCAACTATTCCAGGTTTAAGCTTGTGCTTCCCAGTTTGTGTCAGAAAAAGTACGACTCCAACCCAGAACGGCAGGAAATATTCCCTACATTTCCCATGAGCTCCCAAACTACTGATAAACTATGGGCTTCTTGCTTTGCATCCCCATGCAGTGATACTCCTTCAGCCTCTTCTTCAGTTAAGAAGACCACAGCACTGAGCAAAGCGTAGTGATGATGAAGCGTTCCCTGGCAGGAGAATTGGGTTCTGCACAAACTTGGTCAAAGGACTTTCACTGTTTTTTTCCACCAGAACAACTGCCAGGATACCACACCTGCAATGCCTCTACCTGCTGACTGGGCAATGGTGTAGTGACTGTGCAGTGAGAAATGAACTTGAAGGATTTGGTTTGTTCAAGCTTTGGGCTGTGCCCCTGTGATACTGATAGTGCCTTTTCCCTATCTCATGCAGCACCTGCCACAATGGGCCTTGTGGGCCTTGTCTGGGGCCATGTGAATCTCTGTGACTGGACCTCAGTACAAATGGTCTGTCACCTGCAGAAGGACACTGAGCTTTCAGCTGTGGTCTGCCCAGCATGACTTCGAGCAGCACTGAGTAGAAAAAGCAGAAAGCACATTCTCACCTTGAGGACATCTGAAAGGGGGACCCAGCTAGACAGCTATTCTGCATTAAAGCAAAGACCAGTGGTGCTGAGGAGGATACAAAAGGAAGGACTCTCTGCCTCACTTGTGTTTCATAGTTACCCTCGGTATTTCATCATTCCTGCCAAGGGCATGGTATTGCTGGTTCTGAGAATACAGCATGTCAAGTGACATTTGGCTGTGGTAGACCTATTTTACAAAGACGCTTCGTACCAACCCACAGCTCTCAAACTGAAAAAGGGGAAGGCTTGCAAGAAATGAATTCTTCAGGAAGGTATGGCAGATACTTTTCTAAGAATATGCTGCATGATAACACATAACATTTGACAAAGCGGAAAGGCCAAAGGATATATACTGCCCTGCCCATTTATAAAGGAGGTCTGATTAGAACATTATTGCATATTCACCTCATTTTTTTACTTCTTTTTAAGTTACTTTTTTCCTTATTTATTTACACCAGAGTCATTACCTAATTGGCTATGTTTATATATTTTGGAGGGATGCTGAATTTAGAGAAATGAAACTGAGATTTCCTCCCTATCTCTTTTTATCTTCCCCTTTTTTGGGTGGCTTCCAAGTTACAGTGGTCAGTAGCTGTCATTTCTTCTTACAGTGACAATCACACCCCCATTTACAGGGGTGAGATACAAAATTACAAAACCTGACCCTAACGTGAGGATGACCACACCATAGATGTGGAGCACTTATATCACAGAATCACAGAATATCCTGAGCTGGAAGGGACCCACAAGGATTATCAAAGTCCAGCTTCTGGCCCTGCACAAGACAACCCAAAACATCATTTTATGTGCCTGAGAGTGTTGTCCAAATGCTTCTTGGAGATGTGAGTGTATTTTAGGGCAGAGGAGGAGGAAAACTAACAATGCTTTTAAGATTTGAGGCCCACTCATTAATGTAAAAAGTAGGTTGTTCCTAGAAGGGGGGAACGTTGTGAGTTACTTATAAAGCCTCAGGGTGCCAACCCTCAGAGTTACAGGAACTTCGGCTCAGAAAGCTTGCAAAAAGTTTCCTTTGCACCATTTTCTTGGGGCTAAATCTTGCTTTGGACTGTATGACTTGTGTCTATTAGTAAATCAAATGAGTGCAAGGACACTACTGGGAAAATCTCTCAGCCTCCAAAGCCAGGTGGCTGCACCCAAACTGCTTATCTGAAGCTGGTCCTGGAACATCCTTGCTCCAGATGTGTGGGGGCCCTTCAGCAATGGCACCTACTGGCTGCCCTGGGGTAAGGGCTGGCTGTTCTCATGCCAGCACCAAGAGCTGGTAACTAACAACTGATATTTGAGTTAAAACACCTTACAACATTCAGGCACAGTTGCTGGAGAATGATGTGGCAGCAGCCAGAGCATTGCTGAAGCCCAGAGCCATTCATTCCAGAAGCAAGTACCTTATGGCAGACACCCAAAGCAGCATCTTACACAGACACATAGCAGGGTTCCTCACATCCCCATCATTCCTATGTCTATGGCTGATCCAACAGGATTTACCTTATAAATATAGAGAGCTACAGCGAAATTCTGGGCAACCAGAACTCCTTTTCCCTGAGCTCCCTCTTCAGGTTCCTAACATGTCCAGATATGCCTTATCCTTTGGAGGGAGAGCTCAGCCCTGCTTTAACCCCTTCACATTCACTTGCCATGTCTGTCAGTCTCAGGAGTGAACTGTGTGTTTTGGGAAGACATTTCCCTGCCGAAATTAAATATCTATTGTATTTCTCACAGCCCTCATTCAAATCAGCCCTTTCTATCAGAGCGAATGTACCATTTTCATAGACTTCACTACTGCAGTTATTGCTTAGGGCACCTTTAGGTCGAAGGTGAGAAAATCTCAAGTGCCTTACCAGGAAACTGTGCAGAAATAAATTTCAATTTCAAAGATTCATTTAATTGATTTATTCCCTGATCTGACACCGCTCACAAGCTCAGTTATATCACAGATCTCACATTTAGAATTTAATTACCTTCACTATATACTAGATATACTACATGTGGTCTACTGGAGAGTCAAGACTCAGAAAGATTTAAACAAACCAAAATGTATGTGATTGAGGAGAAAGCCTTGAGGAATTCTCCAGCCCTGTCTTTACTGTCAGAAGTGCTTTGTACCAGGTAGTAATTTAGGACATATTTTCATGATCTGCTTTACCTGACCTCAGTCAGCATTGTCAAGAAAAGGCATGACCACCCAGATTGCCCCTTTGGCCTCCAGATGCACCACCCCACCCTTTTGTGGTGGCACTGGTATTATTTTGGCTATAGGGTGAACTGGAGCAAAGACAAGATTTAGGTTGCACAAGGGCTAGTGCCACTACAAGGAAGAGACAGCCACTGGGCTAAGGATTTGTGGGACAGGGAATGATCCTGCCCATTCTGGTAGAAGTTGCTCTTAGATGGGGTCAGGCTGTTGGTGACACCACACTCACAGGACAGGGGCCCTTCCTTCTTCTCTGTGTGATGAACAATTCAGGTATTATGCAATGTCTTCTCATTTGGATCACAGTAATTTATACAGTAAACCCTCACTAGCTTAACCATTAAAAGGTGGCAGTTTTGGCCTGCCTGTGGGAAATGCTGAGGTGGGAGGGTGACAGTTGCTTCAGCTTAAGAGGTAAGAGCTGATACCTGGCAGTAGCACACACCTAACTGCAAGCCAGTCCTCCCTTGGTGGGGAAGGCTTAGCGTTGCCTTGTGTAAGGTTGCTGTCACAAGAGGAATATTTTAGCAGCTCAAAAGCAGCACAACAGAGCCCACAGTGTAACAGCAAAGGTTGCCCAGTTTGTTGGTAAACAGTGCTGCTCCCTGAGGAGAAATTCCTCCCGAAGGTTGATGATTGCCAATGCAAAGTAGAGCTGCCTGCAGCCTGCAGTTTTAAGAGTACACTGACAAACTTCTTGTCATGTCTTCACCAGAAGTCAAGACACATGAAACATGATCTGCCACTGAAATGTGTTGATTGTCTGGGCTTCACAATGTTCCTGGAATGAGCGCAAGCATCTTAAAAGATAAGGTGCCATCAGCTGAGCCCTGCTCTTACCCAGTCTTCAAGGACTGGAGCTCTTGGTGGCATTCGGATGAAAGAACCGACCTGTCCTTGAGCACAAAATACCTTGGCATCTGCCTTCCCTTTCCTGCTAAATGAGTGATGATTGTGTAGGCACACACTCTTGTGGAAAACTTTCAGCTATCAAGGGGAAAAAATGTCCAGCTACTACACAGACAACTGTAGTAAGCATTTACACGGTTTGGAGTGCACAAACTAGCTGTGGCCTTAATGACATTTGCTATTAAAGTAACTGACCAAAAGCCTTGAAGAAACTGTGGGCACTTAGTCAAGTGCATCCCAATAACAGCTAATGTAGGTAATTTCTGAAAGTGCAGAGCAAATGAATTACCATGCACATGGTATGCACGGTTCTGCTGTTCTTTTCAGTCCAAAGGGAAGTACCAGTGCTCATCTGGGGCACCCAGGATACCACTCCGGGGCCCCACTGGCCCCAGGCATGAGCGAAAAGTGCAGGAAAGAGAACATTTCTTGTGCAAAAATTGCAAGCAATAATACTAAAAGCAAGAGTCAGGTGTGTTTCTCTTTAAGGTCAGCTGAAGTCTGGTAATATGTAGGTGAATGAGGCTGGGGTCCTGCTTCAGAGAGGCTGCTGGGGAGGGACTGACTGTGATTCACTTCAAGAGAGCACTGGTTGATGGTGAGGAGGAGGCTGGCAACCCATGCTTCCCACCACACTCACTGGTGCAGTGTCTGCAGTCACAGGGCACAGAGAAGGGGGAAATGAAGACATCAGGGTGGCTGCAAGAGGAGAGGGAGATCAAAGCTTCTTCTTTTCCCTCCTCTGCTTCTGGTTCCTCAGTTTGAACTTCTGTGTCTTCTTTCTGTTGTGTTTCTTGGTGTTTATTTTCCCTAGAGGCTCACCTGCAATGGGAGACCTCTGTGAAGAGAATCCCTTCCATGCTGTGCCAGACAAGAACTCCTGCTCTGCTAGAGATCCTGAGCAACAGCAGCTGGCAGGCCAGGCCTGCTATCCCTACTATCCCTGCTCTCCCTGCTATCCCTTCTATCCCTGCCATCCCTGCTATCCCTGCCGTCCCTGTATCTGGGACAGGGGCAGGTGGCTGGTCCTCGCCCTTTCTGCTGACACCATCAGTCTAGCAACAAGTTTTACAACTTCATGGGCCAAGTCATGTAACCATTTCTGTCCTCCCAGCTGCATTTGCCTCACAGGATGGCAGCATTTTATATCTCAAAAGATAAAGAATATTTTGTTGCCAGCAAAGGGAAAACTAGAGAAAATTCATGGTGGTATTGGGAGTGTGGTGGATAATGAGCTCAAAGCCATAGACAAGGCAAAAGTCTGAATAATCAGATGAATGAAGAAGGTTATAGTGTGCAAGTGAAGAGGCATTGACTCACATTGCAAGCTTGCACCATAAAATGATCTCTATTTCCCAGAAGGTGATTAGTTTGCATAGTTCAGAAGTTTTATTAAGGGTGTTCATTGGAACTCAATGAATAATTATTTTTTTGTGTTTCATTGGCAAATTTGGAAAGTCAAGAGAACTCATTTCAGTCAGACTGAAAGGAAAAAGAATGGTTTTTTTTTTGTGAATTGAGAAGTAAAACAAATAATAATTTGGAGGCTTCAAATCAGAGATTTGTTCCTAAAAAATTTAATACTGGATTTTGATCATGACTATTTAAATATTATTTGAATATTTAAAAATACATGATTTTTGAAAAAAAATTATGTCTTGAAAGAAAAAGCATATAATTTATTCTGAAAAAACATTGAGAACTGTTTCATTGGAAATTCTGAGGGGTTTTTTTCTTGATGTTAAAGAATATGATTGTGCTGGCCAAGCTCCTGAAATGTATTACTATCTCCTGTCCTGAACTTTTGGCTGCAGAAGTTAATTTCAAAAACAAAAGCCTCATTTCAAGGCTCGACCATGTATGATACAAATCCAGATTTCGCAGGACTCAAGAGCCTGCAGGTCCATGTGTTTCCAGCTCCCCAGTGGCCCAGGAACTCTAACAAAAAACTAACCAGTCACTGCAAAGTCACAGAGAGAAATTATAGCTGCACTGTGTCCGGAGCCTGCAATTTGCCAGCTCAGTGTGTTATCATTTCACACACACAGGCTACCATGACATGGCTTGGAAATGGAATTACTGTTTCAGGACGCAGTATTAAAAGAGGAACAACAAAAGTGCTCTTAGAGAGCATTTATAGGTAAGTCTCTTCAAGTCAGGAATGGCTGGTGCTGTAGTTTAGTAGCTATTGAATGGAGGAATCCAATGAAGAGAGCCCAAGTGCTGCTTAACCCCTCTAGCCTAAAGACCTTGGTACAGAGATACCATGTGTTTTTATTGAATCATGACCACTGGCAATAACTCAACACAGGCTGATAATCAAGCAGGTAGCACTGCAGCAATACCACTTACAAGGCCAGGGCAGCAGAATTTGTTGATGCAGTTAGGTCTTTAGAGTGATGAGAACCAGGCAGTCTGCTTTATACTACTTCTTTTAAAAGACATGAGTTAGTCACTGACATTTGAAAATCATAAAAGTGGGTTAATACAATGCCCATTTAAATGAGCAAACATAGCAAAAAACCTTAGGAAGTGAAACTTTCTCAAGAAAGTTTTGCTTAACTGCAGTTGGTCTAGCTGCCAAAGGTTCCCTTCACCTTTTTCTCATTTCACTCATTATTGTTTGCAGAGAGAAAAAAGACAAATTTGTATTTTGCAAGTGTGTAAGACACCGTTGGGTCTTTTTTTGCAAAAGAGCTAATGATTTAAAAATGAAAAATGTTGTTGGGGACTTGAAAAAAGTTTTAGGAAAATATGTATATGCATTTTCTCAAAAATTTCCCCCTTTCCTTCAACATTTCATCAAAATTGTAAAATTCAAAACATTTCCTCCCATTTTGCATAGAGCTTGATTTTTATTGGACCACATCCAGCACATTTGTTTTCTTTGTATGTACCAGATATAATCTCACTGATATGTAAAAGAAAAATTCCCCAAGTCACGTGCTACGCACAAGCCCGTCCTCCTTTTTATAACCCCTCTTACTGATTTTGCAGCCTTATTTCATAATCTTTTTCCCCTCCAGAAATACATTTGCAAACTTTGATTCTCCCCTTCATCCCTAGTACACAGGCCAATCAAACTGTTCACTGTCATACTTTTTAGTATCTGATATCCCTGTGGCCAAAACATTAAGAATTCTTTTGGAGGATGGATCTGAATTTTAAAATGCTGGATTTCCTAGCTGGGTTTTCAGGTGATGACAGTGGAAGGAGCCAGCTGGAGCTGTGAAGAAGCACTTTAGTTGGATGCTCACTGCAGTCAGAGGCTTTATAGCAGACATTAATCAGTGTTTAACTTAAATAACCGGGAGAGCAAACTGGCCACACTCACACATTCAAGTTAATATTCTTAGAGTTGCTATAGATGCGACTGTCTAAGACTGTGGGAAAGATAAAGCTTGTAGGGAGCATTAATATCTGTCAGCAAACAGGTATAGTAAGAGAGAGTTTCCAAGCAGAGAGGTGGAGCCCTGTCAGCTCTTTCAAGCTGTCATTTTGGCTAATGAAAAACTTCAGCTCCTTCTTGCACATCTGGCCTTTCTGACGTTTCAGGGTTTTCTTTTCATACTTAGCCCTGGTAAGCACTTTGGGAAAGGGGAATTGCTGAGTCCTAAAAATGTGGTTTCAAATACTTTGTAAACTAGGGGAGACAAAGGAAGTTTGAGTTATCACTAATGCAAGGGTAAGGCTTTGTACATGAGATCAGATTCTGTGGTGAAGAGTGGGCTGAACAACAAATCCTGCAGCTGAAACATTTTGGAAGGTAAAGGCCCTGCTTTTAGTTTGCTGACTCACATGATGCCAGCCACAAACCCAGTGCTTGGCTATAGTATCCCATTTGCACAGGGGTCTGCTTTACGGAGTGACAATTTTGTTGCAACTGCTACACTTCAAAAACAGAAAGATTCTTGCAAAGTCTGGGATTTATTCTACAGTCGTCTGCTAGAAATGCCTTATCACTGTTTTCCAGAGCCCCCAGCCTATGATTTAATGCATATTCTAATGGAAATACTTTTGGTATTCTCATTTCCCTGCCTTCCTCTCATCACAAGCCCTCTGAGATTTTCACACAGAAGTTGTTTCCCCGAGATGTCCAAGGCTTGTAGCCTGTGTTCCCAAATTCGGTGTGCTCCTGTGAAGAGATACATACCTGTGCTCTAGTTCTGAGATCTAGTCCCTACAAAGGCAAATCAGACCAAATGTAGATGTGGTTGAATGTGACAAAATACCTTTGGAAGCCTTAGCCCATGGTTGCTATTCACCTGAACTGCTGAAACATTCTCTTTGCTGGCCTTGATAAATGTTGGCTCACCACTCTGTATTCAAAATGCTAGTGTGAATCTGTCAATTTGAACATCTTGTCATTCCTTTTGTGCCTGTCTGGTGACCTCCCTCTTCTGCTATATTACTGTTTCCTTCCTTCATTTAATTTAATCTCATTTCCCAGCCGATCCCATTCTATCAGCTCAAATTCACTCTTCAGAAATGGCCTCCAGACTTCAGTGAATAAAGCTGATCTTCATTACTCACTTGTTATCAATTCAAAGAGGTACTTTAGAATATGCTCTGTGCCTTTCCTTGGATGAACTTCCTACTGTGAGCTTAGGAGAATGCCTTTCCTTGTCAGGTTTCCTGTCTTTCAAATATTTGCATTCTCTGTATGTCTACTGAGCTGGAGCATTATCTTCTTTATGTAAACCTCATTGAGTCCTTTGCTTTATAAAGATTTAATTCTGGGTTTTCTAGGAGTCCAGCTTTGATCTTACAGCTTGAAATGCCATAATTTTTTTATTTATTTCTTTTTAAATCAGGGACTAAATTAGCCCTGTGTAAACTGGAAGTAGGCTTTTAACTACACTCTTCATCTGTATCCTTTAAAAATATTTCTTACACATCCCATTTTTGCTTAGAACATCACTCCTCACATGTTTGCAGCAAAGCTTTATGTTTTATTCTTGTGTCCCTCATGAAATGCAAACTATTGTGTTGTCAGATCCAGGGATGCTAAGAAATACAGCTATCTTTTGCTGTTTTTCTCTTTTGCAGTGCTTTAAGAAATAAAGTGGAAGGAAAACATTTCTCCAGTCACAGGGTATACTTAACTGTTTAATTGTAGACTTGGAGGGGAGTGCTTTGGCTCTTTTTTTGCTTATTCATAAAAACAGAGCAGCTTTCAGTATTTGCTCGGGGGTGAACATGTCTGCTTTATTCTGTGTCCACTCATAAGTGGTCGGTCTAGGAACAACAGATTTGTGGAGCTCTACTTTGGGAAGCTCCTTCTAGTAAAGGAAGGTTCCTAAAGATCTGCTAATATACTTCAGAGTCTCTGTTCAAATTCCTCCTAAAATCTCTCCCTTGCCACAATCCTCTCTCTATGTGAAAGCGAAGAAGAGTAAGGAAATCGGTGTGTATAAACCTTTGCCTGTGTTGCTTCTCAGCCCTGTCTATTTTCTCCTACTTCTGTCTGTATCTTTTTTCCATACACCTCAGGTCTTACATTTTGACTGTAACCTGCCTGGGGTGGGGGCAATACAGTCACAAGGGCAGGGGGCTTGGTTTCTACTGGGGCACATACGGACTATGGCAAACAACGTGTAGCAAACCCAGCCATGTAAGGGCTACAGTGCAGACCTTCAAGGCTAATTTAGAACTGGTAGCATGAAAAGTTGAGAGGCAATTTGCCCTCTGTATTAGATAACTGTAGATGCCCTGAATATCAGGAAAGCTTGCTGGTTATAATTAGCTTTACAGTAGGAGAAACAAAGCCTACATTCTAAAAAGAAATGCCAACAGCTGTAGCACAAGGAAAGCTCACACATCCACCCACACCTCAAATCCTTCTGGACAATCTGCTGGTCAGCAGAACTGCACAAGAAGTGTGCCCTGAGAAGTAGTGAAAGGAGAATTCCTCAGCTACTGCTGTCCTCACCTCTGTTGAGGCTGGACTGAGGGCACAGGCTTAGGACTGAAGAGAAGCATCTACAAAACCAGTTTAGAAGCTGATAAAAGGGCAACATTTCTGAGAGACTTAAAAATCAGTGATGTTGTGATATGAATTGAGGTCTCTTCAGGAACTAAGACTGATCCACCAAACTTGGTCATATCTAGGGATTTACTTACACTAATCAGGGTTTAGTCCTTTAATGGTAATGAAATGATATTTTTCCAGTCACTGTTATTTCCTTTTCTCTTTACCTATTGTTATGTAGAAAAGTGTATGTAGAAAAGTGCATGTACATTTTTCAGCCATGGTACTTAGAGGTCTAAATTTTTTTCAAATGACAGTGCATTTCAAAACCCCAATAGGTTTGTGGCAAACTAACGTGGTAAAAACGTGAACTGTTTAACATCGTAAGACATGATCTCACATTTTGAGTTTAACAAAATATCCTGAAACCAGATACTTATGCAAATTATAAGAATCTCTTCTCTCCATTACATCTCAAGCAATTCACCAAGCAAGTTCCTGTCATGGAAGAAAAAAACGTGGGCAGCATGAGACAGGCTTTAAAGTGTGAAAATAATTTTGTGAATAATAACATCTTACAGTGGGAATTCTAACAGGTTGTCAGCAGGAAGATTTGTCCTAACAAGCGTCCAATGAAGAAAAGCAAATCACTAGAATGCAAGTGACTAACTCCAAATGAGAAAGAAACTTGCATGAGAAACCTAGTTATTTAAATTACTAGCAATCTGACTAATCACAAGAGGGTAGTCCAGTGTTCAGTGTAAATTGCATGTCCCTCCCTCAGCTAAGTTCAAAGAGGCCATGAGACCTAAACCACTCCTGAGCTGATCCCTCCATTTAAGGCTCTGCAGCTTAGCTCTGCGAGGCCCTCAGTTCTCTCCCCTGCTCTGACCCTCTGCTGTGGTAGCATATGTAGAGTATAAAGGTTTCCTGTGGCCTGGGAATTAATATCACCCCTAAGGACAAAGAGTACTCCAGTATAAGGATGTGCATTAAAGGAAATACGTACCTTACAGTGAGCTTTCGGACACGGCAAGTGTAAAGCGCAGGCCGTTTGAAACAGCCTGAGGAATAACCTGAATCTCAAAAGTAGGCTCTTCTTTCATCCATTCCCTTGCCCAGGCCCTAGGCCATGTGCAAAGTTCCATTTTTGGGAAAAGGTGAAAGAAAAAGAGTTCCCAAGATAAGATAGTCACAGCAGGAAGATACCAGACTATACAGATAAGAAGGTGCAGTAAGTATGTAAGACAGATCCTATGGCTGTAGCCCACAAAGCATGGCTGTGATATACAGGGAATGTGGATCAAGCAGAAGTCCAGAGAGTCTTGATCAGCTGAAGAGGAGTTAGAAGAGGGGCACAGCAGAGAGAAAAGGTGTCCCCAGCAGCTCTTGCAGATTTTATTTTAGGGAGAAACTCATTCAGTTACCAATACCTTGTTCCATGCTACAACAGCTGGGAAGGATGGGAACAGTGAAGATGAGATCTTATGTGGAACAAGATCTCTTTTACTGCATCATTCATCTGCTACCTGCATATATTAACTTGAGATCCAAAGTCTGATTAGCAAGGATAGAGGGCACCATAGCAAGGTGATCTCTAATCAGTAGAAGGGATAACCCATGGCAGCCTGGGCTCACCTCAGGCTGCCCTGGCTGTGAAGACAGAGATGACTTCAAGAGACTCTACAGAAAAACATCCCTTGCTTTACTTAAAACAGCAATTATCATAACACTAGACTTTTAAGGAGGAACAAAGGTAAAAAGTAAAAAGTGGTGGATCTTAAAAGACACCCTGAGAACAAAACAACTAGGAAACAACATGAGTACCACTGGAAACAATGCTCACCAGAGCAGTCTCAAATACCAGAGGTGTCCAAGATACTGTGGATGTGTGGGTTATGAGAATTGAGTTCTGCCCAGCAATCCTTTGCCAATGTTTAGTGGCTAATTGCACCATCAATGTGCAGTCTCAATCAATTTCAGGTGACATTATAGTTGACAAGGGTCAAATGCATCATTTGTTTAACTGCATGCAAAACTCAAACCCAAAAGATACAAAGGACAGATAATTTAGTTACTACTCTGGACATGAAAATGGCAGGCATAACCTGGTAATTTCATGCCATAAATCTCACAGATATTCTGGTACATGATGTTGCAATAGCATATATTTAAGATTTCATTTCATATTAAAATTGATTTAAGCTTGTCTAACCAGTAATACAATACGTGCCTGACATTATTAGGGTGCAGTTTTTCGTTTTCCCATAGCTGTATTTTTATTTACCATCAGTTCTGTTTTGAATGCTGATTAAGATTAAACTGTGAATCTGTCATTACAGACAATTGTTGCATCACCTAAGTATGGAAGCAGGAAACTTACTTATATCATTAGGTATTTATATGATTTCAAGATCAAGTATTTATCCTGGATCTTTGGATTGAGCAGGCTACTGTTCAAGAACTAAGCTGTTATTTTTTTTAGGTCACAGTCCAAAAGCAGGTCTTTGCAATCTACTAGATCTACATGTATAAATGATGAAGCAACTTCTAAAAGAACTTCTCAAAGTGTGGCTAAAAAATAGAATGCTGACCTTCAGTGTAACTGAAGTGTACCATTTTTATGGAATTCTTTAGACAATGATTCATGGATAGGACGGTCTAACACATTAAAAAAAGCAAAATGATTTTCAGACCTTACATGACTTTTTAAAGGCCCATAGGTGAAAACTGTTTCGCTGAGATTTAAAATGACACAGGTGCTCTAAGCAGAGATAGCAATAATCAAAGCTCCTGCAGTGTTTTTCATCTTTGGTGTCAAGGTAGTTAGACAGTAAAGTCCGTAGATAGGGAAAGTTCTGTACAGATGTGGAAGTCATTATTTCTAAACCTAGATAATTTTTTCTTGGAAACAGGAAAGCTTAAAGAGGTTTAACCCTTATGATTCAAGTCACATTGCTGATATGAAAAGATGAAGTAATTGCAAGTACAGTCAGTACTTTGAAGGGGGCAGCGATTTTTTAACATCAAAAGCATTAACATTAAAGCAAGCAAAGAAATTGGGGGTGGAGGCAAGTCCTCCACAAAAAAACTAGCTTGCAGTGGTTCGCTGTGCCACATTAGGCAGTAGTTCTCTGTGTGTTGTCCTAGAAAGAAATATGTGATTATTGCTAAAATATTAAGTGCTATGATTCTGCAAGCTGGCAGCACCAAAGGGCTGAGCTGCTCTAATGGATGATTACCTTTCCTCCCACAATTCTTCAAGCAGAATGGACGGCAGTTTCAGATTGAATATATATTTTCCATTTGCTGAATAGTTGTTTTTGTTCATACTGTTTGAGGTTAACTGTGCACGTACTAATCAAACCCACTACTTCCTTTCTCGTAAAACCAAAACAAAGCTTCATACTACTTTCAGGTACAGCATCTTGGATCAAAGCTATATATACACACTGACTCTGTGTGGGTTCAAACATTTCGAAGATTCAGTATCCTGAAAGGTGTCACCTCTTTTCCAGTCCTGAGAGTCCCAGTTTGTCTTAAAGTCTGAAGGCATCAGATCCCTTCAGCCCCTTCAGCATCTGTCCCAGCACAGGGATGCTCTCACTATTGGTCACCGTGGGCTTTCTCTGCACAGCCACTGCCAGTGCTGAAGGTGGGTAGATGAAGGAGGCAAGGTATCTGGGGGTGTCTGCTTTTTTTCAGTTTCGTGTCTTTGAAGGAGATGGACTTGGTACATCAGGGAGAGGTGACATAGAACCAGATGGGAGCAAGGGCTTGGGGCATTGCAAGGCATCTGGAAAACCAGACACGGAATTTAGAGCAGTCCCATCTGCAGGGACACTGGGCAGGATTCAGAGTAGCTCAACGAGGAAGAAAGATTTTGAGAAAACAGGCCCTGCAAGTGAAGTTGTGGAAGCTGATAACATGGGTACAGAGGTTTGAATGGATGGGAAAATTCTACTCTTCTTCCTCTCAAAGTCTTGCTCTGCAGAATTTAAGAAGATAAGCCCTGCCTCAGTATGGACTGATATAAAATGAAATTTAACAAATAGTACTGATTCTTCACAGATTATTAAAGCAAAAGTCAGTGCCTTCTCATTGTGGAACAGGATAGACCATAGAAGTTGCAAAAAGCTGTCAGTGAGGATGTACATGGTATACTAATTTCCCCTTAAGATTTGTAATGATATTTTTGGATTATGTTTGTCAGGCTTTGCTATGCATTCCTATATTGTGGCTTGGGATATATACTGCTGCTGTGCTGTTGTTTGGGAATAGCTGGTTAAATATAAAGAGAGAAAAGACCGGACACAAAAATATGCAAACAGGTTTTCCCTTCAGTTTTAGTGTTACCCTAATAGTTGTGTTCCTTGTTCCATACAAGATGTCAGCCTTTTTGTTTCTAAATGTGAACATGCTTATTTCCACTAGGCAGAAACTGTGATTTAAATGCCTGATTTTAACTTTCAAATTTCAGTTTTATCATCTGAAGTCTATTTTTTTTTTGTTTCCTTATGTATATTAAAAGTTTGTGTTGAGGGAAACTGAAGCACGCAGGTCATTCATTGCTCCAATAAGTGGGCCATACAACCTACTATTTAAATAACAAGTAATTCCTGAGATTTACAATATAATTTTTAGTAATCAAATAATTTCTTGAGCTTTTTTAAAGAATATTAAAAGCAATGCTAATGTGAATTGTGGTCTTGGAATCCTTCTTTTGAAAGCAGCATTTCTAGGAATAACCCATGGATAATAGGAGGTGGTAGGACTCCCTTCCTATCGTGCAGGTTTCAAGTAAATGACTGCAGGTCATTCCTTGACAGTTCACTTACTGCCATGCTCTTTACTTCCTTACAGTAATGGAAGTGACTCAGCCAGCAATGGTGCTGGCCAACAGGCAAGGAGTCGCCAGCTTGATGTGTAAATACAAGCACATTGGGAATGCAAAGGAAATTCGAGTGACACTGCTCAAACAGACGGGTGACCGGTTCACTGAAATCTGTGCTTCAACCTACACCACGGAGTTTAAAACATTCAGTGTGGAAGAGGTCATTCAGTGCCGTGTCAGCCCTGGCCGAAACAACGTGACCCTCACCCTCGCTGGGCTGCAGGCTAATGACACTGGTCTGTACGTTTGCAAGATGGAGCGGATGTACCCCCCTCCCTACTTCATGAACAAGGGCAATGGGACGCATCTCTATGTCATTGGTAAGCCAAGCAGCTTTGCAGTACGGCGGTATTTCCAAGTTAAGGGAGTTGCTATTATGTCTCAAAGTTCTTTAGAGTTTTGTTTGTAAGAAGTGAGTGCAAATACTGGTTTGAGCTCTGAAAATCATGATTAGCTCTTATTCCTTTCAGGTCTGCCTGCACACACGTAATGCAAGCATAGTCATAGCCAAGCAATGTATTTGGCAACTTAGGGATGTTTGACAGCATAAGCAACAACACATGTGTCTAGACAGATATAGAAATGAAGAAATAGCAGAGTAAGATGTATGTTCTTCTAGAGATAAAACCTATTTTCTCTGGAGGTTGAATGGGCTGGGACTCAGAGGTCAGTCCTGGTAGCATCCTGGAACAGCATATGCTAGAGACAAGCAGGGTGAAGGCTGACTTACTGACTCTAGGGCTGTCCTTAACAGATTCATTTGTGACATGACTTGTGTGATATCCTGTGTTTTAGATCCAGAACCTTGTCCAGACACTGCCATATATCTCTGGGTATTAGGAGCTACGGCCTCAGGATTTTTTCTTTACAGTATCATCGTCTCAGCCATTCTTGTGGGCAAAGCAGTAAGTGCCATCAACTCAGCCCCATTCAGCTAATAATACTCTTTGTGTGATGAGGACAAGGAGAAATGAGAACACTGGGAACAAACACACTGGGATGCTCCATTTTGCTAGTGCAATGCTATTACAATAATGTAAAATAAGAGAACTTGCTGGACCTGTCACTTACATTTGTTTATGGCTCATTTGTGTTGCCAGAGTACTAGAAAGCACTCAGCTTCCATCAGCTGGACTGGCTGATGAGTACTTAGGTTTGGATACTTAAAGCAGATCAGAGTCCTGGATGCTTCTGAGATCAAAGACAACAGTCTTCACATGTACTCTGATTTCACAACTGATTCACATAGAATCCCAGGATTTGACTTTTCTCACCATTCAGCTCTGTGCAAAGTAAATTTAGAGGGTTCTCCTTGGGTAGGGGGGAATCATTACTTAAAGAATTTTTAACTTCACACTTAGAAATGTCTGCACAAAGATATGCAAAATGTAAGGCTGTGTTGCCTCTTTCCATGGGAATCTGCACTACTCACAGTCTATTAGAAATTAACCTGATGGCACAACTTAAAACCAAACAGTACCTCTGTCCCATATTTTTCAATCAGCCCTTATCCCCAGAGACTGAGTGAAGCTGTCTGGTGAGAATACTCCTAATTTTGAAGCAACACTGAACTCTGAAGAAGGAGCACCTTCAAAGGGATAAATCAATGGCAAAACTATATATATATATAAATAAATAGCCTCTGTACATCCTGATCCTCCTTCAAATGGTCTCAACGGACCTCCTGTAAAGAGGCATGTCAGGGAAAGGTGTCTAGATACCTTCTACTCAGTAAAGACAGGACATCCATCAGTTTTCTCTAAAGTGTGCTGGTCAATGATTATGCCATGATCACTTGTTTATTTTGTCTTCCCATATTTTACAGATAAAAAGAAGACGATGTCTCACTACTGGAGTCTATGTGAAAATGCCTTCTGAAAAGCTAGAGAAAAAAGTGATTCCATTCCACATCACTGGTAACTGTAACAAGGAAGGAGAGAAACCATTTCCTAGCTGGGTTGGAGAGTCTGCTAATTCACTTAACTTAAAGAAATAAAATTGTCTTATTACAAAGGTGTATGGGAAGGAGAGAGAATATTCCTTGTAACTTCTACAGTTTGGAGGAGAAAAAGTAGTATATGCATTAGTATTCCAAAATTAACCCTGTCACATAAAAATGGCTACATTAGGCCATTGAATCTTTGAGATATATTGTACCAATATGTAGTATATATATATATATATCTATAGCATTAAGAGCTATTGCTGTTGTAGTTGAGCATCTTACTGTCAAATTTCATCATGCCTACTGATCAACTGAAATCCAAACACTATTGTGACAGAGGCTTGTGTGTCATTGCAAGGCTGATCCTACAGGTCTGGGGGGCAGAGGCAGAAGACCACACTAATGTACAAAGGAATGTTGACTTGTTTCCCTCCATTGATATTTATTGGTTCCATTTCTGGCGTTAGTGCTCTGCACTTCCACAGAGGCATCACCATAGGCTGGCACTGATGACACTGCTGCTCTAAAAGCCTGATCTTAGCTCCCTTCACTGGCATTGTATCCCAGCAGCGTCGTGCTGGAGCTGACATTGATGATATCTGAGCCAGTGCTGACAGTTTGGGTGGAAAGGAGGCTCCAACAGGAACCCTCTTACACTGTGCTGGGAGGATGTTCCAGCTCTGCTGGGGCCTTGTGTTTTACAAATGCTAAATTAGCATCTATCCAAAAGGCAGAAGTATGTTGCTCTTGTTTAACTGACTCTATTTTCCATGAAAATACTGACAGTGTATAATCTTGTTTATTAGTTATGTACCGGTCAATAAAAACCTTGAAGCTTTGCCCAAATTCAAGTTCATTTCTTATTCACTGTTCTCAGAAGAAACAGGAAGTGGCTACATGTTAGAAAGCAGTGAAGACAACATGAACCTTTCCCCTCTGACCCCGTATTTTGCCCTTCAGAAACAGGCTGTGTGCTCTCCATCCTCAACCAGCCACCAGTACAATCTGCCAATTCTTCTACTTGTCTAGTTAGAGCAGCTGTGACGCTGTTCAGAGACACTGCCAATCACCTTTTCACTGCCAGCAAAGTTATTTACTTGCAGAAGGGAGCGTTAACGACTTTGATGGCATCTACTGTACATACTTAAACAAAACACTAGTTCTAGTTTCAAATCCTGTTTCCTTTGCACCACTTTGACACTCTCACTCACTAAATGCTAGTCAACACACAAATCTGCTGGAGATTAAAACTATTTCAGCGTTCTCAGCTTCTACCTACTACTTTGACTCTTTGCTATCAAAATTTTACCTTGCAACTCAAAAACCTGGCAGCACGTGCTCTGTTTCACCGCTGTGAATCCACCTTCTTGGCTACACGGGAGTGAAGTCAAACCCCACAGCCCTTTATTCCATGTTCCTGCAGTGGCAGCAGCTCCCAGAACACCGAATCTCATAGCTTTTGTAGTTAGCTTTCCCTTCTTGCCCATTCTTCTGGTACTACCTCCAACTGTCCAAAGAAACATTCCCATTCCCAATTTGCTAATGTCTGTAGGTGATAGCTGCTCTCTGTTGATCTACAATTGTACTATATTAAGTAAAATTAGCATCTGATGACATATCCTTTTTTCTGAAGGTGTTTTTAGTATTCTGACATCTGTCTGGGATTTTCCCCCTAATTTTTAACTACTTGGTCTTTTGGGGATAAAAAATGGTCAAAGATCACATCTGGTGTCACTGCAAAATGATTAAGTTTCTGCAGTCTGACCAGAGAAATGTGTTCCATGATTCCATGATGAAAAATAGATTTGACCCACATACCCACTTGTACAAACTGTACAAAGCGTGAATAATCATACAGGGCAAGTTTTTCCACTGCAACAAGTAATAGTTCAGATATCCTGTGAATCATGTGTCTGACTCCTAATCAGGAATCAGTTGTTTCTTCTTTTTCCTTTCCTTGACAATTCCTATATACTGGGACCAAGAACTTACTTTTCTTATGCAATCTAAAAGCAGTTCAAGTAAGTTATTCTCTAAGTTTATCCCTCCTGGGTGAAGAGGTGCTTTGGACCTGTGTTCACAAACTCATGACCCCTGGTCACAGCTGGCTGTGAATTTGTGTCATTGCAGAAACTGTATATTCCAACTCACCTCCCTTTCTGGCAGCTAGGTTGACCATAGTTAGGCCTTCTGCACCCACCTGGACTATTTCCTCTTAGCATACGAGCATTTTCTTGAGAAATTCAGCCTATAATGACCAGTCCAGAATGCTGCCATAAATAAGCAGCAGGTTGCTAAAATAGCTGAATAGTGAAGGTTGTGGGAGAGCAGAGCAAAAACGATCATCTCACATATGAAAATAGCAATATTTTGTGTTTGCTCCTGCTCTTAAATAATTCTTAGTATGATGTTTATTAATTATCCTATTAGAAATTACTTTGCCCAAATTATCAGGCTGTTCTGAACTTCTCTTCATTCTCAGGAGTTACTTTTTCATACCTTCTTTTACTTCTGCAGTGCTTCCTTTTCTCTGGCTTTCCTTACCAATGTAGCAGCCTTTCCTGAGCTAAATGTTACATAAGTAGGCTTTGTCAATTTTTGTTCTAAGCCAGATTCTGCCTTTGAATTTTCTGGCAGGGTAATAGGTGCACTCAAATCATCAGATGTAGCAGTGAAGACCAAGGTGAGCTTTTGGTTCAGATTTTACTGACAATTATATTCTGGTGATTTATATCTGGCACTACAGAGAAAAGTGGAGCCTAAATGCCTGCAGAGATTATATTTATACCTATCTCCATATGGTCCATATAGTAGATAGTTCTCATGAGTGCAGAGCCCAGACCTCAGGAAATTTGCATTGTCCTGTGCTGCACTCCAGAACCTTGAGGTCTGTGCTTTTCCCTGATACTTGGAGAGTGTCTTCATTATCAGCACTCCAAAAAATTTTACACATACAAGTCAACTGTAGTGTTGAGAGCAATACCAGAATGAAAGATGCAAACCCTAGGTCAGTGTACATCCCAGAAAATGCAATAAAGAGGAAATTGTGCTGCTTTCTGGGAAGAATGTGAAAAGCAAACCAAAAGGTTTTGGTCTCAGAACTCTGCTCATTAGACTGAGGAGTTTAAAAATATAACCGAGTATGTTACCTTGACAGCCAAATTATCAGACCGTACTGCTTGGTGAGGTTCAGGAAGAGTCTCTTTTGATGTGCTCTTCACCCAGTCAGGAGATCTGGCAGCCTGTTTGTGAAACAGAGATCATGAGTTTCTGACTGCACGAGTCGACATTCATAGGTTCACTTGTCTGCATCAAAGACAATGGTGTATGCATATACCACACCCATTCCCCCAAATATTCTGCTTTCATTTTCAACCAATTTTTTATCTGAACTATTTTTTCCTTGTAATTTTCAATTATGAGAGTCCTATCTGATACAAAAAATCCTATGACAGAAGTCTCCCACATGGCTACTCTATAAGAAGGCAATGAGTACTCCATCATTTTAGCATTAGAGATTGCCTGTTCTTTGGAGGAATATGTGAATCTGAAGTTACTACTCAGTCAGCCCTTGAGGGAAAACCCATTCTTTCTGTTTTCCAAACTGAAAAAACCCAAAATAATCAAGGACTCCTAGGCTCTTCAATTGCAGACACTTTGGACCTATTGCTATCGTTCCTAACCTGACTTTTGCTCAAGGTTCCCTTGGGCCTAATTTCTTGTCTTTCAGTAACCAACATTTGCCTTGGTCAGGTAACTCCTAATGGGTTTGACATAATTCCTGTCTGAGTACTGGCTTCAAGTTTTGCAGGTCCAAAGGGCACGAATATGTGTTTGAGGGGCTCAGATGAGATTTAGAGGCAAAGTACATTGGAAGGTAAGATACAACTGACTTCTTCCCCTAACTAGACAAAAACTGGGGATGTGATAGGGAGGATGGGGAGTCAGTATTGAAAAATAAACCATAAAACGCACCAGTTTTCCCTGTGATGGGAACACTCTGAACCATGACTAAAGAGCTTTACCTCTTGGACAGGCATAAACAGGGATCAGATGATGTATCCAAGAGATGTGACATAAAATCCAAACCAAAGCAGATGGATTTATGCATTACTAAAACAGATTTATTGTTGTCATTTGCAAACTGCATGCTTGCTTCATCATCTAGAAGATACTTTGAGATATCTTCTGTCACAGGTAGGCTATGGGGCCTCTGCACTCCCTGGAAGGTTAATGTATATTTTGAATGTAGGTTTATGCCTGGGAGAGAGGTGTGGGGTAGAGGTGAAATTCAGGACATTTTTGAGCTGCAAAGAATGACAAAATAATTACAAATACACAGCACGATACTCTGCTGATCCTGCAGATTCCTGAATATCATTTGGGCACTTCTACACACAGACACTCAGCACTTACATGACTTTGTTATCATTTTCTGTGAATGTTTTCTGTGACTGATAAAAGAACAGTCTTATTTGAGGGCACTTTTATATTCTATAGGAAAAAGGAATGGTGAGGAACTGTGGTATGTTTCAGCAAATAACTGTTACTGATAAAAGATCTTAGAAACAAGAGGTGGGGTGGGGAGCTAAAATTGTTGCTGAACCTAGTTTAAAAATGTTTGTTGTTTACTGGAGGGACAAACCAAAGAAGGGTTTAAGTAAGGAACAAAACTTCATTGTGAATCATTAGTAATTGTTGCTGAGATGACATGGCAGATGCCTCCATGAAGTAAGACATTATTAACTACTCAAAATTTCACTATTCTATTCTTTTTCAGTTCTTCTAGTGTAGTTTTCTTTCTGTTTCCATAGTGAGCTGTCTTAAGCACAGTCATGTTCTTATATTTTAATGAACATTTTTTAGTGGTTATGAAGTTACAGTTGAACAAACAAGTTCTCAGTTTTTTCATTGGTGGCTTTGCTTCCTCATTCTTTTCTGACTTCCATTTGACCTGCTTCATTAAACAAAAAGCAAGATGTTGCTTTTAGGGAAAATGGAATTAATCACACAATGATTCCAGTTGGCGGTGCTTTTAGATGACCAGCTCCTGTAATGGGATATGTGACACATCTGGGAAACTTGAAACACTGGGCAACGTCTGGCTTGACTATGCTGTGTTCTGGGTGGGATTTATTGACATTCGTGCTCTACCCTGTGATGCAGCAGCTTGTGCAGAAAGCTGGAACAAGCAGCAGGATGCTTTGCTCTTCCTAGACAGGATCAGTGCCTGGGATGTGGGTTTTCTACAGGCAATGAACATTAATGTTTGGATCAAGATTGCCATTGGTATGAAAAATGTAGGATTGTTGGGTTTATATTAAAAAACCCACCTACACTGAGCAAATAGTCCATGTTTCTTTCAAACTAGAAACTGAGCAGCCAGACCCCAAAGACTTCTAGAGTTCAGTATAGACAGGCAATAAATGAATCCTGCTCTACATTAAATGGGTCATTATTAACTTACTACACCTTAGGCCTGTTTTCAGAGTTTCTCTTTGGGAATTTGTAGCTTCCTTGAAGTAGTGATGAAAGGGGCCAGCAGAAGTACTGCTTACTTTTGTGCAAACTAGAAAGTCTTCCCTCTGCGAACTTAGAAAGTGTGAGGGGTCAGTGTGCTAACTTCCACAGTACTTAGTGCTGGGCACTCGCAGCATCATCAGCTCTAAGAAATATCTCAACTCCCTTGCTCCCTGTGAAAATTCTCTTTGGAAACTGGTCTCTGTTGGCCTTCAGCTGAGCTCCAGAGACCTCTCTCCATGCACTGGTATGTGGGGAAAGCTGACGTGTTTGAAGTTCTGTAGAAATTCTGATAAGACTTCTTTTCATCTTGTATACTTTCAGAGTTGGCCTTTTTACCTGCTATATGGAGCTGCTAGTTCTTGCTATTGTCATCTTTCTACTTTGCTTGAAGCCAAACAAATACAACAAATAGTTGATTAAAAATTGGCCCTCTCTTCTTCTGTGCTACAAAGGGTATTAGGCAGTATTATGGTCTAATTGATTTGCATCATGCAGATTGAAAATGTAGATGCAATGAGCTGGGTAAAAATTGTAAAAATACATGGAGAGGGAAAGAACCAAAAATAATGTACATTTGAAACTGTCACAAAATACGGTATGTTAGCACTACTTAATCTAGATCAGAAAGCAAAACAGTTCATTTCTCTGTAAGTTATCAAATCCTTCTGGTAAGTGACACTCTGGAAACATTTAACAGCTTCGTAACTGGCTGACTTAATGTTTTACACTCAGGAAAGATGGCTAGAACAGCAGTAATCAGCAGAATAAGTTGGTTTCATAGTTGAGCTTTGTTGAGGTGTTATATCGTGTGGGTAGCATTTATAAAAGCTTTCTCACTTTTGTATCTGTAGCAAAGATGACTGTCTGTTTCACAAATTAATAATATTTTCCTTTCTCACATAATGACAAACTAATTCATTATATCATACTTTATGTTATGACTATTTGTCTAGTCTTCTTTTTATAGCACTGTCTCACTAAGATGAAACATCTCAAGGTCTTTCTTCATCTCTCTGCAGTAATGTAATGTCATAATAATTTTTCCAATAGGTTCCTCCAAACTTAAGTTATTCCTCCTCCTATATGTAAGCCACAGGCACACATCTGGTGTAAACTCATTAATGTCATAATTTATACTGTCATTTTCAGCTCAACTTTCATTATTGTTTCTCAAGTTTTTACTTCATACTTTATGACTTAAAAAGACCAGGTTTCCATATACTTCCATTAAATACACCAATTGCTCTGCTGTCAGTGATCACAAAGAAGGTGTTTTTCTTTCATGGGAGTGGATAAGACACTGCACTCTCCTGTTTCAGAAGCCTCAGTCAGAAACACACCTTATGTATTTGCTTTGTGGTTCCTGGAAGGAGGGCAGTCATGGTGCTAACTGTGCACGTGTTCTCTCAGTCTGTTTTTCAATGCTCCATAGGACCCGGTTGCTCGTGCCTCATCCAACAAATATGGGAAATAACTTGAAGGCAAAGCAGGCTATCTCTTATTCTGTAGGTGGATGACCTGCAGGGGAGGGTAACAACCTGCACAGCACCTGAATGGAAGTCAGGTGGCAAAAGGAGGAGTCCGGAGGAGGTGAGAGGAAGTCAGCCTGTCTGCACGCTGTGTGAATGTCAGCTCTAAATGTGGTGCCTTTCAAAATGGTTTTCCCTAAAAAAGTCAGTTTAGATGTGGCAACACAGATGCTTTTGGTTTACTTTTCAACATGCAGAACATGAAACACTCAGCACCTAGGTCTGCTAACTTGAACTTAGTGTCCTCTTCCACTAAACGTGTCTATATTTATTTTGGCAAACTTTTGTGTATAGAAAGATTATGAAAAAAGGACATCTGTTGGTGTTTCTAAATTAAATACTTGGACTGCTTTAAAATAGTGCTTAACTTTAAAATTTAACTCTATCAAATTTATAACAAAAAACCCTCTTTTTGCCAACAGAAAATTACTTTTTTCTCAACTTCCTAGTTTGTCAAAATTTCAAATTTTCAGTTTAGGCAGTGAATTTGAAACTATTTATTTTCATAAATCTAGTCTTTGCAAAAGAACAGAAATTATGGATGTGTCAAACCTGTAAAGGAAAAAGATAATGAATAACCCCAAAATCCACACGGCCAAATGCAGTGTAAACTATTGTTTTGATCTTCCTTTCTCACCTTACAATAAAACCAGAAGTGCTCTGTGTTATTTGTGACATTTGAGTGGCTAATGAAGGTCTGATTATTTTTCAATAACTAGTCAGCCTTTTGGTTTTCCTGATTATGCTGTGAGTAGTTACCATTATGTAATTCCAAGTTCAGTTAATTATTATGACAAACAGAACTTTAGGTACTGCCAGTTGGACCTATCTGGGTCTTTCCAACTTCCTTTTAACTTAATCTTTTCTTTACTTTCTTAATTTAATTGTCATTGAGGCCAGTATACAGATCAAAAGCATTGACACTTGTAGCTAACTAATCAGACTCACACTAAGAGCTTGTTCATGTGGCTTTAAGCCATGTGATTTTAAGTCACAAAATCTTACTCATCACATAATAGTCACAACAGGGTAAAATTTAGGGAAATGTTTAGGTGTTGCAGAAAGCTGTCCCTGCAACAGAACTGGAAGAGAAGCTGAAAATAGCTTGTTGCATGTGAAGCAGGTAGTGTGGGAGAGTAGATTTAGGATTTAAATCTATTAAACATATACAAGGAAATACAGTAATATAAAATTATGCGTATGAAATATGTATTGCTCTATACTGAGGATGCCCAAAGGCTTTCCATGCTACCTAAACCCACACTTTATTATAATAAAGCTCTTGACAAAACCTGTCACTTATTCAGTAATACATTGTCTCGACTTAGT
Organism: Sclerurus mexicanus; assembly: GCA_013396755.1. Classification (NCBI taxonomy): domain Eukaryota; kingdom Metazoa; phylum Chordata; class Aves; order Passeriformes; family Furnariidae; genus Sclerurus; species Sclerurus mexicanus. The sequence continues at coordinate 690,459 of VWZF01004115.1, read as the reverse complement.
TTTGAAATAAAACCTATAAATTATCAGAAAATAGAAGTGTTGCCAGTTTCTGTCTTGTTGCTAGAAAATATTTCCATTTTTTGCTGAAGTGCTGTTTTCAGTTCTTTCAGCATAAAACTGATGCACTGATGATATGTGATCACCAGAGATACCATGTCACTTTTATAATAAAGTGTTTAAAGAGAATACCTCAGCAAAATCTCAAGTCAAGAGATTTTACAAGTTATGCAGAGTTCATTTAGTGCCTGGACTAATTTGTTCACTTGGGTAAGTACAACTGTAAGGCTAACACTTTCCAGTGGTGGGTGAGTTGATCCAATTAGTCACCTTCACTTAACTAGAATTGTCTGGAAAGTTCACACAGAGAACACTCATCTATTGAAAAAGCCTCTGACATGTGTGCATATGCATGAATGCAGCAATTAAGCCATGTTTGACAAAACTTTCCTTGTGTCAAAGTAACATTTCATCTTCAGTGTCAGAGACAGGAATGAGAGCCTGAAGGCTGTGGTACTCAGCTGGGAAGTGAGACAACAGATGGCTGCTGCCTGATCCCACACCAGGCAGGAGCATGCCTAGATCACCAGCTATCCTCCCTCTCTGCACTTTCAGTGGAAACCTTTGAAGGCTGGCAGGCCTTCTTGATTGCTACAGCAAATCTGTGAAAGGTGGCAGTTTTGCACTGATAAAGATTGGGAAATTCTTATCTTGAAACTTTACAAGTCTAACAGCAACCATTGTACTGATTTATTTGTTTGTTGCATTAAAGCTCTTAGAGATTGCAAAAGAGGATATGCCATTACCAGCACTGTCCTGTTACCGCATGGATCAGTAGCAGATTTAGTAATGAGTACTGTGAATCTATGTATTGCAACAGAACTAGAAACCACTGCTTTCAACAATTTCCAGATACCTAAACATCCTTTACTGAGCAGATTTTTATGACAGAAGGAACGGGTTGTGTAAGGTTCAAAACCAATAAGTATCATTCTTTCATATGCAAGAAAGATCTCTGATATGAAAAACTCATCTCTAACTCTTATCAACGATTTAGGTGCTGCCACCTACCAAGGATTAGTCTTCTGAATCCGTCTCTGGCTGGAGTTTTATCTGTGCTAGTAATACTGTGTTGAATTTTAATTTTCCTTTCCAAGTCACACACATACTGCAGCCATGCATCTTGTTCGTAGTGTTGGTAGGTATTTAAGTATGAGGTATCATAGCTCATCTTTTTGAGACTGGTAAACTTCGTAGCAGACTGTCCTTGGCTCGGAGCCCTGCTGCAGTCACTGTCACCTCATGGGCTGTGGGAACACCCAAGGACACTCAGTTCTGCAACAGCAAAACACTGTGGCAGTAACTCTTTGTTATTTATGTGGTAATATTATTACTTGCAATAATCAAGAGTACCACATAAACGAGTACTAATTAAAGAGTAATTAAAGACCAGAGCGGGCAGAGGGAAAAAGGTAGGAATGATGGTAAAACACAGTGCAGCAGCTGTCCACTTACCAACAGTGACCAAGAGCAGATGTCAAGGAAAGTATGCTATGAAACCTCAGGAGCTTCAGAGGGCGGTGTCTTTGTATTTAGCAACCTCAAAGGATTTCTCTTCCATGGATTTTTCTTGTCACTTCTTGAAAACCTGTGGATTTTGAGTACAGATAAAAAAGAATGATCAGCTGTTATGTATTACAGAAGAAATTGAAGAATTCAAAGCAACACAAATAGCCTTGAAAACTGGAAAAACCTAGAGAGACCAAAGGGGATGTCTAGGGTAGTTTTCAAAGTTTGGAAACAATGAAATGTTTCTTTTCATAGTGGAAAACTAGTTATGTTTCCATGTTGGCTAGAATAATTTGTAGCTGTATGACATAAAACTAATAATAAAATCACCATTTGCTCTTCTGTAAACCACTGACACTAATCACCTAGTTACAAAAATGTAAGTAGAAGGAAAGATGCAAATGGCCAAATTAATTTTTTCCCCTTCAGCTATTTTTTTTCTTCAAGCAAAAGAAGTACCAAAACAGTCCATCACACAAGCACTACAGAGCTTCACTGATGTCACTTAAAACACAGTGCAACCACAGCAACCCAGTGAGAAGCAGAGTGGCATGACTGGCTTCCTTTTTTTTTTTTTTTTTCCTTTTGTCACAGCTTTTTTCTTTCCTAACAGAGAAGGGAAGAAACCAATGGCCTCCATAAATCAATATAATATGAATAAATGATCTGGTAAGTATGGAGTCCTATATTGTTGATTGCATGTGCAGCAAGACACCCAGGATAAGGAGTAATACCTTCGTACCCTCTGCACCATACTGTGAACACCAACAGAACACACCAACAGAACAAACAGCACTTACAATTTCCTGGGTCACAATACACACCTCCTAACATCAGGCACAGAGATAAGTCTTAAAAAACATCTGGCATAACCAATAGGAATATAATCACTTCCAGCAGCACCTCTGAAGAGTTACCTGAGGGCCACTTTTGTCAAAGGAAGGCTAGTTCAGCTAACAAAAAAACCCATCAGCTGTGACATTGACCTCTATGGTATGTACTGAGCACAACTTCATAGCTGATGGCTTGGCAAGGGCCATACCTTGCCTCAGCTGCTGACACAGTATAGCAGGCAGACAAAGGATAAAGAATCTGAGCAACCAAACAGGCAAGCAACAAGAGATGACTCTGAATTAAAGAGAGACAGGACATATGCATGTGACTTTTCAGTGGACACCAGAAACAGTGGAATAAGCAGCTAATCTATAAACAGATCTACAGAGAGAAAACTGAGATTTATCACACCATATTTTCCAGGGCCATCTGATGAGACATAGCTCCATTCCTGGCCTGGCAGCAAACCAAGGCAGCTTCCAGCCAGAAGGGAATTCCTGAGTAATTCTGAAGCAAGGATCAGAAATAGTGCTATCACTAGCCCCAGATGCTAATGTAATTTTAATGTTTGGCAGCATGTCAACACAGGGAAAACACAGAAACAGCAACTTTCACCTTTTCTAACCGTCATCTAAATTCATGAGAGTGTAAATATAAGAACTGTACCAGATGAAAACAAAAAAAAATAATCATAGGTCGAGTACCTTGCCTCACAGATAAGTGTCCAACAGTGGGTGCTTAGTGAGGAATGCAACAAAAGGAAAAACATATGGTAATGCTATCCTGAAAGACTCTCATAACCTACAAAAATTTGCAAGTTGAGGACTTGTCTTTGTAAGTCAGCTGACTCTGGCAAGGAGACAGAAAATCCAGGACTCTGTAGTATGTATACAAACAATGCAGACACCTCTATTTCGTCAGCTTCACTATGCTGCAGCGGGCTCCAGCAGGCTGCTTGACTTCTCCTCTGGATATGGGTGTGCTTTGCTGTGGTTCAGTCAGGATCACATGAGGCTACAGACCTAAACCAAAGCAGCAGTGTGGCTGGGACAACAAAAGCCCCCTTAGCAAACACTCACTTTTAATTACTAGAAACCACAGACCTGAGATCAAAGAGACCAAGCATGTAAAGCTTGTTCTTTTTCAGTCAGTCATGGGCAAACAGGCAACTGCACATTCCTATAGAATGCATACACATATGCCTGGACCAACGTAATTGTAGCTGGGCAGAGCTTACTGAGGTTTTATTCTGAGCACAAGGGTATATTAGCTACTGTGGAGCTTGCCTGAAGGTAACTAGATACTTCCTGCATTTCGGCTGACACTGTGATCTAGTTAAGAGCTGATTTGGATACGCTCACCCTGAACTGTATTGAGTGCACTAGAGACACACAGGACAGCTAATCAAGACTGACACGGGGCAGCTGCAGAGCTGGTTCCTTTTGCTCGAGTGCTGTGTTTCCCAGGGGCACAAAGGTGTGTGGACAGACGCTGGGAACATCAGTGAGGAAATCTGGAGTCTTGACATGACAAACTCCAGTTCACCAGAATACCCTATGGTGATCTGTAATGTGATCAATGTAGTTAAAGTGATGTTTTAGAGTAGTCATTTCAATCACATGTTCTCTAGATAATATAGATATCTGATTTCTACTTTTTGCTCATTTTCACTCTAATTATTACTGCAAATTCTTTTTCGTGTGGTGACAGCATACAAGCTGGCTGCAAGAAGTGTGCCTAGACACCTCCCTTACAGAGGGATTGCTTTGACAATTAATTTTGCTCAGAATTTCTTTTGTGTCCTGGACTTGGTATCAATGCCAGGAAAAGGTATAAGCATGATAGACTTTCTCATTCTCTTGAAGTTGTGATGTGTGCCCTCATGTGAGAGATTTGTCCTCTTTTCCACTTTAACACATGCAGGCCAGTACCACATTTAACATGTTTTGAATGATAGGTGCTTTCAGACCCCACAAGCTGTGGTGATCATAAGCATATATTTAACCTTATCTATAAACTGCTCCAATTTCAACAAGTTCACCAGTATAACTAAACTCAAAATTATTACTGATTGTGTAGTAAGGGAGACCGTCCAGCCTGAAGCCTCTCTGCTCTGATAGGTGTAATCACAGTTTTACTAACAAACCAACCTGGCTTTGCCTGGAACCAGCAATCCTCACCCACTGCCCCGAGGAGGGGGTGCTGCTACCACAGTGAAACACAGTGACACAGAGAAGTGACTTCTACTGAAACTCCAGTACCTCTTGGTCTTTCCTGGCCTGCTGGAAGGACTGTTTTTACAGCTTGTTCTTTCTCAAGAACAGATGAACAGTGTTAAATACCTGCACAGAAAACCAAAGCTCCCTTTCGGGCTGTGGCACTTTCAAAACCTACTGAGCCCTAAGAAACCTGCTCTGCCCCTCCAAGCACAGACAGCTGACACACAGGCATTGCACTGCTCTCTGCTTCTCTTCCTGATGAGAGAGAACCCTTTTAAACATAAAGCCACGTGCAGGGACTGGTGTGGGATCCCAGGAAACCACACCTTCTCGAGGGCCAGGGCCGGGCGGTGCTGGGTCACC
>VWZF01004115.1:663195-684223 GCA_013396755.1 Sclerurus mexicanus | reverse complement strand
CGGGGCCGGGCAGTCCCGCGGTGTGCGGGGCCGCTCGGGGCCGGGCAGTCCCGCGGTGTGCGGGGCCGCTCGGGGCCGGGCAGTCCCGAGCGGCGCCTCGCGCGAAGGACAGACAGGGCTCGGCTGTGCCTGCCGTGGGGTGACACAGCCGGCCGGGCTGTCTGCGCTGTGACACCCCGGCAGCAGTGCGGCCGGACCCTTGCAGGTGGGTTTCTGCCCTCGGCACCCGGCCAGCGTGCACAGAGCGGCCTGCCCGCACGCAGTAACCTGTGAGACTCCGGAGGACAGCCGCGAAACAGGAGACAGCTCACCAAGGCCTCAGCTGCCTAAGCCCAGCTCCCGTTAGCCACTAACAGCAGTGAAGCCTGGCTTGAAAAGACTTGAGAAACAGGGTTTTCAAAAGCACTTAAAGTCTGCTGGGAACAGACAGTAGCACGTGTGTGTCCTCAGTGACTTCAGCACCGCTGGAAGTCCAGCCAGGGTTGTCCTGCTTCACCTGTCCTTGCAATTTTCAGCATAACTTTTGATTTACCTACAAGAATCTGTCACAACTTTGGGGACTTCTTCTGTTGGAGAAAGTTCTCCTTTGTTATACTGTCAACACAATGGTAGTGAGAGTTTACCTTTAAAAAGTAATCACAACAATGCTGAGATAAAAATCACACCACAAACCCCAAACAGCACTCTTTCTATCCTAACTTCTTCAAGGCTGCTGACCAGATAACCACATAATAGGAGTCCCCACCCTACTACAAGCTTTGAAAGAGTTGGGGTGTGAAAATTTTGCAAAATGTGTATAATTCATCACTGTCACACCTAAAAGACAGTTAAATTCACATCCAGAAGCAGAATAACTTTCATGGTCACCCAGCTCATCAGCATGTATCTGTCACACGCTGCTCCCCACATGCCAGACAATAACACTCTGGGTCCCCAGGTTTGCACTTCATTGGGTTTTGCTTTATCTACTATCTATTCTGAAAGACCTCCCTTACAAACCTAGATGTAAGCGGCCCTGTAACCAAGTCCCACACAACAGCATGTTGGCTGTAAGGAACTGCAATTGCTTCAGAAGGTATGCTCCTCTTTCTGGAACACTTCCCACTAACCCAGGCCACCTACAACCCTTGTATTCTCCTAAACACCTGTGCACCCTCAGGCATATACCAGTGGAAAATACCTACTAATCACAGTCTCTTCCTAGTACAGCTTGAGGGGCAGGAACATGGTTGTTACCTTTATTGTTGCTATTCAGGACAGTAAACTTTCCACAGCCACCCCATGGGTCTGCAGTCCACACCACACCACCAGCATACGCACACAAGCTTCACTGGGCCCTTTCTGTCTACACCCCACGTCCTGGAGAAGTGGTTTGGTACCTCTTTTAGGTAACTGTGTTGTAGGAGGCAGAGGGGCTGGATATGCCGGGGCAGCTCCTGATAACAGATGGGGACAGACTTTTGCTAGGTGGCTCTCAGTTGCCTTGAGTCAGCCAGTCCCAAACATTAGTCCAGATCTGAAGTGGCATTTATAGAACAGTTTGGGTGGGAAGGGACCCTGAAACACCACCTAGTCCAAGCCCCTGCAGTACACGGGGACATCTTCAACTAGGTCAGGCTGTTTCTAGGGATGGGGCATCCACTGCTTCTCTGGGCAACCTGTTTAGACTTGACTGAGTTTGTAGGTGAGTGCCCTTGCAAGCCTTAGATCTGGGCTAAACTCCTTAACATACTTCTTCTTTTTTCTTCTTTTAGGGAAGTCTATGACAGTGAAATATTCTCAAGCATCATCAAAAAAAAAAAAATAAAAGGTGATTCATGGAGTACCTGATCTTGTACCAAGGAGCAAAGTCACACACATTCCCACCCCAAAAGGGAGCATCTCATTAGATCTGCTCTGCAGGGAGGTGTTCTCCCTTCTGCTGAGCTGAGCCCCAGTAGCCTCCACTGGCAGGCTGATGGAGAGAATATTACAGGATGCCCCAGGGGCCTGCAGCAGAGATCAGGCTGACACATCAGTAAGGGAATCAGAACAAATGAGGGAGCACATGAGCTGCATTTCAGGCTGAAATCTCGACATCCTGAATGACTGCAACTTGTTTACTCACCTCATGGGGAGTGGTGCAGATGGGAAGTGGGATTTAAAACCATCATAGAACCTTAAAAATAGCACAGTGAAAGTCATTGTCCCTCTACTCAATTAGGAGGACAGGAAATGAAAATGCATGAGTGTAGAGGCTTTCTGCTCCAGCCCTGAGGGAATGACCCAGAGTCATGAGAATATAGGCCAGATATTGAAGCAAAGAATGAGAAGCAGCAGGAGACAGCAGAATATAATTTGTGTGGAGAGACTGTAGCAGCCTCTGCAGAAAGGATCGCAAAACATTCTATTGAGAGAATATTTTATCTTGCCGTGGGCAACTGCTCACCATCCACAAGCAGAAGTGGAGAACTGTTGATGAGACAAAATAAAACACTTCAGTGCACCTTGGTTTCACAGCGCACCTTGCAGTATCATTTTGCTGACAAGGACCTTGTTTAGGTTGATAGCAGTAAGTATAAATAAGAGTTATGTGATTAAACAGAGCAAAGAAAAATATACATCATACACACAGGGAAAATCTTTGCTGTGTCCTTAGGGAAAGTGCAGAAGTGTTGTTCTCCATGTTACTTGGAGTAAGAAGGGAGAAGCACTGAAGATTATGTGGTGAAGAACACTGGTGTATGGACCAAGGGATGAGTAAGCCCATTAGCCCATTTCTCTTTGGAACTTGGTGTATCACTGAATGCATTTTTAAAGACATAAAAATTCACATAAGGATTTTTCAGGCTGTAAATAGTTGGTGATGGCAATTCAGAAGCGAGATGATAGATAAAAAAGGTTATCACTATAGGGTAGTGTTGTGGGTAGGACATGTAGAAAGAATAGGGCTTGGAGGGAAGGAGAAGCTACATTCCAGACAGAAGTTACTGCACATGATGAAGGGCAGCCTCTGCTTGAGAAGAAGCATAGTCAGGGACTGGGGGACAATCAGGTTAGAGGATGAGAGAAGCCAGCTCTGAGACGTGTGTGTGGATGGAAGAGTGAAAATCAAGACGCAGAGAAGAGAAATGAATGAGAATGGAAAAAGGAAACACGTGTTTGCGAGCAAAAATAGTTGCAGTTGTAGGAAATGTGTTGTGGAAACAGACTGCTTGTCCCAGGTGGTTAACTGTAACCGACTGTAGTATTTACAGGAAACATTTCCAAATTGCAGTAATGATGTCTTCATGAAGTAGGTAAGTGCTGACAGAGGAGGGAGGCAAAGACAGAAGAATTGAAAGGCCATGGAGGCGTCTGTTGGTGCAGGACTAGAAGGTGAGCATCCCTTGTGCTGGGCCCTGAGCTAGACTTTGTGTCTCTTCCCTTGTGAATACACACTGCGAGAGCTGCAGGCTCTGCTGGCTCATCATCAAATACACTTGAAATCATTGTTGAGATCAAACTTCGGAGTGCTGCCAAACGTACCCCAAAGTGTACTCCAGGCTGGACCCTTTTGAAACAAAGGGATCAGTGTTTCCTAGCAATCCCAAGTGTCAGGAAGCAGAAAAAGAGAAGGTGGAATTCCAGACTTCAGGAAAGAGAGAGGACATAACATACACAAACTGTTTACTAGTTTCAATTGCTGTAGTGAGATCTATGCCAACCAAGTCACACTGGTAGCTACTCTTACTCCAGATGTGAAATAGATGTGTATTAATCATCTCTGTGGTGGTATAACTGATACACTCACAGAGAGAGAGGGAAGGAGCAAGTTGCTCCAAAATAACTATATTGGTTAAAAAAGTAAAAAAATCTTCTCTATCAAAATTACTTTCCCAAAAAAAATATTTAAATTTTTAAAGAAAGACATCAAAATTTTGAACCCCAACAATACTGATTTGTTTTGAAGCTTGTTTTCATTAAAAAAAATAGATAAAACTTTAAGGAATATATTCCCCTTCACCTTTATCGTATTCCCAGCCTGTGGTAGGCTTTGTAGGGACTCAGTTTTTGGTGTGTTGTCACCATGCTCTCCCAAAGATGTGACTAGGGGTACTTGACACTGTTCTCTCCACTCCTAATTTTGCAGCAGCAGCAGCTCTTTTTACTACAAGCCTTTCTGTCTCCTGTGCCAGGAGAAGGCTGCTGTGATCTTTCAGCATTTCCCATGGGTTTTGTGGGGGATGGAAAAGATGATCCTACCTGAAACCTCAGTAGATCCCAACATGGGTCGTAACTTCACAGGCAAAGTTCAGGAGGCAGATGTATCTTTTGCAGTTGTATCATGATTTGGACCTCCATATATTACTTTTGAGCTTCAGAATTAAAAGCATTCTGCAAAAACTTTCTCTAGTTAGAGTTACTTACATTTGGCTCCAGAGACTTCAGCTGAAAATTTAGATCAAATCCTGACTTGACTCAGGCTTAGCTCTGATTTTAACTTTTAAAAAGGCAAAGACTTTCAGGGCTTTAAAAAGATTTGAAGAAAGTAAAACTTGCTGCCAGTCTCCATACAAACTGATCTTTAGGAGGAGTAGTGAAAGATATTAAATAACTTTTTGAGGAAAGATAAACCAGCATGTGAGGATTTATTCACACAGTATAAAATAGTAGTGAATCTGTAACACATTCCTGTTATTCACCAAATATTTGATACCACTGCAAGACCATTACAAGGACTCAACCCTAGGAGTGTCTGTCAGACACCATTATTAGTCTTTTGTGTTTTCATTTTGTGCAATCAGAAAGGCTAACTGCATCTAATATATTAAACATGACTTAGAAGCTACTTCTCTTGCATGTTATCTGCACTAAAATTAGTATTATAGACATAAAATAAATAGCTGGGACTAAATGATTGTAGAACATGCTGTCACAAAGGGTTCTAAAACATTTCTGGAATACAGATGGATAACAGGCCAGAAGAGAGTGTGCTGCAAAAAGCAAGGAAGACGGAAGGAGAGAAACTTTTGACCTGAGGCCCCAGGGCACTGGATCTGACTTCCTCCTCTCACGGAGCCGCATGAAGTTTCTCATGACACTTCAGGCAAAGCAAGCCAGACCTGCAGGTTGGAAGTCACATTGGAGTGAACCTTTAGGAAGCCACAGGGCTGAAGGGATCTTTTTGCAATCTGGCCATGTTCTTTCAATGAATTTCAGGACCAGGACACACAACAGAGTCCTATCCTACGACAAATGGTTTCCACATAGAGCAAGACCATTAGTTATGTAAGGCTAGTCGTATTCAAAATTAGTTAAAGGAACAAGTTGCTGACCATGGCCATCTACAGACATGTCCTGTAGATGACTGTAGCCTCTATTGTGATTTCTTGACCAGAAATAAGTGAATATCAAAACTAATGTCAGAAAATCTTTCATTTTCCTGTCTGTGTCAGCAAGCCATGAGGTAGGAAAAAAAAAAGGCATTAAACTCTACAGGTGTGTGCAACAGCTAATGCTGACATAGCTATAACGTAGTCAGGGGTTAAATTAAAAGCCATTCTGATAATCTTACAATTTCCCCCAGTGCCCACAAACCACTTCCTTTTCTACCCATGCATTCCTGCCCATCTTCACGGCAGACAGAAGGTTGGTGCCTCTGTGTCAGGCAGGCATGAAGTCAGTTGCTGTAACTTTCTGTGTCCTCTGCTTTCATTTTGAAGCCCTGTATGGTGAGTAGCATTTTGGATTATTCTCCTTGCAGTAGATGTCTCTATGAAATATAACTAAACCAATGGTGGGAGACAGTAAATGGGGCATGATAGTAAGGGGCTGGAGGATAAAGGTAATTAAGGGAAACAGCTGCAAAAAGACTGCTCTCAACTTTAATATCACTGGAGTTGGTGGGAAGGGAATTCCTGCCATCACAGGGCATTTGCTCTGAAACTAAAACCTATGAGTTTTAATTGTTTGTGCTCCTTAGAGCATCTGCTCAGTGCTACCCTTCAGCTTTTTGGTCTGTAGTTCTTCAGCCAGCTTCCCTTGCTGGGTATAAGATCTTATAGCAGCATGATTGTGAATGACTTAATAAAGAGAAGCCAAGTTATTAATATTAAACCTGCTGTTGTTTGGGGGGGGATTTTTATACAATGAAAAATGTATATGGCATGGATGAATGAATGAGATTGGTTTGGTGCAGGCTTGAAACACAGACAGACCTAAAAGGAAGTGTGGCATCCCTGTGCTGTATTTGAGAATGTGCTCAGTGACAGCACCGATGGCGGTCCAGCCATAAACATGGATGTAGCATTTAACAGGATTCAGTGTTTTATCCCATCTATACAGAGTAAAATACCACAGCTCAGGTTTATCTACAGCCTCTCTGAAACCCACATATTGATGGGCCAGAATGGAAATACGTGATTAAGAAGATCCTTTTTTTCATACATATTCTGTCCAAGGATTTGGTGTGATGTAATATAAGTAAGACCTGAGATTTAGTGTGTGAAGTAATTAAGTGTGATCTAAATATGCTCCTTTGAAGGTCATGCCAAGGGCTATTAAAATGCTTGCTTCTGAAATTCTAGTGATGAAGGATAGGTTTCAAGACCTCCTATAGAATTTAAGTACTTCTGAGTTTTCATACAGAACTTAAGCTTTTGTATAAGTAAAGACTAGTTTTCATCTCTTTTGGCAATGCAGATACCTGTTTGGAGGCTAACTCATACCTGGAGAGTATACTGAGTTTTCAGACAGAATGAAAAGATGGGTGAAATCACAGGAAAGGACAACTGTAATCAGTATAGCTAAAGGGACAGAGCAGCCCTTTTTCTCCTCGAAAAGTTATTCTTAAATCTATTAACAAAATACCCTTTCAATTTGGTTACATATCTCTCACCTAGTCAGTTTAGCAGGTATACGTGACCAGCATGCTTTTACACATGGCGGGAGCTACCTAAAAGGCCATTCCTTGAGGGCAGAAATTTTCAGGGTGCAAATAATTGTTCTATCTGATAGCAGCATTTCTCCCTTCCTTCTCCCTTCCTTCATATATGGAGGTTAGGATTTGGGAAGGGGACTGGGGAGAGAAGACAGAAGAAAGAGACTGACTGTAATTAGAAATGGCATCTCTCATGGGTTTGTTGTTTGGTTTTTTTCATACAGCATAAAAAGTACTAGTTGCTACCACTCTTGTTAAAAAGTTCAACTTGACTTAAGACACATTAGCATGATACTCTTACTTAGAGAATGAGCCGTCTCTCCAGAGAGTCCTGCCCAGCATTGTGGCAAATTTTTGGGAGTAAAAGCAGAGTAACCTCTGAGATTTTGGTGTGTGTGGGTTTTGTTTGTTTTGGTTTGTTTTGTTTGTTTGTTTTTAACTTGGCTATTAGCAAGCCCTACTTAGCAAGCCCTAAACTATCTATGAATAGGGTTTTTTTAAATGTAAATAGGTCACAGGAGAGTATATATATGTGTAATATGTGTATTATGATTTGATAACCCAATTGTTTGTAAGAGCACGGAGCCTCTCCGGTGCCTGTAGGGAAACACAGACAGTGGGATTTTGAAGCACAGAGCTTCCATAGCACTTGAGGCCCTTGCTTTGAAACATTGCACATGAGATTTGCACGCCAAAGCTTGCAAAGCGTTATCACTCTTCACCCACAGATGTCCTGTTGTCAATGCAAGAGGAAATGACGGTCATTTCTTAGAAGGGTTTCTGAAATATTATCAACAGTGGCTGTTGAGTTAGTCATATATTTTATCAGAGTTTTGGTATTTCTCTAAGTAAGTCATATCATAGAAATAATTCAGATTTTAGATTCCTGAAGTAATTCTGGCCATTACTTGCTTTGCCCAGAAGCATTCTTTCCTCTCTTAATCCTTGATTCTTGCAAGATAGGAACATGTTAGTTTTAGGCATATGACTAATGCCACTGAATTGACAGTGTCATCTTTCAGAGTGCCTTGAAAGGTCAAACCTATAGCAACTTTAAAAAATGTGTAATTATGCACTTAGTATTAACAAAAAGAATGTGTTTTGTTGAAAGGGAAGGTCTGCAATCTCCTTGCTCACCTTCAGAGGCAAAAACATACAAGTGAAATTATACTTGTTCTTTTTATCAGCTAATTAGTTTTCTGAGAGCCAAGGCAAATAATGCAAACAGCAAGAAAACCAAGCACAATGTTCTATTCTCCTAGAATAAACCCCAAGCTTGAGAAATGATTCAAAGACCTCTTGGTCTTTGAAAACCATTCAAAATGATTACAGACCTCTGTGAGGACCAAAATGTGTAACAGAATGGTGATGCTTTCAAATAGCACTGGATGTACCAAAGAGCAACTAGAAAGCTCAAAATTGCAATTCCGTTAAAATGAAATAATGCACCTTCCATTGGCCTCAGCATCCAAGCACACTACCATAGAAATTCCCAAACCTCTGCCAAAGGGTTTTTCTGCTGCAGGAATGATGGAATCAAGATTGAAATGGACATAATTGTAAATAAACATATACATAAATGTACATACACATATTTTTTCATAGTTTAATATAGCAAGGTGTTACTTTCATACATGTTCATCTCTTGGATTTACATCTGTATGATAATATTGGTCTTGACACTCTGCTTCACGTCAGGTGACTCAGGAACAACTCCATGCAACTCTACAGTGTGACACTGCTAGGAAATGAATGAAAACTTTGTTTCCTCTTGTCTCAAAACCTTCATATGCAATTGAATTATCTCTTTTATGAAAAATAGCAGAAAGGAACCTTACAGCCAAATCTAAGCATGTTTAGATTTTAAGCATACTGAAACAGTGAGATTCTTCTGTTCATTTTCAACAGAGCCACGATGTAATCTTTTATTCACACATTTATGAGGTAGTACTTGGGAGGTTTAGTCAGTGAATCTTTCAATATTATTGGATGTTTAAACACCAGTTTCCTATCTCAGAGCCCACCAAATGTACATTCATTCTGACTGGAGCTTGGCAAATGACATCCCAAACGTGTCTGGCCATTGAGCACAGAGGGTTACAGGTCCATACAACTACCCTAGGAATGAATGGGCACAGGACAACAGCAATCAGGCACAGGCAGGGGCAAGGTGACACCTTTCAGTATTCAGTGAGTGCATACACATTAGGAGCTGATGAAGAATACCTACTGAGTTGGAAGTTTATATCAGATCTCGCCCACTGTGGTCATCCATGAGACAATTTTGTGTTTTAATCTCAGGCACTGTTAATCTAATTTCAAAGTGTGCTGCCTTATCCTATGCTAAGCACACTCATCTGTGTGGGCACTTGTTACAGAGGAATATTAATTGCATCACATTTACCAAAATGCTCATTCAGAGAAATACATTACTGAGTCTTTCTTGAAAACAGGCAGTTTAGGCTTCTGGGTCTGAGAGGATACAAAATGGTCTTTCAGCCTGACACAAGGTCACATGAACTAGATGCTTAATGACCTCTCTCTGCCCTTTTCCATTAAAAACAAGGATTAAAACCACGATCTCTGACAAACATTTTAAACCACCCTGTATGAAAGGGCCATTTCATTAGTTAACAGCCAAATTGAACTATTCTCAGAGGCAGAGAAAACAAACTAGTTATTGCTTTAGTGCTCGGAGTAGGGTAGTGCCACGCTCTTCCAGGACATCGAGGGAACACGGCACCAGTTGACGCTGTAGCTGCCCCAACAGGGTCAGCACCTGCCTCTCCTCTCAGAGGTCAGTGACAAATGTAGAGGTCTCAGCTACAGGTGGGTGCTTCTCAAAACTATCAGATTAGCTTATGCATTCATCATGCTCTCTGATTTCTGCTGTACCAACATATTTATTTTTTATTTCCCTTCCCTAAATAATTTCTCTCCTGTTTAGTCTAATTTTAAAGGTGTGTGTTACCAAACTAAAGAGCATTTTAAAAGACCCTTATTTCACATGCTGTTCTCATAGCAGCTGTTTGGGTTTTTTCATCATGCAACATTCAAGTCATCAAGAACTGTTTCTTTATTTGACCTTTGTTTTCAGCTTTTCACAATATACAACATTTTAAGGGCTTGCACTTTCTCTGTGCCTTCAGTGGTTCTAGAGCTCTATTTCACTGTGGGTTGGTGAGTTGTGTGTTTTGTCTGTCTGATCTTCACACTAGTGGTACAAGATGCCAAATACCCTGCCTGTTGTCATACACTTAAGTAGTAGTCCTGAGAGAAGTACAGATATTAGAACTGTGGCTGAATTAGATAAGGGTGCTGACTGTGCACAGTAAACCAGGAAGAATGTGATAACTAGGAAGATGGTAAATCAATTAAAAAGGGATAACAGTTTCTGTTGCTTTCCAGCTGAGCATTGCAGAGTCTTCCAGAAGTCCATTAGCTTATGTGGCACACTAAATTATTTCAAATTAGTATAATTTGTTGCAATGCTCTTGCCAATGGGAGTAATTGGGGAGCAAGGATTCAAAGAAGCAAAATGCATGGACACTAGAAGGTTGCCTTTCTCTCTAAAGGGTTGAGATCATACAAAGGTACTCAAAAGAGAATAATCCTCTGTTCCTGTGCATATGCAGGCCAGAAGTCCAAGATAACAGGTGCCTTGGGAAAAAGATTATTTCTACTGTGCAATCAGTGCAATACCTGGCACAGCTGGGGACCCACTCTGTGGATTTAGACCATCATGATAACAAAAAGAACATAAAGACTTTAAGTATTTTCCCTGTCATTCCTTAGCATCATAAAATTTTGATGTAGAGTATATTTCAATAAAGCAGCCTCTGAAGAACTTGCTCACACTACCAGAAAACAGGAAAAACAGACACTTTTTGTTTTTTTTAACTTGTGTTTACATTTAGTTTTAGGGCACTACAAAAAGAAAACTTCCAAATGAAACACTATCAGACATCAGACTGTGCTATGTCAGCAGTAGTGACATACAGACTATCTCAAAGTATTGCCGTAGTGGGTGGTGATGGAGGTGGCGGCTTGAAGAACAAACCCAGAACACATGACAAATGTGACTGTGTCCTGCAATGAAGGACATGTACGGACCATGAGGGAAACAGTTGCTATTGAAATAGGAACAAAACTCCGTGTGTTGCTTGAAGGTTTTCTTGCTGTGTGTATTGGAACTTCATCCGGATATTCATTGTGGATGTGCCGTAAGACACTCTGATGCAGTGCTGAGCGGGGGGGAAAATGGAATAAGCATTGATGGAAATGAGCACTTTGGTCTGGAAACAAAGTAAAATACTGGCTCACTGCAGACTCAGGATTTGTGAGAAATCAAAATATGCTCTTTTTTTTTTTTTCCTCACTTGGGCCAGATTTCCTCAGTGTTTTGTGAAAAAATGTACTTTTGTCTCATCTTCTGTTTGTGAAGTACACCTATTATTTTGCAGAGGTGTTTTAAGAATTTGTAAAAGCTATATGTACAGTCAATATAAATTCTTGCCTTAAGCATTTTCTTTCTACTTTGATTTTTACAGTTCATTCTTCTATCACATCATATCACTTTATAGTGTAGCACAGAAAGGCTAATGATACAAATTAAAAAATAGCTTTGGCATCTTAACATTGCATGGCTCAGCCCTTGTTCTTGCATCTTTCTTCTTGAATTTTAAACAGGAAACAATTCTGTATTTTTCAGGAGTTGAGAGCTGCTCATCAAAACCGTGCCAGAATATAGGTAAGACACATTTGCCTTATTTGGTTTATGGCTTTAAATGCCTTTTTAGCTCAGAAAATACTGTTCTTGAAGAAAAAAACTGTCATTTTTTACAGCACACTTTAACGTGTTTTTATCTGAGGGAGTTTCCCATGCTGTTGGTTGCTGACTTTACAGGGTCAAACTGTGAAGTAGCAGGAGGTCCTCGGTCAGTTTACTGTCCCTTGCTTCTCCAAGAATTTTGCAAAATGAGAGTTGCAGAACATCTGAGAGATTTTCAGACAGCTTTTGGGAAGGTCAGATGTGATTTCTGGATTGCATGTGTGTGCATGCATGGAGCGATATTTGTCTTCTCCTCTTCCCATTATGTTAGCGATAAAGGTGCTATAGCCATCTAATTATCTAGGTGGAAACTTTATGACATGTTTCAAACCACTGTCTACTCTACAAAGAAAAGTTGGGTGTTGTACTTAAGGCAGTTATGTAGGAGTTTTTCGTTCACACCCCATTTTAAATATTCAGCTACGTCGTCAAACTGTCTGGATGGCTGAGCCCGGAGAGTGGTAGAGTAAAATGCAGCTGGTAGTTAGTCACAAGTGGGGTTCCCCAGGGCTCATTTCTGGGGCCTCATTTTTCTGTTTTTTATCAATGACCAGACAAGGGGATCAAGTGCATCTTCAGTAAGTTTGCAGACCACACCAGGTTCGGTGGAAGTGTTAGGTGGGAGGGTAGGAAGGCTCTGCAGAGGGATCTGGGCAGACTGCATTAGTGGGCTGAGGCCAGTTGTGTGAGGTTCAATAAGGCCAAGTGCTGGATTCTGCACTTGGGTCACAGCAATCCCATGTGGTGCTACAGGCCTGGGGGCAGAGTGGCTGCAAAGCGGCCCAGTGGAAAAGGACCCAGGGGCGCTGGTCAACAGCAGCTGACCATGAGCTTGCAGTATGTCCAGGTGGCCAAGGTGGTCAGCAATATCCTGGCTTGTATCAGGAATAGTGTGGCCAGCAGGACGAGGGAAGGAATTGTCCCTCTGCACTCAGCACTGAGGATGCCACACCTCAAGTGATGTGTCCGGCTTTGGGCCCCTCACTACAAGAAGGCTGTTGAGGTGCTCTAGCATGTCCAGAGAAGAACAATGGAGCTGATGAAAGGAGTGGCTGAGGGAGCTGGAGTTTTTTATCCTGAAGAAAAGGATGCTCAGGTGAGAGCTTTCTACCTCTGCTTGAAAGGAGCTTGTAACAAGGTGGAGTTCAGTCTCTTTTAACAAGTAACAAGTGACAGGACAAGAGGAAACAGCTTCAAGTTGCACCATGAGAGTTTTAGCTTGGATATTAGGCAAAATTTCTTCACTGAAAGAGCAGACAAGCATTGGAACAGGCTACCCAAGAAAGTGGTGGAGTCACCATCCCTGAAGGGATTTAAAAGACATGTAGGTGTGGTACTTAGGGACATGGTTTAGTGGTGGACTTGGCAGTGCTGAGTAATGGTTGGACTTGATGGTCTTAAGGGTCTTTTCCCACCTACACAACTTTATTATTCCATGATCATTAGGGTACAGATTATGAACCATAAGTAATTATCATCATCTGTGTCCCACCATGTTTTATCTATGAATAGGACAATCTGACAGTTCGAGGCAGGGATTATATATCTATATAGTGTTTGGTCCAGGGGAGCCTTTAAACAATATCTAGTAACTGATCTTGTAAGTAACATTAGTAACTTTATCATTTAGTCACTTAAGTAACAGGCAACATGGTCTAATGTCAACAGTGCCCTCTCCAGCCTTATAGCAGATAACAGAACAGGTCTTATTTTTTTAATCAGTAATGTCTGACATGACCAGAATGATGCAATGGTATCTCATTGTGACAGCTGCTTTCTACACCAGACCATTCAGAGTACCTATATGCCATAAGTTTCAATCACAAGGCTTACTTGCTTTGTTTAAACAAATTTCTTAACATTTTAGGGTCTCTTTTCATCACTCTGTGAGTGACTATACTTATTGTTTTCATGTCTTCAGATCAGCCTCATATCTCTGACCCCCAGGTGATGGTGGAATTTGAAAATGGAGACTTCATGTTCACATTCTCCAACCCCAAAAATGTGAGCGAGTTCAGCATGACCCTCTTCAAAGGGAAAGAAAAGAAGGAAATCTGTACATTCTTTCTGAGTGAGACGAGAAGTCTCCCCAAGAGTAATGTCACCTACTGTGAGATAAAGAATTTAAGTAGCAGCACCACTTTCATTCTTAAAAATCTGGAAAGAAAGCATATTGACATTTATACCTACTGTCTGGAGATATTCTTACCTCCTCCTTATATAGATTGCTGGCTGACAGAAACCTATTTGTACATCCAAGGTAAGTTTACTTCTCTTCTCCCTCCAGTTTACTGATAAGTAGACATTAGGCACAGCTATGCTGCAGTGAAAAATGAAACTGGAGTTTGCACAGCTATTTACAGGGCAGCTTTAAACTACTTAGCAGGGGGGTGGTAGCAGCGGGGCTGTGTTGGCAGACTGCTCAGAATACCTTCTCCATATTTATCCATCTTCTTGGGCAGGTTTTGCATGCCATGCTGAGCTTTGCATGCTGTTGGTGGCACCCACGTTAGCTAGATACAGCTTCTGGAGTACTGCAGTCCCACCTTTGCCTGCAGCAGAAATTTCCCTTGTCCATTTTTCGTGAATCTACATGTCAAGAATAATCAGATGGAAGCTGAAATGCTAAGGCCACCATTATGTGGTTGGGTCAAATTCTCTCTCATCCCTCTCTAAATTTGAAAAAGCTTGTCAGAATGAAGCTGTGATGTTTGGTTTTGTCTGCGGTGTCCATTTCCATTTGTATGGATAGGCAGATGTTCATAGCTTTTCCCAAATGTTTCATGCCTTATATTTTCTCCCAGATCTGGGCATGGGTAATATTGTGTACCTCAGCTTGCCTTCCTATCCAAACATGACTGCCAAAATCTGCCCTGCTTTTGATCAGGCTGCCCTTTAAATCACCTGTGGTAGTCCCTGAATGCAAACTTAAGCTTTGCTCAGATCTGAAATACCATCTTGCTCTCAAGCCTGGCCTGGTTTCTTTTCAGTCTACACTTTGAGCACTGTACCAACAGTGTCGTCTCTCCTGGAAAACTGTGATATTCTGCTTCCCGATGAACACATTTTTCCAAGGTGATGACTCACCTCAGGAAAATCCCCTCCAGAGGTCACTTTTGCTAATTACTTAATATGAAGAGAAGAGAGAAGTTATCTGTAAGAGGCAAAAAATGCAAATTGCCAGTAATAACTTTTTTTTTGCCTCCCCATCCCCAGAAAAGGAAGACTGCTTTCCACTGGGACAGGAGTCATGGATAATTATTGGCCTGATCATGTTTGCCCTGATTTCCTGTGTCTGCTGTCTTGTGGCCTGTTCCTTAAGGAACAAGGTAAGCAAGTATACGAGTTTATGCAGAACCCTTCTTTCAAGGGTTGTGGATGGGGGACTTGATTTAATAAGATTTAGAGAGTGGGACAGGCACATACTCAGCACATGATGTGTTTTTTGACAAAAAGACTGAGTTGTTAATTTACCACTGGAATTCAGTCATCGATGGCAGCAGCTTAGATTTAATTTTTTGAAGACAGAATTGTTTATTGATTTAAAGTCTGGGAACTAAAGGAAAGAGGAGAAATGCTGCACAGGTCAGCAAAATTACTTTGGTAAGCAATTCACCTGATTGTTTTCTTCAAGAAGGGGAAACAAATCATCAGTGGAGCAATTCCAGCACTGTTCTGGTGCAAAACCACTTAAACAAAGAACCATTTGGAAAGAAGGAAGACCATGGACATTAGCTATTCTTTTGGGCAGTGTGTGGTTTTAATTTTCAGTTTGTTTTATTGCAAGTTTTCTATGTGAGTGCCTGTCTATTCTGACTTTAATATTCCCACTGAAAACAGCCAGAGTAACTGCCCTACCTAAGAAACAAAGGCAGAAGTGGCAAGGGTTAGTGACCACAAATTAATTCATAGCATTTTTCTTCTATTGGCAGAATCAGAGGTATGACTCCAACTCCCACGAGCACAACAGTGAATACATGCCCATGGCAGCAGTGAACGCAGCTAAGAAACCAAGAATCTGAGGTTGTATTATGCCTAGTTGTACTTGTACCTCTGCTTGTGTCTGTTACAAGGCTCTCTGTGGGAGGGCAAGAACTGCTTCCAGTCTCTGCCATTGATTCCAGGTGGGAGTTGGCTGGGTGGGATTGTTACAACACCTTGTTAATGGAGTTCATGCCTCCATGTTGCAGAAAGATGAAAAGCAAAACCTCTGGAAACCTTTTGAATCATAATGGTGGGTTGGTTCCTACAAACACAACTGTTTCACATCTCTGCCATCTTATGCATGAGGAAGAGATGAGAAACTGTTCCATTGAGATTCTTCAGATGATGTGTGGTACCCAAAATCTTTCTGGGGAAGTGATTTGCTGGATTTACTGAGTGTTACTGGCTAAGGGCAAATATTCTGTAGAGAATGAGGAGCTTCCTTACTACTCAAGACCTTGCCTAGTAGCCAGATACAGATACAGAACAGAAGCAGAATTTGGACTGATTCAGACATATGAGTGTTGCACGTAACTGATTCTTCATTTCTATTCTAGGTATAAGTTGCCTGTGGTGTGGAAATTTTGGAAGCAGAGTTTTCCAGCTACTTGAACCGGGACAATGGGAAATCAGCATTTCCTCACCTTTCCCAGCCTCCCTGAGCTCTCATGATGGTCCTGTGCTCAGTCATGAGACACCCACTCCAGTACTGTTCGGAGCTGTGTTTTGCTCTAGCCTTGTTTTTTAACTGGCATCCTGCCCAACCCACTGGCTTGGACATGAAGTGCTAACTGCGTGCTAAAGATGTCTGCTTTTAGTTGAAGAAAATGTAGAAAATGGGTTTGCTTGAGAGTAGATTGCTGTAGTGTTGCTACAGAGAGAACGTTTATTTTCTAGTCTCCTTTATGATAAATACAACACCGATGACAAAAAAAAGAAAAAAGACTACCTCCAATGCCAATCCTTGTGGCACAGCCATACTGTCAATGTATTGCACATGCCCTTTTGTTTGGGCTACTTTAGCAGGGGAACAGAACCTGAGAGGGAGTACAGCAGAGACTTCTCTGTGACACAGGACCTCAGGTTTGTGCATCTGCATTTTTTGTATTTGTGCTATCGATACATCTTTGCCATTCACACCATGGGGCTCCCCTTATTTAAATAAATTCGGAATGCTTCTACTAACAGAGGAATATATTGCAACATGAGTATATTGCAAGACTGCAATTGCTCTTTAGATGAGCTCAAATCTGCAGGATCAGACCCTGAACTAGGAGGCACAATCTCTCCTATTCACATCTCTTGCAGCACAGACACAACACAGTTCATAAGGCCACTATGGCCTTATGTCCGTATGGACTCTGCATTGCAATTAACTTCCTCTTGTGGTTTGACATGAAGCCCTTACCACTTCCCCAGTGGGTTTAGGGGTTACTTGACCTGCCTGAAATTGCACAGAGCCTTCAGTATGAATGAAACGATCAATCCTTCATGCTCCTTGAGAAATATATCAAAACTCTGACCATAAATGACCAACTGGGAATCCAACCTGCATGACTTGCCAGACACCATTTGGCTGCTGGAACTAGAGTGGTACATTGATTCTGAGCCTCTCTGTAATACATTAAACCAAGTATTGATCAGAGGACACTATTGAGAAAGATACACAGCCTGCTTGTCTGGCACAGAGGAGGCTGTTTTCAAATTTGATAGGGCAAACGGGGATGAGGAGGAAATAAGCTGGCATGTCAAGAACAGGGTTTTCCTTGGCAAACACCTGAATACACAGAAGCATTTCAGAGAGAAGGTGCAAATTGCTAACCGTGACATTAAGCAAAGGGAAATGAGTAAAACACCGAATGAGGTGGGGATTGCCGATTACACAACCTTACCCTGCTTAGATAAGCAGGTCCCTGGCAGCGATGAGGAGGGGCACCCTGCTGTGTTGGTAACGGTGCGTTCTCTCCCCTTGGTCTGCCACACAACCTTTGCCAAATTACCTGACCTCCGCAGCAAACAAAGCTCTTCCCTGTACATCCACAAATGCACCGATCTCACAATTTTAAAAAAGTGTCGGGGAAATTATTGCCTTTGAAAATTATTGGTGGAAACAGCTCGCCTCTACTACGTATGAGAAACACTGGATGCAAGAACCTATGTAACAGAAGAGAATCCTACCTCCTGGAAGGATTCTGTCACCAGACTGAGAAGGAAATTCAAGAAATAAAGAGTTTCTGAAAGAAGGAAAAACTTGAGGTTTTCCTTGACATGCTGTGGGTAAAGGACAAATGATGAAAGTCTGGACAAGGCTGTTCAAAATACATAAATCCTGCACTGGAGAGGTAAAAGATTTATATGTGTTATAGCAATGCTTTTGGAAGTCTCAGGTTCCATTCCTGCTTTCTTTTTGGAAAAAGATATTTTTATTTTAATAAAACATTTTTTATGATGCCATGTGTCCATAAGAAAGTTCATGCATGCACACATGTCATGTGAAAGAATTAAGATCTATAAAATCCACAGTGCAATGGGGAGAGAGTACGGGGCAATTTATCCCTGCATAGCATCCTAGTTGGAAGGAGGAAAAGGATTAAGGAAAAAAATTATTAAAAAAGTGAAACCCAAAAATTTGGACCTGTTTCTATGCAGTGAAGTAGTGACATTGTTTGGACCTGTTTGTTTTATTTTATTTTCATAAGAAAGCCTTTTTTTCGTATTGTCCCATCTCTTCTTCCTCTCCTTTCATCCCTTATGCAGTATACTTAAAATGTTCAGGATTGTTTTGGGACATATTTCAATTTCTTTCTGCCATTCTCCAATATCTCCAAATCAAAAGGATCTGGAAGAAGATAAAGGATGGCAAAATGAGGAAAAAAACTCCACAAAAAAATAACATGAGCTGTATTAGACTGTATGACAAGAAGGAATTAAAAGAAAAGAAAACAAACAAACAAAGGCCAATATTCTAACAGGTCATCAAAAAGTAATAACTCTCTTTGGAAATGCACAGTTTTGGGAAAAGACAATTTTAGCAGGAAAAAAAATCAAATTAGTATTTCAGCCAACTCCTCTACAAAGTCAGCTTTCAAGACAAGCAGAAGTCTGAGAATCATACAAATAACAGCCAGGAAATCAGAAGTCTGAGGGTAAAATAAACTACTGATAAACAACCTCAACCCATGTTTTCTCTGTTTGCTACATGACGGTTTAGGATTGTCACAGAAATTTTACAACTGTTCAAGAGTCCATGATGGGGGTTCTACAACCTCTCCCTCTCCGTCTTTGTCTTCTAGTGTTGCATTATTACTGAAAAAATGATTTTGGCTAGGGCTCTTCCAGGAGCTGAATCCCTGAAAACAGTGGCCATGTAAAATCAGTTTCTGTCATATATCACTTGATATAAGATTCGGTGTCAGTAAGATGCTTTCATCCTTTCTGATTTACCACTGCTCTGAGTCACCCCACATGTATTTACACTCAGTAATGCTCTTTAGGTCTTCCCAGTCTAGACCAGTATGGAGTGTATGAAGCCAGTAAGTCAACTAAATAGGTATGTATGGCAAAGAACTACTCATAACCTTGAAGATTAAGACCTGAAATAAAAAAAATTACAACTTGAGAAAACTATTCTTGCTAAAGAGAGAGAGTGATCTAATGTGAACAGGTGAAAGATGAACAGGATGACAACTTCAGCTACTCCAAAATGTAAGGAAGGAGAAATGATAAGTATGTCATAATTTGAACAACTACATATCTTAAGATGGTTTGAAATCCAAACCTTGATATGTATTTTGCAAGCTTATCTTCCCAGTCTGAATTATGAACCCAAATCTGAATGTTCTTGGAGTTTAATGATTAGCTTCCAGATTGCAACTTCATACCTAATATATAGTATAGGGAATGAAATGACACTAAGAGGGCTGTTTTCCCTTAGTACAGGTATTTCACCGACTTCAAAGTTCAAATAGTTCTAAATTCTACCATATTTCTTATAGACTTTAAGAAGTTTGTTTAAGGCTGGGGAAAAGAGACTCCCAAACTTGAGTAAGGCAAATGAATCAAAATAAGGATCAGTACTGATGATATCATACACCATTTTTGATAAAATGTTTTATAACGTGGGAAATCCCCTGTGCATTTGAACCTATAAGTTGCCAGGCAGAACACAGCAATAATAAAACAACAACAAAAACACAGAAAACTGAAATTATTTAGTTAAAAATAAATCTGTTCAGTTAGTAGGGACTTCTGCCCATACAAGGTTTACTTGCCCAAAGTCTCTGCCTTTGGTTTGACTTGAACTGCAATGAGACACTTCATACCCAAGTCCCCTAAGTTGTCCAGTCCATCATTGTTACAGCAGTCTACTCACTGTCATAAGGACTTCCCATTTCCTTGAGAGATGAAAGGCTGAGATTTGTATTTATGTTCTGTGAGTACGAGTTCACAGTTCAGTGTGTGGGGTTGCTTGGAGAAGAGGGAGAAATAGGAGGGATTAAACAGCTTTTCTGGCAAAATGAACTGGACAGGTATGAACTGGAGATATGAAGAAGAGGTCAGGGGGTGAACTTCATCTAGATGAGTATGCCTGAGTTATTTCATTCCTCCTGGGAGTAATAAGATCTTGTATGGCTTGAGATCAATTTTTAAAAAGAGATAAATCAGCTCTGATTATCAACAAGAAAGATGTAGCTGCTGCCCACATCAAGCACAATCATTTTTAAAAACTGCAAACACTAACAACTTTGAAATATTGAACATCTTCCATGTATTAAATCCTGCAACACTCCTCCCAGTTTTTAGTACGCTGTTGGCAAATCCGTCACCAATGATATTTCATCCTCCATCCCAATGCACTACAGCAGCAACTTTCACTGCAGTTTATAACAGTGTGTTGCCATCTCTCAGAACTGAGGCCAGGATTTAATGTCTGGATTGTGCCAAGACTTGCAAGGGGCTATTCCCTTTCCCCCCGAAGAGAAGAAAGGCTCATTTGCCGTCCTAGAGTTATTCTGAAAAAATCTCTGAAACACTGAGAAAAGTGGAAATTCTGTTAGCACCACCTGATGAGAACAGGGGGGAGAATATTGCCTTCCAAAGGTGGCAGTTTGAACACAATCTGTGGAGCATGAGAACACTGCATAAGCTTTTCAGGAGCCTGAGGCCAAATTTTGGAGGAGGGAGCTCAAAACTGGGGTTCCAGACCTTTTGCTGGGCTACTTTTCTCCTGCACAAAATGGAAAGTACTTGTTTTTAGCTATTCAGTCACATAATTTTCTGTTTGAAAAACAAACACCCTCCCTCCAAAAAAA